>JAPMUY010004477.1:260000-317747 GCA_026901105.3 Galaxias olidus
ATCCATGTCAACATCTCTGACAGGGTGGCCTCCTGGCAGAAGCTCCAAGAAGCCTGGGTCGGACCGCAGTGTGGCTGCAAGGCTAACTATCAACCCTGTACAATTCTGGCCATAGAACCTAGTATGCCTCTCCGATCCATCTGGGAGCAAGGGACACTGCGCTACATGAATAATTAATAATTTACCGGCTTAGTCCAATACCGTGTTTCGGAAAAAAGAGAGTGCAACAATAGGCCTAGGCAAAGTCTCAACTAATTTATTTGTCATGTAGGCCTATTGGCTTATTGATACAATGATGGAGGAACTGCGCGTGTAAGTAAAACAAACTTTGAAGATGCTATTTAACTGTCTTACCGTTGCTGCAGGGCTCGTGCAGTAAAGATACAGTCCCGTCTCTGTTCAGGATAATAGATGACGGATCCTTCACCCGATAAACTCCTCCGGTCACTGTGACCGGTTGGCGCGGTACTCTCAGTCCATTGCAGCATTGGTAACAAACCGCCCAAGCCTGCTCCTCGTTTATTGGCTGCTCGTACGATTTCAGCACCTCTTCGAGGGAAAGTTCCCGATGGTCGGTAAGGTCTCGCCCCTCCGCACGATCCGAAGGAGCGGGCACCCGTGAATTTCCATCCTTGGAATTTTTGTTTGTTGATCTGGCCATGGCTGCGGTGCTGTAGAGCCCATTCTTCACTTAAAGGACTCCGTAGCCATTATCCGTTTACTTGGTGTTCTTTTCCCGTTTCCCGGCACAAACTGGACTACCTCAGCCGCGTGTTACCATAACTGCGTCTGAAAGCGATCTTTGATCCGGAGGAATGTCAATCAGCGACTTGGAGGAGAAGAGGCGGGAGTAAGATATGTCAGTGGCGCAATGCCGGATACATACGTTACACCTGCTCAGTAAATAGCAATGACTGAAGGGAAAAACCTGTTTAAAATGATCAACCATCCACTAAACCTGTTAAACAATAAAGAGATGTAGTGAATCCTAAATCCAGAGGGAGTTTGTTGATATAAGGCAAGGCCGATAGACCCGCCTTGAGGTTATGCTCCCTCTCTCCCCCCCTCTCTCTGCAGCGCATCAACACTGCTCCGCCTCCGCCCCTGGTTGGCGCATCATTCGATGGAGGACCCACTTATGTTTAGATTGCTCAAAACAAACCTACAGTGCGAGTTCCGCCAATGTAAATGACAGTTGAAGTGTGGTCCACATTAATATCTAAATGCAGCAAAAAGATGTCTTAACAACCTGTAGCTTTAGTTTTAATTCAGCGACCCAATTCAGACGTACATTTCCCTACAATACAAAACACTGTAGGATATAAAACAAATATAAATATTGGTGGAAGCAGACTTAAACCGAGGACATTTATTTCCCTCTTGTAATAGTGACCCCCGTAGTCTGGAGACTTATAGTGTAACAGGTTTATTTTGGTCTAGTGTTGTTACCTATAGAAAAGTAGGATTAGTTTGGATTTATGTAAAACCTACTTTTTTAAATTAGTATAGGCTATATACTATACCTACTATATAGGTATAGTAGAGTATAGGTTACAAGCTTGTATGATAAGACTGTTACATAGCATTGTCTTTTGCACCAATAATATTAACAGACTTTATGAGATATACTTCATTTGAAGACATGTTCAAGTATCTTTGATTTAATACATTATTATGAATGAATTCAACAGAGAAAAAGGTATGCCGAAATAGGCATGTTCAAATTGACAGTGTACCAGCAGGTGGCGTTGTCGTGTAGATTATGTCAGAATTACATTAATGTAGTTTACAACTAAACTTTAGTGAATTGACTAAAGTTTTGTTGGGTATATATGACCCTAACCTAAATAGTGATTTTTGCTTGTAGGCTTTGATTATTGATTAGGTGTCACGGGTTGGAAACTCCAATGAAAGTTATACGAGCTCAATGCAGTCTTTAAAATGAGTGAAGTCGGAAGGACACTGAAGGTAAATATTTTTTTTATAATAGGAATCTTAATATTGTACATAAATAAAACATAACATAAATAAATAAATATACATTTTGGATATGAGAGTAACTCACAAGTGGTGTTGTTTTGTGTGTTTTTTACAGATAAAAAAAACCAAAGTGCAAAATATCATTAAAATATTTATTCAATCATTGTATCTAAAACTCACCAGTACCTCACATATCATATATCATATGGTGCCGATCATCTTGAAAATAATTTTGTAATAGTAGATTTGGTAAGCAATGCTGGACTATAGTTAAGTTTGAAACTTGTAAATGACTCAAATTATAGTCCTCAATATGCAAGATACTCAAATCAGGTGATTTGCCCATATTTTACTAGATGCAAAATGTACACACATTGCTTAGTAAGTGGGTGCATTTCTGTATTTGTTGCACACCTCAATGTGTGTGCAATAGGCCTACCTTATCAGAATCCAGTTTTGTCATGCTGTTATGAGATGCACAAACAAGCCAAATGTATTGCATATTGGAGACAGAAGTTGGTCAGCTTTACGTTAATTCTCTTCAATCATTAACAAGGCAACTGATAAACAACTAGAAACAGGCGAGATACATAAACATTTCAGAGCAGAGCAGATAAATTATATTAGTCACATTCGACTGGGAGCCATATTGTTGGCTGGGATGACACTAAGGACAACAGCAGCAGGGTAGCAAAGCTCCTCATCATACATTGTTGCATGTGCACACAACAAGGTGGGACGTGTTAAGACAACTGAAGCCGTTAATAATAATGGAAACCATTTCAAATCAATGTTTTTGTTCAGATCTACCTCAAACTCTTTTGTTGTCTTCCGTACCAGGAATTATTCCATTCTATGGAGTCAGTGCTGAATTATGCAAAGAACATCCCCTGTACCTGTTGGTTTTATTACCAAATAGAAAATACTCAATTTGATGGTAATGGTATGCCATTGAATACTGTGTGCAGCTGCACATAAACAACGTTACTTTTAATATTACCATGTTATAATATACAAAGAATGTATTGTGGGTATGTAAATGTTCTATGTGTCAATAATCTCCATTGTCATCTCTAAAGATTAGATCAGAATATACGGCAGTGAGCTAAGTGCACATATCAAGCATTCAGAAGGTTTAAAACAAATTTTGTCCCAAAATGGCATTGACCTCCCAAGAAAGCTTCTATAAGGAAATGCATTAAGAAACCACACGCAAAAAAGGAAATAAAAATGAAAAAGGGAGAATCATAAACATAGCCGTGAGAGTTCTCTTCTTCAGCAACAGAACAGTAAATTCTTTGCTGTGACGATGTATTTTATGGCCACTGACCACTAAACGCCCTAACACAGCATTCATCTCTGTAGTGGAACAGCAAATAGGAAAAGTAAAAAAGCAAGAGCTGTCTGTACATTGTAATACGTTATAAATGATCCTTCTCTGCAAAAAAAAAAAAATTGTAGGCTGATTATGAGGAAGGCTAGAGTACCTCAGCATTAAACAAAAACCTAAGATGTCAAATCTAGGGGGAAAATCATTGAAATTACAAACCATTTCAAACATAACAGACACACACACACACACACACACACACACACACACACAGACATATAAAGCTCAGTCAGACATGCTTGCTTGCTCTGAAAGGCAAATTGTGATCAAGACATGATCATTGTCTTCTTGATCACCAGTTGATACTGACTCCACTTTTCTTTTCAGCTCAAATTTCAAAGTTAACATTCATGAGACTCTCCTACCGCTTAACATCTGCAGGTCACACTCTACGTAATACTATAAAATATAGGAATGATGACACAACAACTACAAAAACATACATAGGGACATACATAGTCCCTGCAAACAAACAAACACAAAAAGCAGATCCGAAAGAACATTATTATAATGAATTTCAACCAACCCTGTTAGGAGGGCAATATTTGTTAAACCTTCCCAAAAAAAGGTGGACGTTGGCTTACGTGGCTGAAAAGTCAAGCCAAACAAATTCTAAACCAAGACTGTAGTTTTAGTCCAGGTCTGATTGTGACCAGTAGTTAGTAGAGTTCACTTGACTGGACTACATCCACATCTCAATATAAATAAGACACTCAGCCTCCCTCGCTCCTATCATCCTATTTCCAGATAAATATTTGAACAGTAAACTCATGTTAGATGTCCAAAGAATGCCCATCTTCTCAGAACTCAATGCCCCATTCTCGTTAATGCCAAATTACAGATTGAGTCCGTATCACAGACAGTTTTTCTATCTAGTTTTTTCTCTCCATCTGCCTGGGAATATCATCCGTCTGCAGTGGGCAGACTATGTGAATGTCTGGTGCCAAATTATTGGATAAGAGAAGTACCTTGGCTACAGTACATTGCTACTTTTCACAACACATACATGTTTCCTTTCAAGTATACCAAGGGCAGCTGAACATCCCCTGCATTCTCAACATTAAAATGTATGAATGTTTGTTTAGATATTTTTAAACCCTTTGATAAAGTGACGAATACAACAAACAACTGACCTTCCTAATCACCTGTCTTCATCATGGTGCTGCAAAATTAATAACAATGGGAACACATCATTCGGTAAAAAATACTTTTCTCTGTCTGGTTCGTTTTCCTTCAAGTAGTGGTGAGAGAAGATAGTGACTTCAGTTTCTCTCTTATGTGGTCAAATCTCTTTTGATCTTAAAACACTTTACAGGATACCTCTATCTAGAGATTCTATACTGTTGTTAAAGTGGATTTTTCCAAACTTAACCTGGCCATAGCAGTTGGTATCCTGGGCTAGGACAGAGTTGTAAAACAGTTGAAACTATTCTCAAACCCAAACCTCTTCTTTAGTGGTGTCTTGCCGGTCCAACGCTTTCACGTGCAGTCATGTTCTACATGTTGATGTCCGGTTGTTCCGTTTTGGATGGGAGCCAGCTGAAGTAGTAGCGTTCCCGCGGCGACAGCAGATCCACAGCCAGCTTCTTCTGCTCCCTCTCGTCCTCCACCGTTCGGTACCCTAGCAACGACATGGCGCCCTTGCACACTTCCTGGATACGCTTGACCTTGTCATAGGGCAGGGTGGAACGCCACGCCTGGGAGACCTCGGCGGCGTCCCGCGAGGTGATCTGGAACGCCTCCTTCTTGGTGCCCTTGCCCTTCCCGTGGGTCACCTTGTAGATCCACTCCTGCAGGGTCTCCGTCATCTGCAGGCCCACGAAGCGGTACATGCCCTCGATCTCGGCCAGCGGGTTGCGGACCATGTCCTCGAAGCGCACCATCTTGTAGCGGCCGCGCAGGAAGTCGGGCGGCTTGAGCGTGGCACGCTCGTGGATGCGTATGTGGCTGCGGCAGATCTCCTGCAGCACGCGGTACTGGGTGTCATCCACGTGCGTCTCGCCCTGCTCCAGGACCAGCCCGTTGTCCTGCATCAGGCCCCTGGCAGACTGCTCCCTGGATCGGGCCACGGCCCGCGGGTCCCGGACCAGGTGGATGATCCTCAGATCCAGATGGGGGTCCTGGAGCAGCGGGTAGAGGGACTCCAGCTCAAAGAACCGCACCTGGATCCATACAGGGTCAGGATGTTGGAGGTAGAGATAGAGAGGGGTCAAGGGTCAAGAAAACGTTAGTTCTGATTAATCAGCGTTACATACGTTTTACAAACACACACATATGGCAAACCTAAAATATAGCAAATCCAACCGCTGCAGATTAAATATGAGCATGTAAAACCCACAGGGCACAAGGCCGTGACTTGGTACCTCTTTGAGCACCACGTGGCTGTAGGAGCGGCAGGCGTCCTCGGCGCCCTGCAGGCCGCGCGCGTCGCACTTCCTCTTGCACTCCGTCTCGTTGCTGAGCTGGCCCCGCGGGGTGAGGGGGCAGGCGGGGGGCGAGCACAGGGCGCGGCTGTGGCTCCACATGAACAGGTCAGAGACCTTCGGCTGCTGCGGCGTGTACGCCTCCATCACGGACAGGTCGCAGCGCAGCACGCTGCCCACCAGGTCGCGGACGGCCATGCGCAGGGCGCGGGCGCCGGGCTTGCGCAGCGTGGTCCAGACGTTCCAGCCGGGTTCCATCAGGTAGAAGACGGACGGGTGCTGGCTGAACACCTGGCCCAGGAAGGAGGAGCCCGATCGCCACGACGACAGCAGGAGGACATGGACTTTGCCTCCTGCCGTAGGGGCGGGTCTACAGCCCGGCAGGACCTGGACGTACCAACCGAAGAGCAGCACCACCGCGGTGCCCTGCAGGATAGCCAATAGAAGCAGGGTGAGAGGCGCCAATCTGCAGCGGGTCATAGCGCCGGTGGGGATCTGGAGAAGGCGATGAATTTGTTTGCGGTGCTCTCTCTCTCTCTCTCTCTCTCTGGGAATGCTGCAGTGAAGTGGTAGAGATCCAGAGAGAGTACCTGTGAAGACCGAGACAGAATCAGAGAAAGGAGGAGAAATGGGACTGAGATATTGGGTTTAAGGTAATATATGAAAGAATAAACAGTTAGAGAGTCGGAGCTGAGAAAAGAGGGATTGGGGAATTAAAGGGATTGGGATTAAAAAGAGAGAGAATAGGAAGAGAAAAAGAGGGTGAGATTGGAGAGGAGGGGAGGGGGAAAGGGACATGGAATGTAATGCATTCCATGTGTTTTCCTGCTGCTGATCCCCTATAGAACGTATAGAGGAGCCAGTGGAGGGAACGGCTTGATTTACAGTACAGTCTAGCACACAGCTGGAGAGATCCTCTCCATACAGTATACTGCAGACCCTGGCCAGACAATTTATGAAGCAATGGTTTCCATCTTCCACTCCCTAGTACTCTGGGAAAAGTCACTAGCTCCTTTCTTATTGACTTGAGGTCACATTTCGACAATAGAATTCAGTCAAATTCAAAACGTATACCTTTCACCGTATATCTTTCAACGTTTCGATTTTCACTTTTTTTTAAACGAGAAACAATTTTTTATTGAGTAAATGTTTGGCTCCCCCAAATGGCTATGCGAAGTGTTGTTAGTGTTTTTGTATTTACTTTATTTAAAAGATGATAAGCTTGCACATTTTAAATGGTCCAATTATATTGGTTATTATACTAAAAAACCAATAGCCCAACAATATGTCAAGAAATGCTTTTGAGAGATCAATTCAATCACGGCAATAGTGATCAATGAACTGCATGTTAAAATGCTGGTTTATCCTTAAACACTGAAAGGATGTTTTACACTTCAACATAAAACAACTAACTATGGCTGCTACAGGGGGAGAAAAGGCCAGAAATCCCAGTGTTTATAGGGATTAGCTGGACCTGTTCCTCAAGCCGTCCGCGGGGGACACAGATTTAAGTGTTGAACTTATCTGGTAAAGAATACAATAATAATGCTGTGCTTATTGGACAAGCCCAGGCAAGAACTGACCCCCTCCTTCCAAACTACTAGATGAGTTCAGCCAACAGTGACAAGTGACACATTCAGATCATAAAATACGTAACTAAGTAAAAGTAGGTGGTGGTGGTGGATTAAGGAGTAATCAATCCAAGGATATTTGGACATTGAAAAGTGGCGTAACAGTCTACTTCACTGATGCAACCCTTTTTGTGATATTCTCAGCGGTCGTAGGGGAGAGAGGACAGTTGGAAGAGTCTCACGAACACAGAGAACAGAAATGTTTAATATTTTCAGAAAAATCAAAGCCTTAGGACAAAACTGCCAGGCCTAAGGGGCGAGTGGAGATATAACTAGCCATTGTTGCTGTTGCTCAGCTCAGGTTTTCTCATACACTTAGGAAGATGCACGTCATCACAAATGTTGATTTGAGTACAAATAAAACTGTAACACCACTAACACATTATGTATATCTACGATAAAATATAATTATAACCATTCCCACAGGTATAAATCCAAGCCATTGTGATGTGCAATCTGAGCCACGGGTAAAGCGAGTTTTCTTTTCTTTGGGGAAAAAACAACAACTGGATCTTTTGTTGTGAAAGGCATGTGGATTGCAGGTGTACTGGAATAAACAGAAAGCCAGTCAGTATTTTTGAACAGCTGATGCTCTGAAAAGGCATTACCAGGTGATCTGCACAAACAGCCTTTCTTATGCAGGTAATTCGGTTAGAATTCTGAGGCAACTTTTTAGAAAAAGATACATAGTAACTTCTAGAATCCTTCTATTGAACCAGTGGATCTCAACCAAGAAACTCAAAAGCTAAGTGGAAAATATGAGCATGCATCTATAGGACTATAGACGTGTTATGGAGGAAGTGAGGGGCAGTTCTATGTGTTCATGATGGGGTAGGTTAAACAAAAACACGGTTGGGGATTAGCATGTAAAGATTTTATAAAACAGCTTCAAATTGTAAAAAAGATAACAAAAGTAAAACTATTAGTTTGAAATTGACAATAAAGGGGCAGTGCACCTATAGGTAAATTGGCAAGGGAAATCAATTTAGAAACTTCAGAATCTGTCCTGTATTCCCAATTGTGAACTCACACAGTTGACATCAGGATTCCTAAAAAGAACATATAGTATAGGGCGCAAAAATAAATATACAAAATAGTATGATTAGGGGCCACTTTGTAAAAACGTGCACTCATCTTCAAGGGAGGACCTCTGTACTGGATGGATTGACGTCGAATCATTAATGAGTCTAGCACCAGTATGCACGTGAAAGGTTACTTGCTCACACGAATGGGCTTTTATTTGATAAGTGGGACAATTTGGGGTTGCGGGGAACAACTTAAAAAATTATTAGATCCATCATCCAGCCCTAAATATGCTCGATATACCTTTGATTCATATAATACTGGTGCTTCGGGTCTAGAACCACTACGGCCATCGACCTAGGAATGTTTTTTTATCGTGCGTTATGTGTACTGCCTTGCATGTTAATGTTCGGCAACAATATGCAGTAGCCTCTAGGATAAGCCGACTGGGAAGAGTCAGAAAAAAAATTTTTCGACAGTCTTGTTACACATTTCAATGGCTGTTCGATCTCAAAGACCCGAAGACAGGACGTCAATAAAAAAAACTTGGCGGGTCAGCGTTGGTCATTCGGATTCGGTGACTGGTACTAAACTATCGTTTTCTAAGTAATGTCTCTTACCTTCTCCTGTTGGTTGGGCAACAGGGAATGCGACCGCAGAGTGCTCACAAAATCCTAAAACAAAAACAGTTGTCCCCAGGAGACCGTCCCCTATCTCTTGAGTGTCCGTTTTCTGTAGGTACAGAGAGTCTGTTGAAACGTGGCCATGGGAGCTAGTGGCAGAAGGGTGGGCGGAGGAGGACTGGATGGAGGGGTGGCATTTACCAGGCAGGACAACCTTATAGGCACACTCACCGTAAGGACGGGGTACAACGTTTGTTTGGGTATCCAGGGGCAGCCTGGAAAGGGGCTTCAGCCTATACTACAGTTAATATTGTCATAGTCATATACCTTCTTAAGTATAGCCCACATTTGGGTAAAGGTACAACTGTTATAAAATACAACGGAATAGATAACATAGAAAAATACAGATTAATGGAGAAACCAACAACTGAGACTTGGCCAAACAAAAACAGAATTAAACAAATTAACGTTTTGGAATTGATCAGTGAAACACACCAGAGAACAATATCATGTCAAAGGATGCAGCTGCTTCCTCAGTCACACACACAATCCCTCCCTCTCCCTCTCTCTCTCTCACACACACACACACACACACACACACACACACACATAAAACACCCTACTTTCTGGTCTCCTGCATGAAAGCACACACATCCTGTGGGATTGTGATAGGCTGTGGCTAGATCAGGTAAAAATGTTCCTTGTATTTTCAAGGAAGTACTACTTTCGTAGGGGATTTCCTAATTGGACCGCAGTCTTATTTTCTGGGAGACCTTAAGAATAAAGTCACTTTAGAAGAAGCATAACCAGTATGGGTCAAAACAAATACACAAAGTAAATCAAATGAATAGGTAAATAAATCACATGGTAACACCATCACATTGCAAACATCCCAATAACCATATACAGAACCAATATATATTATTTATACATATGGTATATCTTAATATTCAAATTGAGATGGAATGTGATAAAGCACTCCCTGGAATTGATTTGTAAAATACAAACGAGTCAAGCGAGAGTGCAGAATTATAAAAAAAGCCCATCTTCCAGTTAGGGAAGTTAATAAAGTTTAAATCTTAGTTATTACCAATCCAAACCTACAACAATTTCATATATTTACCTTTTAAAATGACTTTACTTCCCAGGTCTTCACATTTATGGTTTATACAACATAGAAGTGTGTTAAATAATGGTTGCTGAGAGTAATGTTTTGACTGAGGGTGGGACCTCTAATACACCAAATAAGCAAATTTATTGGTACTGGACCAGGAACATGGAAGAACAAGAAACGTTTTTGTCTCAGTAGCCAAAGAAACCCACCCAAAACACACACATAGTAATGCATGGCACACAATAATATTAATAATAATAATAATAATAATAATAATAATAATAATAATAATAATACATTTCATTTGAAAAGGGCTTTTCATCGTAAAAAACAATCTCAAAGCGCTACACAACACACAGCCTGTCTGCTTTCTGGTTCTAGGTTTAATATGAAACCGTAAATCCTTTAGTTTATGGATCATATCATATAGTCATGCTCACCTTAAGGAAACTCAATCTGTCATATATAAACAACACAATCTAGGTAGAGCAATGCATTGGAAAGTTAATCTCAGGGGGCAAGTAGTGCAACATTGAGGTATTACTTTTGTTGTGTGCCACTATCTACAGTAATATTTAATGTTAATGCATGAAACATACAGTTAGGCCCAAAAATATTTGGACAGTGACACAATCTTCATGATTTGGGCTCTGCATGCCACCACATTGGATTTGAAATGAAACAACTACAACGGAATTGAAGTGCAGACTTTAAGGTTTAATTCAAGGGGTTGAACAAAAATATATGATTGAACATGTAGGAATTGTAGCTATTTTTATACAAACGCTCCTCATTTCAGGGGCTCAAAAGTAATTGGACAAATAAACATAACCCCAAGTAAAATGTTACTTTTCAATATTTTGTTGAGAATCCTTTGCAGGCAATGACTGCCTGAAGTCTGGAACCCATGGACATCACCAAACGCTGGGTTTCCTCCTTTGTGATGCTTTGCCAGGCCTTTACTGCAGCGGTCTTCAGTTGTTGCTTGTTTGTGGGTCTTTCTGCCTTAAGTTTTGTCTTGAGCAAGTGAAATGCATGCTCGATTGGGTTGAGATCTGGTGATTGACTCGGCCATTGCAGAATATTCCACTTCTTTGCTTTAAAAAACTCCTGGGTTGCTTTTGCAGTATGTTTTGGGTCATTGTCCATCTGTACTGTGAAGCGCCGTCCAATCAACTTTGCTGCATTTGGCTGAATCTGAGCAGAAAGTATATCCCTATACACTTCAGAATTCATCCGGCTGCTTCTGTCTTTTGTCACATCATCAATAAACACAAGTGACCCAGTGCCATTGGAAGCCATGCATGCCCATGCCATCACACTGCCTCCACCATGTTTTACAGAACATGTGGTGTGCTTTGGATCATGAGCTGTTCCAATTCTCCTCCAAACTTTCTTCTTCCCATCATTCTGGTACAGGTTGATCTTAGTCTCATCTGTCCAAAGAATGCTGTTCCAGAACTGGGTTGGCTTCTTCAGGTGTTTTTTGGCAAAGTCAATTCTGGCCTTTCTATTTTTGAGGCTGATTAATGGTTTGCACCTTGTGGTGAATCCTTTGTATTTACTCTCATGAAGTCTTCTCTTTATGGTAGACTTAGATACTGATACACCTACTTCCTGGAGAGTGTTCTTCACTTGAGTGGATGTTGTGAAGGGGTTTTTCTTCACCATGGAAAGGATTCTGCGATCATCCACCACTGTTGTCTTCCGTGGACGTCCAGGCCTTTTCAAGCTCACCAGTGCACTCTTTTTTTCTCAGAATGTACCAAACTGTTGATTTGGCCACTCCTAACATTTCTGCTATCTCTCTGATGGATTTCTTCTTTTTTTTCAGCCTCAGGATGGTCTGTTTCACCTCCATTGAGAGCTCCTTTGACCGCATGTTGTGTGTTCACAGCAACAGCTTCCAAATGCAAACGCCACACCTGGAATCAACTCCAGACCTTTTAACTGCTTAATTGATGACAGGTTAATGAGGGAAGAGCCCATGCAGCGTTGTTATTTTTTTTTGCAGCCTTCCGAGTCAATTGTCCAATTACTTTTGGTCCCTTGAAAAAGAGGCGGCTACGTATTAAAGAGCTGTAATTCCTAAACCCTTGCTCCAATTTGGATGTGAATACTCTCAAATTACAGCTGAGAGTCTGCACTTTAAGCCCATATTGATTATATAATTGTATCCTGAATATGTTTTCGTAAACAGCTAAAATAACAAAACTTGTGTCACTGTCCAAATATTTTTGGGCCTAACTGTAGTTAAATAATCAATTTGATGCAGTAAACATGAACAAAAGAATAGTCCAACAATGATCTCTGTAGAGGGGAAAGGTTCAGTCCAAAATCGAAAGCGGAATGATATTGTTTTACCCGGTTTGCTTGGAATGTGTAGTGCCATGAGATCATTTCAATAATGCAATAAAACACCTCCCAATCCGATCCTCCACCTTTAGGTTAGGCCATATACCCCAATTGGGAGTTCAAGTATAAGTAAAGGCTCCCTGCTTATGCATGTTAAGTGGTGGGCCATCCAAAGTTGCAAGGGTGGGGAGTACCCAAAAGAACAGAGCCTATAATTCCAAAACAACATTGCAATAAAATAAATCTTCAGACTAGTACACTCCTGACTGAAACGACTTTAGTTTTATGTTTCTCCACACTTCCCAATAGTGGGATTTAAATTTTTGTATTTTAAATTTTTTTTTTATACCAAAACACTACAATTAATTGTAAAAGGGTTTTACTTTATGCTCATAATGTAAAATAATTTTTTGTATTTACAGAATGCTAAGTTCTGTTATTGTTTTCAAATTGTATGGATGTTTTGAAATTTTTGTGGACTAATGGAAAATAAACAACTGGCTATATAAGGGACTTCAATTAACAAAGAAAAAGCTGTCAATTTCTTTAGAGAATATACTTTTCAATTTCACAAAATGGGCTCGAACCAGAGACAAGCCTGTTTGTTGATGTCTGTTTCGTTGGCCAGCTACACAGATGTTGTAGGGTCATTCTCTCTCCTGTTTTCTTCCTCATAAACTAAATATGCTCTAAAATCTGAAGTATTTCAGAATTATATTCTCTTATACAGTGTTCACATTCAATCAAAAGATAAAGGAAAATATTTACAAAGGTATAACATTTATTAACCACAAATTATTCTAAATATCTGCAGCTCTGTACAGTACAAATGGCAACCAATCCATACATCTGAGGTATTTCTTCTTCAATATCACACACATTCACAATAGATTTTTAGAAAACTTAAAAGCAATGATGAAAAAGCAGTCCAGAAACATGCAGCATAAGTGCAAGATATTAGCCATTTTTTTGTATAGTCATCAGTCCAGCCAGGTACATTGCACATATACAGTGAAATAGTGAAAGTTGTTGATTTATGCATATTCAAATGTAAGCATCAGTAACTATTGGTAGAGTAATCTTGAGGTGTGTGAGGAATTTAACTAATTTAGACAGATTCAAGTTAGGTGCGGTTTCACCAGTGGGATTGTAATTGTAGGTAGAACCTGATTCTGGAAGACGAAGGTCTGTACTTTGTTGAAGACCCACAGGAAGATGAGCAGGATGCTGACATACTGGATCCAGGCGAACTTGATGGTCTCCCAGAAACCCGGTCGGTAAGTGGAAACGGCACAGTTAAAGACAACATGTACATGTTTACCACTGCATATACTGTAAATAGCATTAAAACCAATACTTCCAGTTCAAAATGGATGATAATCAGTCTTTAAATCCGAACTTTTGTTTTTTTACTAGGATGGATACAAGAATCTGCTTACACGCTATATGGTTGGGACTACAGTTAAGAACATGATGTGCAATCCTAAAATAAACACGCTGAACTAACTATAGATGTCCCAAATTAAGTATCTTTGGAAATGCAATCCGTCTAGAGATTACATAATAACGGGGTGGGCATCCAGATCGTCTGGTGGCAGAAGCACATTCAAATTATTAAAGCTGCAAATTTAAATTGTTTAGCAAGAAAAACCAACACACACATGCTGCAAAGGATATCTGATAAGCTCCATTGGATAGCGGATCTCAGCAGTGAGTTGGAACGGAGAGCCTGCAGCTCGACCTATGGTCCACACTGGGCTTGGACAAGAAAACACTGTGGTCACTGAGGGAGAGAGACAGAAGCAACATGGAAACACTATATTTATTTATTTATTTATTTATACAGAACATCTGAAATCATGTCACTCGTGACTCATGAGCAAACAAAACAGAGAGCCGTTGGAAAGCTAGACACTGATGTGACATGTCTGAAATTCGTGTAGTGTAAAAACAGTCTTCACTTGTTTTTTATCTTCCTTGTGCATTTCGGGATTTAAAATAAATCATTCTAATGCAGCCTAACTCTCTTGCTAACAATGTCCTATGCCAGAGTTTATACTAAACAGACTTACAGTTCCTGTCTTGATAGGCTCCAATGATGCTGACCAGATCATATGCACTGGCAAAAGGACTAGCGCCATCAATTACAGACACCTGCAACACAAGAAGGACATTGGGAAATACTGAGACAGCCGGCATTGTGCTAATAAATAAGTTATAGGGTTTTACAGACTACTAAACTTTTACAGGCTAACTTACTGATTAGGTACCACTCCTACGTCAGAAAAATGGAAACATCAAATTCGAAACAGACTTGGTGTGTATGTGTGTGGGTGCAAGCATAGTAAAGCGTGTCTATATGTGTGCAGAGTTTGAGAAACGAAAAAAAGGGTAGAAAGTAATACAGCGAGAGGTAGGGAAATGAAGTGGCGTGAAACTGGAAGATAAACAAAAGAGAGGAAGAGCGAGAGACCGCCAGAGGTGAGGTGTCGCTCCTCTCACATTGTAAACCGTGTGTGTTCCACGGTGGGGCAGGGGTGTTCTCTGATGAAGCCGCAGGTCTCCACTGACGAAGAGCTGTGCTCCTGGGACCGGGGAGGAATACTGCACATAGCCAAGAGTCTGCATCACCACCGTGGACATCCTCTGGATACACACAATATCTCAGGATGAAAAACATTCTGAAAGACATTTTGAAAGGGTTACACTAGCTTAAGTTGTGACGAATGTTTTGCATCTAGAGGACATTGCTAACTATGATTTATGACGTAATTATAATATAAGAGACGGGTGGAAGAAGAAACCAGGTGATCTAAATATGAATATGTCAGTGTTACCATAAGTTGGTAGGAGAATGTGAGGAGCAGCTGGATGCTGTACACCTGTTCCTCTGGTTTCAGAGGAAGCTGCAGGCGAAAGTTCAAACGATCCATTTTCCCATCCTGGTTTAAGTCTTCCTCTCGTACCTGTCTCAAAGCAATGGAGAGACTGAAAACGCGCGCAGAGATCCACCTTTTACTTTGGTTGTTTGTCTCTATGTGACCCCCACCTAGATTTCTAGAGAAAAAACAGATTTAGTACCTGGATTGAGGGGACACGGAGGTTGGCCCCTTGCATGTTATTGAAATTTGGAAATGTGCTCCATGCCACATAATCTCCTTTAGTGTTTGTTGCTGCGACAATCAGACTCTGGTACTGGAACCTCACCAAAGGCTGCTCTTCATAGCTACTTCTCTTTACCCAGAAACCTGTTTAGAAAAAAGTATTGTACGTAAAGACATTGTTTTTAATTAAGATTCTTATCAGACACAAGCGTTCAGTGTTTACTCTACATCGTTAGTAGTTTGTCTGATACAAAAATGTTTACACCTAAAATCGGCTCATTGGGAAATCGACAGGAAATAGGAAATTATAAATTTGGATACCTTGGCTTCTGTACGCAACCAGAAGAGGTGGGATGTATGTGAGGCACAGGACAACAATCACAAAAACTGTGGCTTTTGTGCAAACGCTGG
The DNA here is from genome assembly GCA_026901105.3 of Galaxias olidus. NCBI lineage: Eukaryota > Metazoa > Chordata > Actinopteri > Galaxiiformes > Galaxiidae > Galaxias > Galaxias olidus. The sequence goes on from JAPMUY010004477.1 coordinate 276,055, forward strand.
TTTTATACCGAATCAATGCCGGGTGAGAGTACACTTCATAGAATGCCATAACAAGAAATAAACAGACTTGAACAGATTTGGGTCAAACAAAAAAGTTGACGGTGGAGTGGGTGGTCGGCACTATGCTAAGCTAGACACAACAAGCTCGCTAACTAGCACAATGCTAACTAATTAAACTCCAAAGCCCAAATCACGGTACTTAGCAGAGTAGCACTGGTAGACCCAACAAAATCTTAATTGAAACAGGCGTGAGTTTAAAACATTCTTCACAGGCCAATCAAGAATAAAACAGAGTGAAGATAGTCAGAAAGCTTGTAAGCCGCTCCATGATTTCAGCCACTTCCTGTCTTCAGTTTAGCGTCTTGGGGTTACCATAGCTGCCATCGGGTTTCATGGCAACAACAACACTGAACGCTCTCCCCTTCTTTGCAGATCCAAATGGTTTGGCCAGACGGTGACGCCTTTTACGGCCAGACAGAACGTTCGAAGCTACTGACGAGATAGCTACATTGTTGACGTTCTGTTTTGACGTTTTACATCTTGTTTTTCTGCATTATACCGCTTAGACTGCGCTTGTTTAAGACGTTCACATTCTTATTTAAGCATTACGCCATATTGCGAAGATCCAGCCAAAATGAAATGGATGTTTAAAGAGGATCATTCCCTCGGTAAAGGGATTTTGTTTGTTATGAAACATTTGTCCTGCACCCTTCCTGTAGTTTCAGTACGGATTTGTCAGCGGTGTTTTGAAATGTCATGGCCTGTATGCAATTTTTGTTATTGTAACCTTAAGAAACTATCCAAAAATGATTTAACAAATAATGATGTATTTAAAATTGTGTTACAGTAACACCTGTAATAATGTTGAGGTAGTCCTTTCACATCTGCATAACTTTTATTTCTGATCAAAGAAAAAACGATCTCCTGGGAGTGTCCCAAGACACCTGTTATTGATCCTGTGAATATTCGTGTATACATTTTTTTAGTTAGGTATTTATACTCTTGTTGGAATAGCCGTGTAAAGAGGAACGTGCGGCCTCAGTAACTGCCAAGGATATTGGAAAACCCCAATTTACGGCCTAATTCGTTTTGTTGTGCTGGCACTCTTATTAGTTCAGGCTGCTCCTCAGAGATGGCTGGAAATAGAGCTTATATCTAGGCTAATGAAAAATACTGCAATGTCATTCAATTTAAATAGCACCATTACATGTTGCCAGATCCTGTGTTGAACCCTGTTAGTTTTTCAGGCTGCATCAAACCCTGCCTCTAAAGCATTGTGCAGTCAGAAGATATTCAATATCATCTAATCCTGCCCAGTAAGCAGTGGAGTGCCTAGGGCAGTAGTTATGGTCTCCTCTTCTGTCAATACTCTCCCAGGAGACCTTGCTCATCCCTTCAATCCCTGACTTCCTGTTTGCTTCTCTCCCTCAGAACACAGATGTGTGGAGTCAGCCAAAATACGCAACAAATACCCCGACAGAGTACCGGTGAGTGAGGGAACATGACATGCAAATGAGAGTGGGCGCACGCATTTTCGAGTCTATAAAATGACATGTTTGTGTTTTTGTTGAAAACAGTGGGAGTATTAACACAATAATAAACGAGTGTGTAAATAGATTGATGGAGATGTTTTTGTGAGATGGCTAGCTGTGTGAGAAAGAGAGAGTGAGTGGTTAGATTAACACAAGAGAAAAATGGTCTGCAATAGGTAGTTGCTATTGTTCATGTCTGCATTCACTTTTGTTTGCCAAGAGTGTAGTCCTTGCCTCAACCTATTGTAATATTTTTTTTAAGTGAACTATACTCCTTTTCTCATATTCTCCTGTTAGTTTCCTCATAGCTCCTCTCAAACAGGACTGTTCTCCTGCAGGGGTGTGGGTTACTAGATAACTAGGGCTTGACTTTTACGGCCATCAAGTTATAGCACATCTCCCATGTCCCTGGGCTGTGTTCCAATTCACAAAGTGGTTCACTTCTCTGTATGCTTGCTCCCCTACTGTCCCATTAGGCTAGACAAAAATGGACTATTCACTATTAAAAACATTGACTATTAAAACTAAACCCAACCTAGCTCTCTTGATGACGTTTTCAACTTAGTAGTTTCGACCAGTCCGGCAGGGTGTAAACGGCAAGTTAGTGACAGTAAGTAGCAGGAATGTCACATGATAGGAGTTGGTGAGAAAGGAATGTCATTTCTGTAGTGGGATTCGACCCTGCACTCCGGTGCTCTTCACGTCACCTCTGTCCTTTTCTCTTTGGTTTCACCCTAGGGGCCCTCTAGCCACGTGTCGTTGATGTGCTAGTTTGACCCGTGTGTGGACATTGTTCTTTGTCAGGAGTTTAAGGTCCTTAATCTCCTTTTGTGAGCAGGATAATTCCACAGTAAAGCGATATCTTTCCCTTTCCCTTTCATAACAAGCCTGTGTAACGGGAGCTGGGCACTGCAAATGAATTGAAGACCGAGAACGCCGATATGAATGTTAAAGAGAATATTATTCTGCTTTAAATACAATAGCAGGGGGTGAATATTTTAATTGTTTCTTTAGACAACAAGGTTGACGTACTTGAGTAGCTTAGTATTCTCACTAGGTTGGGCTCATCGCGAGGATCGCTGGGAGTACGTAAATAAAGGGATTTCTTTTACGTTGCCATTTTAAAATGGTATGTTTGTATGTGTATGTGTGTGCGCGCGCTTATGTGGCAGGTAATCGTGGAGAAGGTGTCGGGATCTCAGATTGTAGACATTGACAAGAGGAAGTACCTGGTGCCCTCTGACATCACCGTTGCCCAGTTCATGTGGATCATCAGGAAACGCATCCAGCTGCCCTCCGAGAAAGCCATCTTCCTCTTCGTCGACAAAACTGTACCACAGTCCAGGTCAGATAAAAACTAAGAGGAGTGGGGGTTTCCCCATATAGGGAAATAACACTTAAAAAAGACATGTATAACAAAACGTTACTTTGTGTTGTCACATCTAAGCAGTGGCAAACGAGTGGTTAACAAATAGGTCCTGAAACTAGCTAATTCTACCTTCCTCTATTTATTACAATAACTCAATGAGATGTGATAGCCTTTCATATTATTAAGATGATCTGAGACTATATCTTCTATACAATTTGTTTCTTATTTCTTTAACTATATTGATCTGTCGCTCTTATTTCTAAATCTCCTTTCTGCTCTGTGTTGTAGCCTGACGATGGGCCAGCTGTATGACAAAGAGAAGGATGAGGATGGCTTCCTGTACGTGGCTTACAGTGGAGAGAACACATTTGGTTTCTAGGCTTTCTGCAGCCCACACGTACACCGCCTGCATATACAGAAGCTGCACAGCTCAAACACACACACACACACACACACACACACACACACACACACAAACACACACACAAAGTCTCACACAGTACATGCCACGCAAACACACACTACACTTGTCAAACACAGGTACATATCACGGCACAAACATGCATATTATATATTGAGCAAAGAGCACACACATATTTTAGGAGATGACATGGTACACGAACCTAAGCACCAACACAAGCACAAACACACAGACACACGTAACACAACCTAATAAAGTTTTTCAGACATGCTTGATTTTTGACGTGCAATAGAACACTATGTTTGAAAAAAAAGAAGAAAAAAAAAAAGTGTGAGAGAATCGTAATCCTTAACCATTAATCTATCATGTTATTTATTTATGCATTTATTACTACTATCACTCATATTAGGATGTATTTGAATTATAAGATACATTTTAGTAGTTCACTCATAGACTCACTCATAGACTATGAGACAACCAAAAGGTGCAAAGCTATGTCCTTGCCTCTCTCGGTTTAGCTTCTCTGAAACGATATAAAACGTACGTACGTTTTCCTTTCCTTCGTGACTTATCTGTGACATCCCTCATAGACATCTGTGACCATGAATGTTTGGAAAGCAAGGGGGGCTCTGAACCCAGTTGTCCCACATCACTCATATGGTGGATCTTTACCTTTAAATGTGAGAATGTTTTGGCAGTATTAGTAGACATGTATTATATTTGATTTAAAGCTATGACACGCAGGAATAACTGTTTTAAGTGATCATTGTTGTTAAGTTGTTTGTTATGTTTTAAGATTATAAAAGAAGAATTTTCAATAATTCAATGGTAAGGTAGCTGGATAACCTGACCAATAAAAAGTCTAAAATTTAAATAATTCTTTCATTGAAAGCGAAATTGGCTTCTTTTTTTATTTTGGGCAGGTCACATCCCTTCAAAAACAACAACAAAAAACCCCAGTCTCAACGCTCTTACATATTATTACACGCTTATTCAACGCTTATAAATATTAATATAATTTAAAAAAGAAATAATAATAATTAAAAATACTTTTTTTTAGAAACCATAAGTTCTTCTTCAACCGGCCCTGAACGACATAACATACTCATTTATCGGTATCTCTCAGCTTCCAGTTAGAGCAAACGGACAGAAAGGCAATTCAGACCAACGTGTAACCACATTACATGGTATTCAGACCTAGTGACACAAAGCATCAGGATCTATGATTAAGTCCTAGTCTATGTGAGAGTCTACTTTTACACGGAAGTAATTGTTGTAATATGGAATGTGGCCGTACTCCAAGAACCTTCTCTTAGAATCATTAACATAAACAAACACATTCTTAATCTGGTAAAGTTGAGCAGGTCTATCAAACCTACAATAATTTTTAACTCAAATGTTTAATCCCTACCCACAGAAATAATTCCATATTAGAGATATTAGTGTTTTAATAACTTGTATTGTTCAATAGGAACAATGTAAATTGTAAAAAAATGGCTTGTTTGATATGAACTGTACTAAAACCTGTTATATTTCAATAGGAAATGTTAATAGATGGTTTGGGGTTGCATGTATTATTTACTTGAAACCACTGCCAGAGATCGACCAAGCAGTAAACTTTTTCAATGGCTCCAGTTTTTCTAGACAAATTACTTCAGAATTTCTACAGGTTGGATTTCTAAACAGTAAACACAGCATTTGATTACAATCTAAAACGGTCCATTCTATAACGAATACAAGGTCATGGCGACATTACAGTACATGTAAATAACCATCGATGCTGGTTGTCGTACTAGTTCAGATGCCATTGGGTCAAATACAGAAAGGGTGAATGTGTGTTGGTGTGTCTGTGTATGTTTAAGAACAGACTTGGAAAAGATAATTTCCTATGACCGGGGCTTGTATCTGGTTCATTCTACTTGCTTCCATTTTGGTGCAATGGATATCGACATAGCACATACCAGAGGTGAAAAAAGAAAGGTAGCTGGATTGCTAATGAAATCGGATATTTCACCATAAAATAAAATTCCTGTCTGAGGTGTGGAAACACAAAGCAGTTTGCGGGGAGTTACTGTCCTACAGCCAACGATCGTAAAGCCCCCCTCTGATCCTTACAATTAACTTAAATACGACTTTTATAACTTGCTTTGAGTCCGCTCTTAGTAGAATTTTAAATACAACTCGATGACAAGCGTTTACATGGCTTCTTGTCAAACAATGTTTATGGGGTCAGGTTAAGGTTACTTTCCTCGTTTCTGACAGGTGAGGCGCGCGGCCTGAATGACACTGGAGCAAGTCTGTGACAATCACCACGGGAAGCACCATTGTGGCATGCGATGTTTTCAACACTAATGTTTTCAATAATGACTCGACGTTAATGATAAACATTGCTTCCGTGTGCCTCTCGAGCCTTTCATGGCGGTGCCATGGTTGACACCAGCACTTGCGGCGTTCGTCTCGCAAATAGAGTGATTAGAGCTGGAGTGAAAAAAACAGGTGGCATTTACGGGCACTGCAGCAACAACAACAACAACAACAACAACAACAACATAGCCTCAGCGTAAGTTTGTTTCCAAGCCTATAGTTGTTCTAATAGGACAACGATTATATTCCAAGTGACCCTGGCACCTCCTCTCACGTTCCTTGTCCAGTCCTTTTGCGCTCTTTCCTGGATGCCCACCATTGCTCTGGCAGATCACTGGAACAGTAGCAGGTGGCGGTCGCTCTGTTCCCACAGAGGCAAGGCCTGAGAACGCACCTCCTCCCAGGCCTGCTGGTAGGACCGCGCCGCCAGTTTGTAGTCCCGGTACGTCTGCAGCTCCTTCCCCCTGAACAGACACACACAGAGAGAGACACACCGACACGGGGGTCACACGATACACAGGCCACCTGAACCCAGCCTACCCAACCAGCATCCCCCCCATGACACCACGGTGTCCCGCCGTCTCGGGGACAACGAGCGACCCTTCTCGTCGACAGAGCTTCGCTCGTGAACATCGCGGAATTTCTTCGGTCGGTGTTCACGATTACTCAGCTATTTCTGAGATCGTTCACATGCAGGTGTGGTGCACTCATGTTCCACTCGTGTTTTTTGAGTAGCTGACAAAAGGCTCAGGCAGAGATATCACCCCTGCTCCCCCTCCCCCCAGTCTGATCATGGAGGCATTAAGCTTGCCTTTGGTTTTATGGTTCCCTCTGCTGCCTGTCTGAGAGGTATAATTGCTATCGATTAGAAGGAGAGAAGGAGGGGGAGCTGGATGTTAGCGGTGGAAAGAAGGGGAGTGGAGCCACAGAGGAGAGAGAGAGAGAACAAAAACCCTGCTGGGAGGGTGAGCTGAAGGGCAGAGAGGCTGAGAAGAAGAGAGGGAGAGGAGGGACAGGAGACTGACAGATGGGATGAAACAGTCCAGGGGGTGGTGGTGGGGTTAGCCCGTGTGTCTGCCTTTGTAGGGATCAGGTTCTACCCTGGAGAGGAGAGGAACAGAGGGATGATTGTTCCCACCTTGACAACATTCTTGACCATGGAGACATGCACACACAGACACACACACACAAAGGAATGAGTGGTCATGAACTCACACTCGTTTGTATAGTCACATTCACAGACACAGAATATATGTTAACGTGAGAGCACACACACAAACACAATGCTTGCAGAATGAAGACGGATGGGTAATTTGTGTGGTCATAAACCCCTATTGCAGAATTTTATTTGATGGGATGTATGATAATACAATCCTAGGTGTATGACTAGAACCTAGATGAGTAGGAAAACGATGGTTCGTCAGCATTTATTACCTCAGAGAGTCGGGGAGCTCTGATTGGTCAGTGGCAGCCACGACAGACAGGAAGCCATGGAACAGTTCTACCTTACAGAGAAGGGACCTGGACACAGACAGACAGCTGTCAATCAACAACTGTCAGACAATATACTAAAGAAAATAACAATAAAATATGGTGAATGATAACATAGATATTGTTGTGTTATGACAACTTGTATTGACAATTGAAATATGTGGTAACAACAAAGTCCACCTTGCTTTGGTTGTTCCCAGGGCCTTCTTAGTCACGCCATGTTTGTAACCATTTGCAGTGACATCTACTGGCTGGTCCGGCACATTACACCAACTGATGGCTGTATTAAAAATGTATCATATTACTGGATATGGCTGCATATATTAACAGATGAGAAACAGACAAAAAGCTCAGAAACCAGAATAGAACTATGTATAATTAGGGTTAAGAGAGGTCAGGAGATAGGGGAGAGTGGAGGACAGGGAGAGATGAGAAAAGAAAGATCCTTTGTATAAAGAACAATTCATTCTGAGATAGCCTTTCCATCTAATCCTTCCTTAATAACTTTTCTGTTGACCCTAATCAGAAAATGTCAACGAGTGCGGTCAAAGAAAAGATCCAGTCGCAGTTTATTGGTATTCAAATAGGAGTCAGCAGTACTTCTGTCTAACCTGCTCCACAGGGAGACACCTTGCCCTGTCCAGGCCGGTGTTGAAGCTCTGTCTGGGCTTGGCTCCAGGGGAACTCCTCGCTGGACTGGAGCAGCTCTGGAGGCCTGGCTGAATACCCAGCAGGGAGCCCTGCTATCTGGGCACACCTGGGGAGGACAGCAGCAGCTGATGTCACTGATTTACAGTGTATTACATCAGACGCAAGTGTACTGTTATAAAAGGATGTGCTGTGTGATTCTGAACTTGTCAATGTTACCCAAACGCACACACACACACACACACACACACACACACACACACACACACACACACACACACACACACACACACACACACACACACACACACACACACACACACACACCCTTTCCTTGCCTTGTAACAACTGCTCTCTCCATGGCCTCCTGACTGTAGGGACATTTCCCCACCACCACTGCCCTGAAGTATAGCGCCCCCTCCAGGTAGTGTGATAGCAGTGCTCCCTGGAAGCCCAGCACCCCCCAGCGAGCCAGCTTATCACTACAGGAGAGAGACAGAGTGGGCTCCCCTCGCCCAGGCTTCACCCTGAGGACCCCTGCTCTGTGGTACTCTGCCCCAGGACGGAGAGCATCGGCTGGGGCGCCGGGGACACACTTAGCCCCGGTCCTGTGGATGTCTGGAGTCGGGGTTGTGGCGTCGTTCTGAGGACGCTTTGTAGCTATACAAGGATTCTCCTCTTCCTCATCTTCTTCCCGTTGCTCCAGGCGAGGAATCTTCTTGGCTCTGCAGCTATTTTCCTCTGCTCCGCGCTTCAGGGTCCCTACCCCATCTGCTCCCTTATGTGTTGATTTAAGAATCTCCTCTGATCTGATTGGAGGACAAGGCTGAGACTGGCTGTCAGTCATAGGGATGATGGAGGCATCTCCACCTGGTAACAACCAAAGATACCAAAGTTCAATGCAGTGTTTCAATTATTCACTTCAATTGAGATTGCAAGCTGTCGTATAATGCCTTATATTAAATTGATAAGGATTAATAAATTGATTAAACATAATCGGATCGGTCCTCCCACCTCAGAGAGATCAAACAAATCTAGCAACAGATGACTTAATACTGTTTTTCAGTGTACTGTTCAAATTCTGAACAGCAACTCCCTGAACCATTTCTCAAATTCTCTGTATAGTGCTTCCCCCTCATCCTTTATTCTGTATTAAATTATGCATTCCACTAGACTGAACACAGATGTTTTGGCAGCAAAAGGTATTATGAAACAGAATAACACATGTGCTCCATGTGTAAAGAGGTGAGGCATTTGTTCCCACTTAACACACCTAGACACGCACAGAAAAGACTATTGTTGTCTACTGTACGACTGGAAAAACGTCCACATTACAAATAGGTAAAATAGTGCGTGGTTCCTTACATGGCGTGTGACTGGTGAAGAAGACGAAGGAGACTCCAGGCCGCAGTTTCCACTTCCCCCTTAGGTTAGCCTGACAGAAAACGATGCTCTCCTGTCCACTCACTGCCATTCGAAGCTGCTCCGTCAAGTACCTACACACATTGTTAGAACAGCCAATGTGGTGACAAAGTCATTACCAAAAATGACAATATAATAAACTTAGAACACTTACTTAATGTCCTTGCCAACTTATAAACCCACCCCCGGACACACCTGCTCAGACCTCACCTAATGCAACCCCTTCTGGCGATGATTTCGGCATGGCTGTCATTTAGCACATCACCTGACGGGAAAAAAGGGCCAAGGTGTCCAACAATTTCATATTAATAGATCATTTTATATGCATGAAATTAGTAGTTTTAGCGTCTGTGTGTTGTGGTCCAAGGTAGGATTGTTTTGAGAACAATAAACAAACAAACCATTTGAGCTCATAGCATTGCGTCCAATGCACTTCGTCCCAGTTCCCAATGACACAACCTCCTTCTCAACTGTGCAGAAATTAGGAAAATAATACAGATAGTGACACGCATAGGCTACTTGATTAATAGACTTGGAAACCTAAGTTATGCAATTTAGCAACAATGCACTTCTAGATACTGTGTTTTCTGAAAGTTTTGAAAACATTTTTGTCGATATTCTCATTAATATCAGAATCAATGACTGACGCATACCATTGTCATCTGACAGAGAAACCTTTACTACACCGGCCAGCAGGGTCCACTCTCTCCCCGGTTCGGGTTTCCCTCTCTTGGGAAGCTCATGAAATCGCTTGTAGCAAAGTTCGGCGATCTCATCAGCAGTCCACATAATGACTGGTGTGTAAATAGGTGAAGGTGGAAAATAATAAAGCACGTAAAATAAATAACGGTTTTTAATCTTAACAAATCTCAAGATTTCCAAGATATATGGTAATAAACGGTAGAGTTGGACAGCATGTGAAAAATCAAATGCGTGAGGAAGACGCACTTCCTGGTCAATAATGAACACATTTCACGATAAAAGTCTGCTCATTCTAAAACCAGACAATAAGGGGATGAGCACATCATGTATTCATCTTGTGTAACTATTGCCTACACTTTGGTATCTCCTCAATGCACCTAATTATTTTAAATGTATTTATTTAAAAGGCCTTGTTCACCAGGGTAACGGTTTGAGAAGCGTAGATCTGTAATCCAGGAAACAATTACTTACAGAAAAATTGCATCATGGATGGTCTGTGTTCAATGCTGATATTTAAATTAAGCACAGGCTGCCAAGTATCCAAATATATTTGAGGGCAAAGGTTAATGTCTGAACGTCATGTCCCACATAAAACGGTGCTCAGTGTTATCACCTTGGGCAACAGTGCATTTAACAGTACATTTAAAAAAAAAACTCATTAACACAGTAGACTATTTTTTTTTCTTAGCTGCCTGCATAGACCGACACCTCCAGAATAAGTATTGCCAACCAAGAACAGTTTTATTAATTGTGGTGAATAGGTAGTCGCACACACTGCAATGACTACATATAACCTCTTGGCCTGGTTGGCCCAAAAGGAGGGTTTGCCGCGGTTTGTGAGGTGTTGCGTTTACCGCAAAGGACGTCCAGTTCTTTTCAAAATGTGCCTGTCTACTCCCAACGCTGGTCTAGGATCATAAAGCACAGACAGCACTACTCATATAAAGTAAACCGTTAAGTTCGCGAGGCGAGTATAAGATAAATCATTTTCAAATGACACCTTGAACTATAATATAATAATCTCTGTGAATATTAGGCCTAAATATTATTATCCTGGATAATATAAAATATTATCTTTCTTTTTTTTAGGGAATACTGCACAACCTTTTTGTAGGAATTGCATGTCGTTTCATGATTCAGAAAATAAGTAACCAACTAAACACGGTACGACAGAACCTTCAGAACCTAATTCTGATATAATTGTATTCATCCATAAATTGCTATATGCCTGCATCTGTGTTCATCTATTTGAGTAAGTCAGCCTCAACGTTTCCTTGTTTATTTTAATGCATACGGATTTCTAGAACAGAATACTTGTCGATTTTAAACCCACATTTTTCACTTACTCATATTACACAATTCATACCCACATTTCATATTATATATTATTATTATATTATTACACATTTCATATTAGATATCATTTTCTTTTAAGAACATCAACATGTAACAAAATCCACCAACTGTCATCAAGATTTAATTTGTTTATTTGAGCTATTTACAGGAAAATGCTTAATTTCACAATTAACAGAAAATAAAAAATTAAATCACATCTCATCATTCTAGCCTCTGTGACAGAGGTGCGCTACTCAGCAGAAAAGCATTCTGTTTCGCTCTCACTCTCATCCCCTCCATAAGCACACATACATACTCACACTCACTATGTTCATTTCTCTTGGATAGATATGTTATAATGTATTTGCTTTATTTTAGCTGTGCTGTCCGTGCGTTGCTGATATGATTATCTGAAGGTATTATTCTGTTTCCTGTTTTTGGTGTCTATCACTCTAGTGGGCGAGGTTGATGGGCACTAGAGGGGGCTTGTAGTCTGAGATAATACTTCTCTGTATGAACACACATACAGACACACATTCAGGCGAGCGTGTGCGTGCACACACACACAGACACGCACGCAAATATACACAAAAACGTATGTGCGCACACACACAAGCATATGCAAACACACACAAACAGGTTCCCTTAGAAGTTCCCTAATATGCCACAGACACTGACCTGGTGTGTGAGCCATAGAATTTAAATGAGCAGAATGGACATCTCGCTGTCTGCTGGCAACAGGAACTGAGGTTTATTGTGTAATTTCCCTTTACAACAGACTAGTTATGAATGGGTCAGCCATCGAAGGGATTTTAGCTCAAATCGCGAATGATTGTTGGCCTGCAGTCCTTTCTGGTCATTCTAATGCTATGGCGTGAATAAAGTTATTCCTCTCTCCCAGCTCGGACCCCACTGACATGTCCCTGCAGTAATGGGTGCCACACAGGAATAAACGTACGTCGTTCTCTGTGATCAAAAATAAACATAAAAAACTATATCAACCAATGACAAACTCTCAGCTACCTTTTCTCCTAAAATCTTGGTTGCACTTTTCTGTCCTCGCTCCCATCATCCCTCCCCCTCTCTCTCCCTCTCTCTCCCTCTCTCTCCCTCTCTCTCCCTCTCTCTCCCTCTCACTCCCTCTCACTCCCTCTCACTCCCTCTCACTCCTGTCCGAATCCCTCAGTCTCCTCGATGGCAAATAGTAGCTTCTCTCGGAGCTGCTCCAGACTCCTGTAAGGCGGCAGGTCCAGACGATTGAAACTGGAGGGAGAAAATAATGTTTTGTAAATTCATAGTCATGGTATACGGTTTCTTTTATGATTAAAAACCACTGTTTGTTTCCGCAAAAGCAGTCATTGATCCCGCGTAAATAAAGAATATGTAACTTCTTACCAAGTGTGGCTTCTTGGAAGCCAGGTCTCCTTTCCCACCTTGTCTATGCAGAACTTCTGGGGGCCGTTACTTCCTGAAAAGGCGCGAGAGCGAGAGAGCGAGAGAGCGAGAGAACGGGTAAATCAACTGGGCTGAAATAATACATGAGAACCTAACAATAAGGCCTAGAGTACAGCTTAACTAGCTGCTCACTGGTACCTATGAGCTCAGCAAAGCCTCCGACCGGCAGGCGACAGGTCCCGGTGACAAACTGGAGCAGACGGATTCTCTTCTCGTTGTCCATCTCCTTCACCACCTGACCAACGCATGGTTAACCAACAGGTTAGCACCAGGATACGAGCTCGTTGGTAAGTTTGACTATGAAGTTTAATTGAATGAACGCACGCATGCACACAGACAGACAGACAGACAGACAGACAGACAGACCTGCCAGAACCAGTGGATCTGCTTGCTGTTCTTGGTGTAGTGTCTGTAGATGGTGTTCTTCTGCCAGTCACTAAGGTCGATTTCCTGCATTCCACACAGCATCAACTGGAAGACAACACAAGGGACACCGTTAACACACACACACACACACACACACACACACACACACACACACACACACACACACACACCAGCCCTGCCATTAGACTCATAAATGAAACCACATTAGCGCCCCGCCCTGACCGACCCCCCCTGGCTCACCTCCAGCTCCTTCTCGTCAAAGTAGCGTAGCCACTCCAGGGGCACCACCTCGTTGAAGCCGTCCAGGAAGGCCTTGGTCTGCTCCTCCACGCCGCGAGTGAAGCGCCAGTCTGTCAGCAGGCTGGCGGAGGAGAGGGGAGAGGTGGTGGAGAACGTTTAGATAGGGGGGAGGGATAGAAACGTTTAGGGAAAAGTCTACCACAAACATGGAAAGTTACACAATACACTTTCTTGATATGCAATATTAGACAACAAAGGGTTTGTGCTGCACTTCAACAAGACGTCTAATCCCGACAGACTGAAGGGTGGCTCGACATGACAGAGGGAGAGAGACGTGGTGACCAGAATAAGAAGCCAGAGGTATGGACTGGCTTTAGAGGAGGAGGGGGAGCGGGAGGATGAAGAGGGTCTACCTGATGTACTCCTCCTTGTTCTCGTGGGTGACCAGCTCGTTCTCCCCGTCGTCTTTGAGCTGGTGAGTGGACACTTTCCCCAGGATCTCCATGTCCTGAGCAAAATACAGCTCCACGCCACAATCCTCCAGGCTGTTATCTCTGGACACACACACACACACACACACACACACACACACACAATGTTTGAGCATAAACAGTTCAGAACACAGTATTTAAGTAGATAAACACACCGGTCACACCAGCAGCGATGGTGAGATGCGAACACTTGCCTTCCGTTGGCTTATGTATTTTTTCTTTGATTCGTGATTGCGTTAAGGTAATGTTACACAGCCTATACTTGGTCAGTGAATTTGATAGGCAATGTATCTGCGAAAGTTTTCTAGTGCGTTTTTGTAATAGCCAACACATGACCCAGACTGGCCTAGTGCCTTATAAGGGTAGCATCCTGCTTTTCTCAGTTAGATCCAGAGTGGGAAGACTTTGCGTAACAAGCTCACATTAGGAAGGTAACCACAACAACGCAATCCTCCGCCCTCTAGTTAATCCCTCGATGGGTTTTAGAGGGTGGTGACATGACTAGACGGGTGTGGGCACACACACACACACACAGAGAGAAAAGAGAGAGAGAGAGAAGAGAGAGAGAAAAGAGAGAGAGCGAGAGAGAGAAAAGAGAGAGAGAGAGAGAGAGAGAGAGAGAGAGAAAAGAGAGAGAACAGGCAGTGGATGCAGTACTTACTTGACCCACATGATGGAGTTATAGAACTCGGGGTCTATGGACTCCAGATCTTTCAGAGTGGGCTTCTTGTTCAGCATGCGCTTGTAGAAGGGCAGCGTGAAGCCTGTGTCGATGAACTTTCCGTGGTAGAGCGCCTTAAAGGGGGGGGGGGGGGCACAGAGAGGAGACGCACCGTGAACAACGTAGCGTGTTGTCCTGGTCTCCAAATGAAATCACGTCACAAACACACTTTTATCCTCATTCATGATACTACTTGCACTGCAGTCGTTTGTTTGTCATGCGTAACATCATTAATACAGCCGTTTTATATTCATAACAGGTTAAGTGACACTTTAGTGAAAACACCCGGGTTTGATCTAAAGTGTCGCAAGCTCCCTGCTGTGTGTGTGTGTGTGTGTCCGCGCAGAGAAGTGTCTGAGGTGTCCAGCCAGCCAGACAGAGTGTTTAATGTTAAAACCACAGTGAGACCAGAGGTGCACCAGCCAAGAACACCCACCCACCCACCCACACTCTCTCTCTCTCCCCCTCTCATCTGTGGACTGCCTTCTTTTCTCTCAGACTGACTGTGCTGTCAGGGCCCACCGGTCTCCCAGACACCGGACATGACACAGTTATAACTAACACACACACACACACACACACACACACACACACACACACACACACACACACACACACACACACACACACACACACACACACACACACACACACACACACACACACACACACACACACACACACACACACACACACACACACACACGGGAAAAAGCAGCGGAGCCGATGTGTCATATGAACAAAGACAAAGAGAGACAGGGGAAAAGAGATGGTGGGATGTTGAGGAAAAAAAAAAGAAGAGTAGGACTATATGAAAATTACACAAGACAGACACGCTCCTTTAGAAAAGGGGGAGATAGCAAAGAAGGTTTAAGACTAAATATAGTCAAATGCTGGCGGGTGTGTGTGGGGTGGGGCGGTGAGGTCATTCTGACGAGGGAGAGGGATTTGGGAGGGGTGTGTGTGAGCGTGCGTGTTGCTTTTGGGGCCTTCGGCTCCTGGATATTGTCCCGGGGAGAGTTGGACTTGGCAAGAAGGTGAGGAGGGGCGCAATGGGGGCGTGGGGGGAGTTATGAGTATAATAGACTTATTCACTCGGTTGGGGGCACACACACATATGAAAATGACTCATAAATAAACCAAGCAGTTCACCAACACACACACACACACACACATTCTTTCTCTACTTTTTGCAAATCGGCGGCGCACTCTCACGCCAGGCACTTTTATGGAAAATAAAATGACTCAGTAGAGACTTCCAAAACATGACATCTCCAGCCACCATAAGTAAGCGTATTGTATTCCTTAAAGACCAAGTTCTGTGTAATAACAGACTCTTGAAGATACGTCTCCCACACTGGCATGACCTGAAAAACTCAGAGCGCCTTCCTATGCTTACTTGAAATATGTGCTGTCACTTTTGAGTCAAGGTACACCAGACACTTTGTTTTCCCAAAGTCTATAAAAGCCTTCCACTAGACTTTTCCCAGGTTTGAAGCCCTCCCGAGCACTGCTCACCATGGCGATGAACCGTCCAATGAAGCGGAAGTAGGTGAGGTGGTCGGGGTTGATGGAGGAGGCCGGGTTGATCTGCAGACAGTAGTTGTTCTTGCCAGCGTACTCAAACAGACAGTACATGGGATTGAGTACCTCGTGGGACAGCAGGAAGAACCACTCTCTGGAGGAGGGAGAGCAGCCATGAGCAATGGATAACAGAGAAATTGACATTATGAGGCAGAATCCTCGATGGAGAGCAGGCATTAGCAACGGATACCCAAGGGTCAGATAGACCCGCAGGCATTATTAGACGATGTCAGAATATTTGTGTGGTGAGGTACAAAGCCATGAACCAGAAACAGTTGACAGGACAATATATACACTGATTGTACACAAAACAGAACTCACAGAACATCGCATCACATCCAAAGCAAGGACACACATTTACAGACATAAATCTAGGTGAATTCCAAAGAAAATCTAATACGGTGGGGGTTTTATTTGGAGACAAAATATGAACCACTTCAACTCCTTTCAGCGTGAGCTTTCAAACATATCTTTAGAATAAGTGTATTCATTTTCTGAAAGCAGATTCAGACCAAGAAGTACTTGTATAGACATTGAGGGAAATGTGTAATATCTTTCATTGTGTTATCACAACCTGAACCCGGCTTGAATCTACTGTATTCACTTTTAAAGGTTGTATTTAGTAATAAAAAAAATGACTGCTTTTTAAAATACACATCTTCTCCAACACAAAGTACAAATGACTGCAGGAAAACAAACATGGCAGCAAACACACACTATATGAGTTATGGAGAAATGCATGTAGAAAGGATGAAGCCCCGGTCACCAACCACCACCACCACCACCACCACCAACACCGACACCAAGCGCTCCCCTGGCCCAGGGGCTCAGCGGGTTCGGACCGGGGGAGGAGGGAGGGGCGTCGGACGAACGAACGGAGACACCTCCCAACATCCGGTCCGTGGTTCTACCCTGTGGTAGAACAGACTGACGTAACCTACCATAGGGTAAAACCACTGACGAGACGCCAGAGACACACACAACAACAACACAGAGAAGACCCGGACTGGACCGGACCCGGAGCAGGACCCGGAAGACGGACGGATGGATGGAGGGTATGAGAATCAAGGGGCGGCAGGAAAAAAAATAAATAAAAGAGACAAGAGGAGAGAGAATGGGGGAGGAAAGGATGAGAGGGAGGGCAGAGGTTGAGAAGTAGACAAAATTGGATGGGACCAAGGAAGGAGAAAGGATGAGTGTGGAGACGAAGGGATCGATAAGAGGAAGAAGAACAGGAAGGAGAGGGAATGGGGGGGGGGGGGGGGGTGTGGAGTGAGGTGGGGATGAAAACAAAACCCTGGGTCCCAAAGCAACACCCACAATAACAATAACAACAACACAGCTACACACAGTACACGGCATAATAGATCACCAAGACCACACCCTGACACCCACACGACCCCACCACCCACACAGTGATAATACCAACACAATGATAAAACTACAGACAGGGGGGGGGGGGGGGTGAACAAGACTGGAGGATGAGTGGAAAGGGGGCGCGGGAATGGGGCCACTGCCAAAGGACACGCGTGTGCGTGTAGGGGCCGGCGGGCAGCGAGGCTCTCACCTGGCGATGCCGCCATAGTCCAGCCCCTCCTCCCCTCTCATGATGATGTAGAGTCTCCGGCGGAGGTCGTAGGGCTTCACGTTCATGATCTGGCAACGAGAGGGAAGCAACACAGAGACAGCGTTCAGTGTACAGCGTTCAAGTGTCTTCTTGACGCCTGTCAAGAGAAACTGGGTGGTTAGAAGGCAGCAGGACGGAGGAAAGCTTTTACCTGCTGAAAGGAATCCTCAAACAAAGTCTGTCTGGACACAGAGATCTTCACGTGACTGGGCAAGGCGTTGGACTGCAAAACGAGAGAGATGTCAATTAGGCACGGGTACGGTTACAAACATTACAGATACAGAAACAGCAGATTATCACTGACTCGTGGCTATTTTTTTGATACCCAAAATACATACATGACAACATATAAAAAGGGAGGAAATCGGACCGCTTAATCAAGCTCTAACATCTCCTGCAGACCTATTCAAATATTTGAAATCATTAGCACGTCAGCCCTGCTGAGATAGACATCAGGAGGTGGAAACCCCACCTAGACTCTATGTAATGAAACATCTATGATGAGGGAGAGTTAAGAGGAAATAAGTCTGTAGAAAGGTTAGATCTGAAGAGGCGTGTTCGGGACTGGGCTTCCTAAAATGATCTCGGCTCTGCCATGCCCCACAGAAAACCAGTAGATTTAAATTCAACATCAGACCTGAGAAGCTTATGGGAAACCCGGTCTGGTCCGGTCCAGACCAGACCGGAGTCAGCCGCACTTACATGGCACAGGAAACGGAACTGGTGGTATTTCCACCTGAAGCTGCGATCGTAGGCCCCCGGGGACCCGCCCTGCCGTGACCTAGAGAGAGACACACACACACACACACACACACACACACACACACACACACACACACACACACACACACACACACACACACACACACACACACACACACACACACACACACACACACACACACACACACACACACAGAGAGAAAAAGAAAGTAAGAGAGTCAATTTTAAGCTGCTGCAGCAAGAAACTGGGGAAATTCCCAACCTAGATTTACCATTTTGCTACGTAAGAAAACGCCAAATGGGGTTTCAACCATAATAGCATATAGGTCCCTCAAGCAACCCTCTCTACAAATACACCAAAACAGATGGTGGGAAATGGACCCAGCAATGGCAGAGCAGCACAAAGAGGACCAGGATAGTGTGTTGTCAGAGTAGGCCCTAAGGCGGAGGTGGGATTTGCAGGGCTGAGCCACCATGCGGAGCAGCGTGGTGAGGACTAGGACAGGGTAGTGCATTCTAAAATGACTGATCAGAGTAGGCCCTACGGCGGAGGTGGGCCTGGATGCGCAGGGCTGAGCCTCCATGCGGAGCAGCGTGGTGAGGACTAGGACAGGGTGTTTTAAGAGAGGGATAGAGCTGGGGTGAGTCTGGGAACGCAGCTGTGTTAGTACAAGCCCCGCCACAACACACACACACACACACACACACACACACACACACACACACACACGATATCTGCATGGTCAGCATACAGAGAAACCAAGAGCGAGAGACAAGGAGAAAGGAGAGTCGGAGGAGTAGAGGGAGCGAGACATACAGACTGGTCCCAAATGACCGATGGAAGAGAGAAGGGAGGGAAGAAAGCAAGCAAGAAAGAACAAGTGGGGTGGGGGTGGGGAGGTGGGTTGGGGTGCGAGCCCAGACAGGGGAGCGAGCAAGAGGCTTCCATTCCTGTGTGTGAGTCCAAAGTGCTAGCTGCCAGGCAGATCAGGGTTTGGATTAGGAGGAAGTGGAGAGGAGAGACCACAGGGATCCAGTAACATACGGCCGGTCTCGCTCGCCAGCCGGGATCCAAAGTTAAGGACCTCAGACAGTTTCAGACGTCTCTGCGACCAACTGAACTTCAAAAATATACCGTGGTCCCATACATAAACAGGAAAATGCTGCACATGTTTAGGTGAACACATATGTGGTAGACACACACACACACACACACCAATACACAGACAACACACAAGGTACACGCTCAACTAAACAGCAGAGTAGAACTTTATGAACCTTTGCAGCGACACTGGAATGTTTTCCAGACTGTCTAAGGCCATCTGACCAAGGAGCACAGAGCATAGGAACATCATAATATTATCCCGTTCCCTTGTAGTATCAAATTGCTGTTAAAAAATTTAAATTAATAATATGATTGATAGAAAATAGAGGAGATGATGGGTAATAAATCATAACTTACAAAATCAAGCCATGATGTGGTACGAGAAGAGTTAGGGGTCATTTAATAAATTTTTGGACGTATGTTGTGTAATGTGCTTCTCAACTGAAGGCTAGATTGATTGACTGATTGGTTGACTGATTGATTGATTCATGTAGATTTTCTGTCAAGGTGCCAAGCCCACACAGGTGGCCATCTCTCTTTCTGTCGTAGCAACAGGGGTCTAGATGTAATATAAATCAAAATAACTTCACCCAGTGTGGCGTTTGGGGGTGTTGGATATTTACCCTGCCTCAAACCCTGGACGGGGGTCTTTAAAGCTGGTGTTGCGCGAGTTGTGATCCACAAAATAGGGGACTCCCTCGGCGGTGTACTTCATCTCCCAGCCTGGCGGTAAGGGGGGCTCCTGGACCATCCTGCAACAGGGAGAGGGGCAGTGAGCGCGGCAGGAACCCGACCGAGGAGGCCCGACCCCTGGCTACAGACGCCACGGTGTCTCCCCTCTGAGCCCCAAAATCTGGATTTAGCCTTTCCCTAGATCTGGCTTAACGTGCGCTGGATTCCTTCCCATCAGAAACTTGAGTGGCGCTTGATTCGTTTTGGCCCCTGTAAAAAGAATCGACAGGGACAACCTGCTTGCTTACAAACCAAGCACCCCTAAAGTAACTGATAAAACCCACCAACAAACTCTACACACGACGATGCTTGAAGTGTTGTTGTTTTGTTTTTTTTAAATGGCAGAAAAACGAGGGGGGAGATATGAGTTTAAATGATGAGTGAAAAAGAATTGAGTCACAGAACGGATGAAAGGGACTCTTCACTTCAGAGGAAGAGAGCTCCGGGAGAACATTTTAAACATGCAATTTCCGTTCTGAATGGACGTCTTCAATGATAAAAACATAGATTATTTTACTGAGACGGACGGGCCAGTCCACAGTAGTTCTGTAAACCAGTGAATTCAGACCAGATTGAGTCTATGTTGGGAGATTTAAAAAGCCGGAGTCTTCTTTTTAATGTGTATTACTAGAACACTCCTCGGTGATTGGCTTAACTGACTAGCGCAACAGCCACGCACAACCTAACTTTCAGTCATGAAAACTCATCCGTACCCGCAAAGCACGCAAAGCACGCAAAGCACACACACACACAGAGAGAGAGAGAGAGAGAGTGAGAGAGAGGCGGACGCTCACCCTTGAGTGCGTGGGTCCTCCCATTGTGTGGTCCGTGTGTTGTGGTTGACAAAGTACACCCGCCCATTGTCCTGACGTTTCTCTGTAGGGACAGACAGAGGCAACAACCGTAATGAAAAACATGTCACGGGGGGAAGAAACCTTTGGTTTGGCTCGTCTTTGACTTGCCCGGTTAATTAACCTACGTTCACTTGAATCTGTTCAAACGCGTAAAACCATTCAGAAATCGGTTGTGTGTTTGAGTCACAACAGGCCCTTTATGTCGTCCGTTGAGAGAGGAGGAGAAGAAACGGGAAGAGAGAGGGGGATGATGAGCAAATCTCACAACCCCGATAGAAAACTAACGCATCTGTGTGGCATTTCACTGTGGTCTGTTCCAAAATGCCTCACCAGAATTCATCTCTGCCTTTCTGACCGTGGGGGTGGTGCGTGGTGGTGGTGTGTGTGTGTGTGTGTGTGTGTGTGTGTGTGTGTAGAAGACAGAATTGTATTGAAGTTAACAGGGCACACATAAGAGTGGGAGATCTAGCTGACAAATCATATTTCCAGTAGTTTGACTCTATTCCGTAGATAAAACCATGGCAACCACTGGTTGTCTTAAACACAACGAGAAAATAAGTCTATGACTGAGTTCTGTGTGTATGTGAGGTTTCTGGAAGTTGTTCGGCTCAACCCACTGATTTCCTGACCATAGTCGGTGCCCCCTTCCCACCCCCCTCCATCTATCCATCCATCCCTCTCTCTCTTTCTCTTTCTGACATCTTTTTCTCATTAACAGCCGTGTGTTGAGAACGCAGAAACGGTAGCTCTCAAGTTGCAACTCTCGCTAGCCAGCTCATTTCCCCCCTCTCCCTCTCCCTCTCTCTCTCTCCCCTTCTTCGGCTCCCTTATTCCCGCGCTTACCAAAGTGCCCCCCCCCCCTCTTGTAAAGTGTTTCTTTCCTTCCAGACCATCTTTTCTCTCCCTGCCCCCTTTTCAGCCTCTCTCTCTATTTCCCGCTTTTTCGGGCTCGCTGAAAAGCAAGCGGCAACCACAAAATGAAAAAGAAAATACATAAAAATAAAATTGGGGCCCATGATATAATTGAGGTTGTAGCCAGTGAGACCACAGCATGTTGAAAAGGCATCAGGGCTGAAGAATATGCGGACAGCGCTGCGAGACAAACTCTGGCCAGCGATAAGTATGTGAAAATGTGAGCTGGCTGGAGCAAGAGGCCCAGAGCGTTACATATGAACGATAATAGACTGCTCCTTATGTGGCCAAGAAGAAGTCAATTATGAGCTGTGCACACTCAGCTATGAATCTGGGCTTTACATGGAGTACACAGTGGATTATATATATTATCAATAACAGTATAATTGAGTATTACAGAGTGCCAACATAATTTATCAATTTCTAAATTATACTGTAGTTTAATTAAGATTCCAACTGAAACAACAAACTCCACCAAAAGAAGACTAGATCACCAGTAGATGTTGTTCAAACAGGTTTTTTTCTTTACTACTAATTTTTTAAAATACTTGATGAATGACTGACTGACTGACTGACTGACTGACTGGATGAAAGCTAGAGTAAGCAATGAATGATTCACCCTTTTTAAAATGGCCTGTGAGTTGTGACAATGTTTCTATACTGTATCAACATAACCAATCAGAAAGGAATAGCCAGAAATAGTCCCCTGGCCTCCACAGCATGTGGAAATAACTACAGAACAGTCGGTGAGTAAGTAGATCGGGTAGGTCGGTAGGTTGGGGGAATTGAGTTGGTCCAGATAAGATCCTGAACCTTATAAGGACACTGTAATTTTATGAACTAACTTCCTATTCCCTGTGAAGCCACTGAGCTAAATTGGGGTGACAATGGAAGGTTGTAACTACGGGGACAGCAGCAGTAGTCCTCTATATAATGCTGGAGTGGGTGCAGGCTGTAGTACCCACCACCCACCCGGTACTGACCCAATACATTTTCCCAATGCTTAATAAACCCCAAATGAGATATGCTAAGGTAGTGTTTAGTGGAGCAGTGTAACAACGATCTATGACTTACTTACAAAGTGGTCACTTTTGCTTGACCAGCTAGGGACTCAAACCCTAAACAAAAAATGCATCTGAATTTTGAGTGTTCAAATATTTGATTTAACTGGAACTTTTCCACAAGTGACGTTGTAGCTCGAGGTGTTTCAATGAAATCAAAACTAATCTTGATTCTCACAAAGGTTTGACAACATTCCAAAGTGGGTCGTCTCAGCCCATAGCTCACAACTAGGATCCTCACAATTGTCCCCAGATCTAAGCTTTTCTCTGAAGCCTTCCTCGCCAATACATCATCATCATCAAATTGAACCCTTATCCCTACACTGAAGTATATTTCGGGAGGCAGCTAAAATTCCCATCTGGACAAATACAGAGCAAACAAGGGGGTTGTGTGTGTGTGTGGGCCTCTCTTTCTGTGTGTGTGTGTGTGTGTGTGTGTGAGTGACTTACCCCATCCAGGAGGAAGTGCGCCCAGAGGGTCATTCTCCACGGGAGCTCCTGAGGGCTGCGGGAGAAAGACAGAGAGAATACGCTTCCAGTTAGGACGCCGTTCCCTCCTTCCTCCTGCGTCCACCTTCTCGCTTCCCCCGTCTCGTCGCCGCCGCCCCCCAGTTCCTCTCCACCGACCTTCTGGGTCTCCCCTCTACGGCGGCCAGGCGTGAAATTCCTCCCGCAAAGCGCGCTCGCGCTCAGCCCGCTCTCACCGATGTGTGAGAAATGGAGGAGGAGGAGGAGGAGGAGGAAGAAAAAAAAAAACACAGCCCACGAGGGAAAAAGGAGGGACAGGGAAGAAAAGGCAGCGTCCGGCTTGCCAGGTGTGATGGCCGGGAGGAGAGGCGGACCCGGCGCGCTGTCAGGTGAAAGTCAGGTCCCTGATTATTCTCAAAGAGACTCTGCAAACGAAATCTGGTAACGGGGCTTGGTAACGGGGAGGGGGCGGCGCACCACCTGAAGGGAGACCGGCTGCTCGCACCGGAGGGGGGCTCCTCTCTGTCGCCGCGGTGACAGGAGAGTGAGGGTGTACGCCGGCGGCCCTTTCCTATGCCTTCCGAAAAAACGGCCCGCTGGGTAGGTGGAGAGGCCCGCGAGCTCTTCCAATGAGCTCAGGGGCTGGCTCCAAGCCCCTCCCTCTCCCCTACCCCCCGTCTCCGTCCCCTTCCTCCTCCTCCCTGGCACCTCTTCCAACCCCGACCCTTGCGGAGGTGCTCCTCCCTCCCCTCCCCTCCCCTCCCCTCCCCTCCCTTCCCCTCCTCTTCCTCGACTTTCTCTCCCTCTCTTCTAGCAGGGCTGTGAAAGTAGGCAGGGAGGCGTGATGTCTGTGGACACTGAGGGAACATTCATGCTTGTTCCAGACTGCACGGCCCACCCCCGGCCTTCCACCGCGTAACCCCTCCCTCGTCCTCCTCCCCCGCCTGACAAAAGCACCTTTATTCACTCTGGCCCTGGAACCACAGGGTTTACTCAGCCTGTGCACACACACACACACACACACACACACACACACAAAATGGTATGGAAAATGTGTGCAAATATGAACTCAATGTGTATGCTCTTATGTTTGCATCATTAATACATACAGAGTGTATTTCGCTTTGCTTTTGGAGAAGTCACTGGAAAGAGAGTTGGCAGGAATAACCCATCCACTCGTTCTCCAATATCATGACAATGTCAGTGGACAACAAGCCTTGTTCTATGCCAGCATCCCTCCACGGTACACTGCCAAACCACCGTTTCATAAAGAACCATTAGATTCATCCGTCAAACAGGTTGAGTTTATACTGTAGATCAACAGCTATCCTAGACAGAGTTTTATATTGTAGAAGGCTAACTTCACAAATTAAAAATTAAAAACAGAGTAAGAACATTCACAAATCTCTCTTCACTTTACACTCTACTTTACGCAGCGGTTCCTTCAAAGTAATTGTGCAGCGCCCGTTAAGAGTGCTTCCCTCGCTGAAAACGTTCGACGGGAGTGCGATGGAAAGGACCGCAGACGGATTGGACGAGAAAGAGCGGGCACAGAGAACGGGGTTATCGGGGTTGTGTGTGTGTGTGTGTGTGTATGTGTGTGTGTGTGTGTGTGTCACTCGATCAACATCCAATCTACGCCCAGAGACCCTCCCTCCTGTGTTCCCGTGACTAAAAAAGGTTAAAGAGAGGAAGACGTGACATCATCTCGGGGGGAGTGAGAAAACAGCAGAGAAAGAAAGAAAGAAAGAGAGAGAGAGAGAGAAAGAGAGAGAAATAAAAAAGGGGGGGGGGGGAACAAGGGAGAAGATGAACGACAGAATAAAAAAGGCGGGGAGGGTGGCTGGACCATGTGAAACTAAGTGAACGTTGCAGTGATGGTCAAAGCGTGCCCGCTCAGCCCCCGCGGTCCTTAGTGTGTGGACCCTGAACAGGACTCTGGTCAGTCCAACACACCGGACTTCACCCGGGCCGGTAACAAACGCCCTTATTGACGTTCTCACTCCGTTTATGAACTCAGCCACTCAGAAAAAAGATTTATTGACGTGATATTGCTAAAACATATACAGAGCCGTGAATGAATGGAGCGTGTGTGTGCTGACATGTTCAACACAACACAGGTCCGATTCACGTCGTTCTGCTGCTAAGGGTCCTTGTTTCAGTCAGAAGGAACTGAAGGGGAAAAAAAAGAGGGAGGCGAACGAGATAAAGGAGGAGGGAATTGACAGAAAGGAGGGAGGGGGATATGAAGAGAGGGGGGTAGAAGGAGGAAGACCCGTTTTGGGGGAGTCGAGGGTGAGGAGGGAGAGTACGAGGGATTTAAAGCAGTAAATAAGAACTGGTTCGATAAAATGAGAGAGGGGCTGATTCCGAGAGGGGAGGGAGTGCTTTGGGAAGACCAAGTGGGGGAGGATGGAGGTGGCGGTGGAAGCAGGGTGAGGCCTATGGAATGGGGGGGGGGGGGGATTTTGGTAGAGAAGGAGCCGGAAACAGCAGTTAACGAGAAGTCTCTCTCAGGGGTTTCTAACGAGCTGCAATTACCCTCCAAATGGGTCCAGGCCCTCTCACACAAAACCCCACTGTGGATTGGTGTGTGCACATGTGTGTATGTGTGTGTGTGTGTGTGTTCGTGTTGCATATATACATAAACATACACACTCACGGTGTGAACCTCACAACTAACCGTACATGTATGCGTGTATACACAAGTTTACAAAAGTGCTCTATGTAGCTAACACTGTGAATATGTTACACGTGGCTCAATAAGAATTGCTTGTCAAAGGGTTATTGTAAGGCTGTTGTGGGTGTGTGTGTGTGTGTGTGTGTGTGTCTGTGTGTGTGTGTGTGTGTGTGTCTGTGTCTGTGTGTGTGTGTGTGTGTATGTGTGTGCGACCAGATGTGATGACTGTATTGTCGAGGTCAGGTGCCAGATTTTTGGCCCAGCACATGACAATGAGCCAGGTCAGGGGCTACCGCACGCGCACGCACGCACACACACACACACACACACACACACAACTATAAGCAAGGTCAGGGGCCAGCTATTCCTAAAATGGATGACACAACGATGCAAAGGGCTGTAATGCAGTTTTAATGTGACTGAACTCAATGTCGCACAGTGGTAAACAGATTGATTAGTAGATGTTGTAGATGATCATTAGTAGATGATGATCAATATATGTGATGCAAGAACTATTATAAAAACCGACTGAATCCACGTTACAATACTCCGATCCAATACAGGTTATTCAAACAAATCTTTCAGTATGTGTGGACCTCCGTAAAGCCAATCAAAGCTATTGCCTCAGCCGTGTACTAACACACACAAGAGCTTCACAAGAATCAATACTAAACCGAGGCTATGTCATGACCCTTACCCTTACAAAACCATCTCCTATCTGGCCAACAGATAACAACGGAGGCTGCTGACGTCAACGTCGCCCTAAGCCTACTGGAACCGTGTGTGTGTGTGTGTGTGTGTGTGTGTGTGTGTGTGTGTTTATGTGTCCACTCGTTCACACACAGCGGACCCAAAAATATCTGTCGCTATCGGCCAAGGAGGCATTCCAAAAACAGAGCGCTGCCTATCAGCGCTGAGCTCAGAGAGGGCCTAATGCTGGGCTGTTCTCAGGCACAATGGAGGGGCGGTGGTAAACAGAGAGGGATGGAGCGCGCCCGTTAAAAGCCCGGAGGAGGTGGAGGGTATTTCGGAGAGGGGGCCTCGGATATGTGCCTGCGCGTTGACGAGGGAGGAACGGAACCAGAACGAGTGGGCACGTGAGAGACCCGAATCCCTGGCTGTACCAACGAAAAGGCTTCAATGCACTGGCTACTAGTGGCTGGCTGAACAAGGAATCATATGGCCTTACATTGGCAGAGTCCCTGTGCATACAGAACCCCGTAGCCAACAAAGACAAAAAACAACGTCAGTCGGTGCAGTTAGAAACGTCGTGTTTCTGAAGGAACACTGAACGCAACAAGTTCAACTGGTTCTGTTTCTATGGCGTAGGGCGGGTTAGCAGAACGTTTAAAGAGAGGTTCTTATCCACCCCCGAAACAGCCCCCGGTCCCAAAAGGGGCTTGTTTGTCTCGGGGGGCTGTAAGGCTTTTACGGTGGCACTGAAACGTGACCTTGGGGAGGAGGGATCAGCTGCAGGGACAGTTAAAGCCAAGGGCCACTCCAGGGCCTGGAAACACTGGAAAACCACAAAAGAAACGCACTAAAGGCTTACCGCTCTGAGGGCCCCTGGAGGGCGAGCTGCTGGCCCCCATCATGAACGGTCAACAGAGATGGATGGGACGGAAAGGAGAAAGGAAAGAAGAGAGGGATGAAAGAGGGCGAGGGGTGGGTAAGCAATATCTGACCGGGGGTTGAAAGGAGGGAGCGGTTCAGGAATAGAAAGGAGATTGAGTGAAAGATATATAAAAGAAGGCAAGGGGACAGATGATAAAACATGTAGGTTTTAAATAGACTTCCTGAAGCGATCTTTTAAATAGCCGATGTATATCAGAGCGAAGAGAGAGAGAAGAGAAGGGAAGGGCCTATCCCCAGTAGGTTGTACCTCGTAAACGTATGAAGCATCCCCCTTCCCAAACGTACGCGCACACTCACACGCTCACACTCACGCACACGCGCACGCGCTCACGCTCACACGCACACCCAGTGTGTCACCTGATAGAGGAAGCGCTGGCTGAACTGGTGCATGGCTCCCTGCAGCTGGTTCCGCTGGCTCTGCCACTGCTCGTAGTTGCGGACGGACTCGGCGGTGGGCCGCTGCCACGTGGTGGTCCTGGTGTTGTGGTCCACGTAGTAGAAGCGGCCCCGCTGGTCCACGCGCTTCTCCCACCTGCAGGGGGAGGGAGGGAGGGAGGGAGAGAGGGAGGGAGTGTGTTAAATGACAGTCATTTAGCAGATGCTTTTAGCCAAAAGTAAAGTGCTTACGACAAGAGGTTTAAAACAAAAATCCCGTAGATAAATAAGTGCATCCCTAACCCAGTTGTCTAGATAACAGTGATGTAAGTGTCGCGTTAAAACGCCAGGATACTAATCAAGGGCACGGCTAATCTAATCGTCGGCTTAAGCAGGGAGAAGAGACCGTGGTAACGCAAGGAGAGAAGGGAGAGGACAGGACTGAAGGACCACCAGATGAAAAATAGGACTTGGAGTTTGTAATGTATTTCAACATATAAACACGAGACACGTGAATCAATAATTATTATAATATCTCCATCTCCATCCGCTTTGTCCGGGGTCGGGTCGCGGAGGTAGCAGTTCCAGCAGGGCATCCCAAACTTCCCTTTCCCGGGCCACATTTACAGGCTCTGACTGGGGGATTCCAAGGCGTTCCCAGGCCAGTGTGGAGATATAATCCCTCCACCTGGTCCTAGGTCTGCCCCGCGGCCTCCGCCCAGCTGGACGTGCCTGGAACACCTCCCTAGGGAGGCTGCCAGGTGGCATCCTTACTAGATGCCCGAACAACCTCAACTGGCTCCTTTCTACGCAAAGAAGCAGCGGCTCTACTCAGAGTCCCTCACGAATGGCTGAACTTCTCACCCTATCCCTAAGGGAGAAGCCAGCCACCCTCCGGAGGAAACTCATTTCCGCCGCTTGTATCCGCGATCTCGTTCTTTCGGTCATGACCCACCCTTCATGACCATAGGTGAGAGTAGGAATGAAGATAGACCGGTAGATTGAGAGCTTTGCCTTCTGGCTCAGCTCTCTCTTCGTCACAACGGTGCGATAAAGCGACTGCAACACCGCACCCGCTGATCCAATTCTCCGGCCCATCTCTCGTTCCATTTTCCCCTCACTCGAGAACAAGACCCCGAGATACTTGAACTCCTTCACTTGGGGTAAAGACTCATTCCCTACTTGGAGTAGACAATCCATCGGTTTCCTGCTGAGAACCATGTCCTCAGATTTGGAGGTGCTGATCCTCATCCCAGCCGCTTCACACTCGGCTACAGAGTACAGAGATTGGATGGCCCTGAGTAGAGACCCCCTCACCCCATGCTCTCGCAGCACCTCCCACAGTATCTCCCGGATACCCAATCATACGCCTTCTCCAAATCCACAAAACACGTGTAGACCGGATTGGCATACTCCCAGGCCCCCTCAAAGATCCTCGCGAGGGTAAAAAGCTGGTCCGTTGTTCCACGGCCAGGCCGGAAACCGCATTGTTCCTCCTCAATCCGAGGTTCGACTATCGGTCGAACCCTCCTTTCCAGCACCCTGGAGTATACTTTCCCGGGGAGGCTGAGTAATGTGATGCCTCTGTAGTTGGCACACACTCTTGGGTCCCCCTTTTTGAACAGGGGAACCACCACCCCGGTCTGCCACTCCTTAGGTACTGTCCCCGACTTCCACGCAATGTTGATAAGACATTTTATTATAATATTTCACTGCAAAATGCTTGGTGATAACTGATTCAGTCAGAGTTGTGACACAGTCTAGGCTCAAGACTATGGCGCATTCTACACACTGACCCAGGTCCAGTGTCTGGGGACGTAGATGTTGTTTACGGATAATCCTAGTTAGCCAGGGAGCAGCGTGTGCAGAGGCCCAGACACCGGGGTAACAAGAGACCTCCCACAGCTTCAGTGAGCTGCTCTACAGTCTGTGGTTCATGTGTGGAGGAGGGTGTAACTATTCTCATATCGCTGACTTTCAAGCAGAACAGAATTTTAAGGGTGGGACAGGGGGGCAATGGACTTCCCCGTTTTCTCACAAAAACCTACAGACACACAAATAACTCCTTAACACCCACACACCAAGACTACAACAATACAAAACATGCCGTCATAAACACACGTACATCAGTCACTGGTCTTATTAAGACCACCTGAGAGTGGTTAAACAGGGCTTCCACTTTAGCCTCATTAATGCACAGTCACACACACACACACACACACACACACACACACACACACACTCCTGACAAACCACACACACTTTCCTGACAAACCACACCAACTTACCCCACATTTTTTTTATTCATTTCGTTCACAGTTAACATAAAATTTACTGAAGCGGGCAGCAATGCCGCGGCCAAAAGCCCCTTCCACCCCCCTCTCTGCTGCCTTGGCCCTCTGTTCCTAGACCCCCTCCTCTCCTCCTCCCTCCCTCTCTCTCTCTCTCTCTCTCTCCTTCCCTCCCTCCACAAGCGCTGCTAATTGCGCCTCTGTAGGGCCCCGTCTGCCAGCTCACGGCCCCAGCCGCGGCGCTCAGGGCAGGGGTGGTGTCGCACGCACAGCCGTACGTACGCAGCTCCACGTGCCTCAAATAAAGGACTTTTGTTCTACAGGGCCCCCACTTCCCTCGCTCGCTCCAGTGGAAAAAGTGAGATGGGGGTTCAGGGGGGGATGGTGGCTTTGTCCTTAAGACCTCTCTCGCTCTCGCTCTCTCTCTTGCTCTCTCTCTCCTAGCGAAAATCAATAAGCAGTGAACAACGTTTGTTTGGCCATAAAACCATTGGCGATGTGATGAGAGCGAGTTGCGTCAGGGACGCACCGAAAGCCTGACAGTGACAGCTGGCGAGTCTGCGCTTGTTCTGTAGAGCCGTGGGAGATC
The DNA here is from genome assembly GCA_026901105.3 of Galaxias olidus. Classification (NCBI taxonomy): domain Eukaryota; kingdom Metazoa; phylum Chordata; class Actinopteri; order Galaxiiformes; family Galaxiidae; genus Galaxias; species Galaxias olidus. The sequence continues at coordinate 307,269 of JAPMUY010004477.1, forward strand.
CTTCACGTAACGCCGCTAGGCCTCAGGACGTTAAAACACATGATAAAATGACCGGGCAACATACGCCCATGCGGTCTCCACGCCAAAGCCCTTGGACTGAAACCCAAATGCCCAAGTGTGTTTCTTTCTCTTTTTCCCATCCATGATGAAAGTCGGACTGCTTTGTAGTGCCAACTTCTCACACCGGCGCCTTTCAACAGCCTGCCCAGTCCCACTGGTGACGTTTTCCTAAGACGGCTTACTGACCTATAAATCTTGTTTATTATTTATTATGAACCTTTTTATTGTGTACCGTTTATGCTCAAATGTTATTTCATGTTCGATGTAGCACCCTGTGCATCGGTAGGGACGGGCAAAAGACGCATCCAGTTGATGAGTAAAGTAGTATTCAAGAGGGTGTTGCATGTTACTATTCGACACACGAACACGCGCACGAGCACGCACACGCACGGACACACCCGCACACACACGTACGTACCCTGGTGGCAGAGGTCTCTCCCAGGTTGTAGTTTTGGTGTTGTGGTCCACGTAGTAGACTCTACCATGAGGTAACACCCTCTGTTCCCATCTGGAGGGCAAGAACAACAAGACGACAACGACATGGTGAGAGAGATAACTTCATACAAGACACCGTGATCGGATTGAGGAAAAGAAAACTGGGGTTTCTGTGGCAACCCCCAAACCCTCACCCGTTGGGCAATGACTCTGAGAGAGCCTCCGTGGCGGTGCCGGCCTGCTCGCTGCCGGAGGTGCCGGCGGGGCCCGGTTCGGCGGGCGGGCCCGGGACAGAGGCTTCCTGAGCGGGGGACGGACTGCCAGCGCTGGGGGGCGCGGACCCGGCCGACGGCGAGGGCGGTGGGGGCGCGTGGTGGGCCGGGGCGCCCCCGTTCTCCAGGCCGTTGGACGTCAGCTCCACTTTTCCTGGACGGCGGGGGATAGACACGCCGTTTAGCCACCATCTTGTCTTCACACGCGGGTTTCAAAGTTTGGGGAGGTCGGACGCTAACGTTACCTGCAGTCCCCGGGCTGCTGTGGGGGTTCTTGGAGGACCGATGGCGACCGGGACCAGACACAGACCCGGCCCCGGAGCCAGAGCCGGCACAGGGGCTGGGCTCCTCGCTGAGCTCCCCGTTGGTCAGGGGCGCCACCCTGGAGCCCCCCGGGGAGCCCCCTCGAGACCCGCCCGCTGAGTGTCTGTGGGGCCTGGGCCGGAGAGAGAGAGAGAGAGAGAGAAAAGGGAAACGCAGGCAGCGTGTGAAAGGTAGGCAAAGATTAAGTCATTCTCAGAAGTGGCTATAGATACACACTTTGTCCTTGACCAGCGTACAAGGATACACAGGCAGCAGACGAGTTCTGACACACTCACACACACACACACACACACACACACACACACACACACATACAAAGCCAGTGTGTGAACTCCTTTTCCTCTCAAAACACTTTCATATTTTCCTAAAGCTAAATTTAACTTTTCCGATCGGACTAGAACTTGTACGTGGTGAAAACCTGTTGGTGTCTGCCCCCCCGGACAGCGGAATGCCGAGGCTGGACTTGGAGCGCTATCAATGGAAACAACTTCTCTAACCACTTGTTAAAGGGGCCTTTCCTCGTCTTTAAAGAGAGAAACAAGGCAGGGAGGGGCCTTTAGGACAACAGGAGAGAACGGAATCATTTAGACCAGATCATTCTGACATGCCTCCCTCCCTCCCTCCGAGAGAGAGAGAGAGAGAGAGAGAGAGAGAGAGAGAGAAAGAAAGAGAGAGAGGAGTACATGCTTCTCGTCATGGGAGGCTCATGAAACAATGAAAATAAAAGAGCACAGCGCGCACGCACACACACACGCACGCGCACACACACCACTCGTAACAACCTTGCTCTCTTTCTGTGTGGAACACAAAAGAAGAATTGTCAATCAGTGTCATCATTGAACGATGATGGTTGTGCGTACACCTCTACACTATACAAACCCATACCTCAAAATTTTGCATCCCTCTATTTGAGTACTAATAATAATTACATTTAGCTATTGCCTTAGTTGTTTTGGGAGAATTGTCCCTGCTCTTGCTGTCAAAGTGTTTGTTAGAATGTACAACAGACTTCAAACCAGTGTCAGAATGGAGCAGCATTTGGCATTTCCTGCCATGCCCAGATTTAGCACCAGACAGACCTCATAGCCAATCGGCGTGTTCTGTCTGGAGCTCCGCATGTTGGTCGGCGGAATCTTATCACTGGCTTGATTACAGCATCTCTGGGTTCTATCGCTGTGGTGACCGTAGCTCCCAAAGGGCCTCATATGTGTGTGTGTGTGTGTGTGTTTGAAATGGGAATAAATAGAGTTTAAACAACTGAACTGCCTGATTGAAAGAATAACTGTGCTCTGTGTGTGTGTGGGTGTGTGTGTGTGTGTGTTCTGACCTGCCACGGGACCCCGTTGTACTGGGGGTCTCCTCACTCTGTGTTCTCCCCAGGTTGGGTCTGTCAGACGGGAGCAGCTCTGGGGAAACACAACAGAAAACCTTCTATGAAGACAGAACAGACAGCCAACCTGGGGCCGCACAATGTCATATGGTGACTTTAAAAGCTAAACAGAAGCGATTTGTAATTTGATGAAACATTTAAAACTATTTACTAACACATAGGCAAAGTGGTGTATTAATAAAAAATGTCATGTCACCATGGAAAAGTTGGTTTTGCCTCCTTAACATAAAATAAACTATATTGTTCAGCATGCAGTCATGAGGTCACTGTGAAATGTATCCATTGGCAGAACTTGGGTTAGGGTAAGAAAAAGCATGCAGTTAATCATATGCTTTCATGTTACAAGGACTTGTTGAAACCATTTTGAATCTGAACCATGTGGGAACGAGTTAACAGTTAGTGGTTTAATAGGAGACCATTTATACAGCAGTAGTGTGTGTGTGTGTGTACACAATATATAGTTTGCAGTCCGTTTAAGTGTCATAATGTGACTATATGTTAATTTACAAAGAACCCCCCGTCCTTCATTCTCTCTGACTCCCTACACACACACACACACACACACACACACACACACACACACACACACACACACACACACACACACACACACACACACACACACACACACACACACACACACACACACACACACACACACACGGTTCCAGGACTACGTCTGTGTCAGACGCTCACTCCTGAAGCATGACAGCTTCAAACAGTAAATATGTTTATAGATCATTCCCATGCAGCCTTATGTCAACAGGCAGTCACCCCCCCCACCACACACACACACACACACACACACACACACACACACACACACACACACACACACACACACACACACACACACACACACACACACACACACACACACACACACACACACACACACACACACACACACACACACACACACACACACACACACACACACACACACACACACACACACTCACGTAGGATGATATGAAAGAAGCCTTCTGTGCGCGAACGCAACGGCCAGAGAGAAAAATAAACAGCCAGGGCATGGACTGAGGAGAAACCATTGTGTCATAGTCTGCTCCTCTGGGTTCATCAAGCAAGCCCGGTGAAATAGGGCAAACTACTGTTGTCCTCTGTCTGGGTGTATGTGTGTTCATGTGTGAAAAAAACACGTTGAGTGCGTTTGCCTGTGTAGGCCTGAGTCAGTGTGTGTGTCTTCCATTATGTCCTTCTGACTCTGAGACATCAGGAGTATGTGTATGTATGTGCATATGCTTGTTTTCTTTCTTGCTAACTTTCTGTGAACCAATTGACTGAATGCAGAAAGGGGAGGAAAAAAAGTCTTTGACAGACCTGGCGTCAAATCCCACTCCATGTAAAGTTTTCACTGTGTTGCTTTGGCAACATAACCTGACTTTTTTGCATTGGCTCGTCTGCCGACGCACAACAAGAGCTCGAATGGTCTACCAGCACGGAGACTCGCTGAAACCACGGGAAGGGTCCGTCATTCGAATTCGGCTGCAGGACCATACAAATACATTCAGAAAATGTTTACTGTGTTTAAATGATTTGAAAGATTCTGAATAGTGGTGCTGAGAAATTTGAGCTTACAGTTTTGGGCGGTTTTCAGTGTCGTAATGCTTTCCTTACATGACTCAAGCTATTTGGAAAAACGTTGCAAACAATAGCCTTTTCAAAAATAGTTCAAAACAATATCTTTGACTATAATTGATTTGGTTTGCAGTTTATTTCCACAAACCTTGGACGTTCTATAAAACGGTTTAAAAACTCATTATTAAAGAGCAAAAACAAGACCGTTATCTTTGGGCTAAGTCATATAATTGGGACATTTGATTTAATGTGCGCGTATGTGTGTGCGTGTGTGTGCCGTTGCAAGAGAAAGAGAGAAAGCCAACATGCACAGGGCCCTGTGTTTGCATGCATGGGTCTTTGTGTGCGTAGAGGTGATGCCTGTCTGGGCTGGACTCTGTTTTTCCCGGCCTTGTTGCACAAAGGGCTGTTTATGCCGGGACCTGTGAGTGTGTATTAGTGTGTGTGTGTGTGCACGTGTGTCAGAAACAGTGCCAGGGGAAATGAGTAAAAACACTAAACTAACAGAGGTGCTTTTAGAGAGGGAACACAGAGAGCCTTAACACACCTTACCCCTGCCATGAGCCGCAGTGTACACACACACACACACACACACACACACACACACACACACACACACACACACACACACACACACACACACACACACACACACACACACACACACACACACACACACACACACCTGCCCGTAAAGGGCACACTCCAGACCTCTGTTCACTAACCCCCTCCTCCCCCAAAACACACACACACACACACACACACACTTTTCGCTCCATCCCCCTCTACGACGCCCAGCTGGCCCACATCCTCAGACCCCCAGTACACCTATGTTCCCTCCCCCACCACCTCGGCAAGTCCAGGGAGGAAGCCCCCAACCCCCCTTCCACCCACCCCACCCCACCCCCCTCTCTGTCCGGATCACAGCGGCCGATTGTCCTGCCCAACTGCAAGAAACGAGACTCAATTGCGCAATTCCACGAAACAAATTACACATAAGCCCACATCTTTGCTCCGTCTGTGTGAGTGTGTCTGTGCGTGCTGAATAAACCAGTGACCATACGTGGGTGAGGAACAGCAAGCCAGTCTCAAATCTGGGGGTCATCTCTTTAGAGTATCATTCTCACACACGCACACGCACACGCACACACCTTTAATATGGCTTCTAACACAACACCGCACACTGCTCTAAACATAAGTCCTCGCGTACACACACACACACACACACACACACACACACACACACACACACACACACACACACGCGCGCCGTTTCATGCAGTGCCACAGAGCCCATAGTGTGTGACTGTGAATGAACAGTGAGCTAGCAGTCATGCTCCGGCCTGGGCCGGGTCTGTTACAGTATATGCGGCATAAATGTGTCTCTTTGTATGCGTGTTTATATATACAGTACATATTCATATGGGAGGTTCTTTGAGAATGCATTAATGTGTGTGTGTAAGGCTGGAGGAATACATTCATATTAAAGAGCTAGGTGAATGATCACTTATAAGCAGAAAAGGCATGCATGAACATATGGACGGGGCACAGTTGCTAACTGGTGGAAAGGACGTGGCTGAGTCCTTTTATAAAAGATTCAATGAAATCTATTAGAATAGAGCTTTAGGTTATAGGAACAGCAATATGCTTTACTTAAGTAGTAACCCTTTAGCTTGACCAAAGGACCAAAAAGCACAAGTATAATCGCTGCGTCCTATGAATTCCATGACTTTAGATTTCCGTTTGGGAATAATGACACACAGAGTGATTCATAGTGAGCCATCGCTTGTCCTCACAACATCCGTTTATTTTCTTCATCATCATCATCGTGAACTTTTCCATCGGAACATTCCCACCTCCGCTGCCTACAAGCATCCCTTTATTCTTGGTTTGTTTTTAAAGACACTTACAGAACACGCGCGTTACCAAAAAATATCAACCAACAAGGAATCGATGAAGGCATCAAAACCGTCACCACAGCGGTCACTGTGCCATGTACACGGGGCCAAAGTGTGGGTCAAAACGGCCCCCCCTGAGTCCCCCCATTGGCTCTTCCTGACCGCGACGGCTGTGCATCAACACACAGCGCGGCCTCTTTGGCTTTTTCCACGGGATCCCCACACACTGGACGGGGGGGGCGGAGTCTGACCATGTGCAAACAAGAACACGGACAAACACCTAGTGTACCAGCCGCTGTGTGAGTGGACAGTATGGAAATAATGCATGAGGCAGCGTTTGAGAGAGGAAAAGAGACCCCGAGTAAGATAATACGAGAGAGTTCAAAGGAAATGGTGATACAGCAATTTGTGTTTGAAGCTGTCTGCTTTGTTTTCTGTAAATATGAATGCGATGTGTGCTGTATAAACACGCATAAGTCGGTCTTTACGTGTGTGTGTGTGTGTGTGTGTGTGTGTGTGTAACTGTTAATCTGTCTGTGTGTGTGCTCATGCGTGCGTGGGTGCGTGCGTGCACAGGCGCATTGAAGGCGGGACTCACTGTCTGTAGCCACGCTGCCATTGGGCAGCGTTCCCAGATCAACAACCAGGCCGTCCAGACAGACGGTGAGCTCTCCGCCCGTCACAACCAGTCCTTTGTTCTCCGTCTGCAGCGCCAGACTCAACTGCACATTCTCCACTGGAGAGGCGAGAGGGGGGGGGGGGGGGGAGAGAGAGACAGAGTGAAGGAAGAAACATACATATGTTTTTTTTTAAGTCAGTGAGAGAGGGAGAGGATTTGGGAAAACAAGCCGCTTGATTCGGGGTCAACCGGTTCGCTGGAAGTTGTTTTTGCGCCGCAACCACACATCTCAAATGGCGTTTGACATCATGATGTTGGGAGGCCTGCGAAAGGGCTACGCTAAAGGGACTCTAGTTTAGTTTGACTCCCGGAGACACGGGGCAGATGCGGGGGGGGGCTTACTCTTTCCATCGTGGGTGCGCAGCGTGTCCAGGAGGTCGATGGTGGCACTGCCCAGCAGCTCCTTCCTCAGGGTGTGACAGCTCCACAGCTTCAGGTCCAGCCGGCTCTGAGGGGTCACGTTGCTTCGCGACAACAAAGCATAAATAAACAAACAAATCAACTGGACGCTCATAAAAAAAGATCTATGTGCTCAATACAGCGTTCGTTTCAGAGAGCAACGGTGTACCAAGCCCGTGTAAGCACTATAAAAGTGCAATGAGGGTGTGTGTGTGTTCTCACAGTGTGAGGTCCTCGTTCCACTGCAGCTCCAGGTGTCCGCTGCGTTTGCCCGTCTTTTTGGTCTCGCTGGTCAGACCGTCAGCGGTCACCTCCACAAAGGAGCTGAGGCGAGAGTGGCGGCTGGGGAGCTTAGGAGACTGCGGCTTCGCTGACACCACTGTGACACGCACGCACGCACGCACGCACGCACACAGAGAAACAACACCAGAATTAGGGATCAAAAATAATATACAGATAAACCGGATAACATCTGGGTTTACAGTCATTTCACAAATCCTTATTGAATCTCCCTGTTTGTTTGTTTTTGTATGTTTTACTGTTTCACTGGGTGTGGGTTGGATGATGGAGTCTTATGTCAATGTTTAGGAAGATGTGTGTGTGTGTGTGTGTGTGTGTGATTGCACTGGGGCACAAAATCACTGCCATGGAAACACTGCCCCCTTGCTGACGTGAGCAAGAGTAAGTGCTAACTTAGAAATATATTCATTACGGCAAACACTATCGACTTTAGCATAATTTATAAGTCTACGGGGAGACAAAACCAGAGCAGAGTTTACATCAATATCAACAAGTGGAATGTGATATTAAAACACACAATGTTAAATTCCCACATGATGAATCATCTCCGTAGATGACAACATGCAAGGGATTTTCAAACATTTTGTTTAAAAAAAAAAACTGATTGAAACAAAAGCTAACACCTCCTAAGATAAAACCAGTGCAATAAAAGTGGAAACATATTTAATCCAATGAGACCAAAAATTGGTCGGATGAAAAATGGCTCAATAAGAAGCTTCTTTCCCACACACAGCCATTACAAAACTATTAAGCTGTTACATAACGGCAAAGCGGCGATAACTTTCTTGAATTCATAAAAAGAGGCTGGTAACATAATCCATCTTGTGTTTCATTATCACGCGGACAGCGTGCTCAGCCAGAGGATGTTGGTCTGTCTGCCTAACACAATTGCATGCACAAGAAACTGGAGGAAGTGTCCCCACAGCTTTTTTGAAACATTTAGGCCAATTTCAATATTTGATCAGTCTTGTCAGAGACTACATAAAAGAAAGCGTGGATAGCACTTCTTTGACTAGAGAAGACAGTGAGATTTACAAGGCCTAATAGAGAGACGAGCAAGTGTGCATTCTTGTGCATGCGCAGGACGCAAGGCTACCTCTTGGCAACTATAATCCAATAATGCACATTCTAAAGAGTCATATGTTTTGCTTAAACAGACTGTTTTAGATAAGACCGATAAACACTTCAGATAGGCCCGATAATAATACTTATGAAAAGACATCCAGGGATTTGTATCCTACTGTCACACACTAGAATAGTAGGCTTAAATGCATTTCATACTACTAGGAGAACATTTATAGATAAAAGGCCTTAGAACATCTTAAAACAGCACTATGTCCCAAAAATGCTGCCTGTGATCACTTACTGAACTCAGCACTCCCACGGTGGAATTGATGGATACAAAGCCTGGTCTTTGATCATAGCTCAGACAACCAACAATCTAAATGGCTTGGCAGAAACAGGCTTTAGTTCCAAGATACGAGTCACTGTCTATGGTCAAAGATCAGCTCTTAGGCTACAAATAGCCTTGGTTTATAAAAGTGCGGTCTGTGCAGCACAGCGAGAGGAGCGATAGGCCTTTCCATCACTAAGGATGATTACCTTTCAAGGTCAGCTGGGACTTCTCTGTGGTCTGGGCACTGCCAGGTCTGCTCATGCTGGCTGCCGCCATGACATCACAGCCCTAGGACAGACACATTAACGCACACAAAGACACAAGCCGGAGCATGGGCACAGAAGGTCAACACAAACAATGTATTGTCAATAGTAACATTCAAAAAAGTGCTAACGACTAACAAGTAATTACATTTTGTTTATTACTCCTAACTATAAAACTGAACATAACAACGAGCAAAGTCGAGTGTTCAGCCTGGGACGTGACAGAACCAAAGTGAATCATTTAATTTCTTCTATTTTATGACTGTGATTTTGATAGTCACAGTATAGGCTATTAAGTACTATCCTTCAGAGGACAGCTCAACCCCAGACTTTCAGAATATGCGTACATTCCGAAAATACCTGCAAACAAGGTGATTGTTATTAAGACATTAATTGTCATGAATAAGAAAAGCTTAAACAGATATATGTATACTAACCAGCGCTACCTCATAGTCCAACAACTGTCCTTGATCGGTGATAAATTGAAAGTACTCACGGGGAATACAAAATGGATCAGCGCATCGTTTAGTCACTTTAATAAGCCCTAACTAGTTTAACAACAAAAGGACAGAGCATCCGTGCTAGCTAGTCTACCTTTTAATAGCTTCTACGACTACGGCTACTGCTTTAGCTAGTAATTATTACCTACGCAGCACAGGGAGACTGCACTTCCTATGATAAATGTATGGCCTATTATTTTGCCTGTAGTAATGAAATGACACATTCAGTTTAGTAAGGTTTATTAAATAGGTCCCCATCTTTAAATATCCTTGTCTGCGCACAATAACACTGGCCTGCTTTTTTGCCACTGCCAGCAGGGGAAGCTAATATCGCTAGATAGCTAGCTAGATAGAAAAAGGGCTAGCCTAGGGGATTGAGAAAGGACATGCTGATAAAAGCCACTTTATGGAAACTACTACAGAAAAAGTCGTACTACTGACGACAAGGCATATTTCAGATCACAATATATGTATTGACATGAGAGTAAACGAGTATGGTAAAATTTTCTCATACCTTTTTCAGCTGTTGTCCGCTTATATCGCTAGCTAGTTAACTTTCATTTCCGCCTCAATGACAATACCACGTGATTCACAGTATCGCATGGAATTGTGGTCATATTATTATCTGAATTGAACAGCAGTAAAGCATCATGTTGAGCACTTTACAATTTCAGTAGTTTATTACTTTCGCAACACAACACTGATAGTATAAGTAATTGAGATGTCTAGTAGTGGTTCATTAACTATTAAATACATATAAATACAATAAGGCTCAATTTGAATAAACAATTCTGAAGCAAATATTCAATATTGTGACATTGTCCATAATGGTATTATATAGGAACAATATTTTCTATTTGGCACAGCAAAATCAAAACTAATTTATAAGATGAGTGCACATTGTTTAGCCACTTGGAAACCTGATTTCTTTTCAAAAGTAGAATTACTATTTTCTCATGAGGTG
>JAPMUY010004478.1:0-72500 GCA_026901105.3 Galaxias olidus
GTATTGTAATGCATCTGGAAATGCACAATGTTTATGTAGCCTGGTGATAATTTGAATAACACACGGAGCCAAAACTATAATTAGTGCTCTTTTTTCACCGACTATCCTTGAGGTGGAAGGGTAGCATTAAGTTAATGTAGAGTTTCCAATTTAAGCAGTTTTAACAAACTCAGATTTATTCAAGTATAAGCTCAAAATACTACACAAAATCAACAAAAATAGCTTAACAGAAAGCACGTTGTAATAACTGCACGAATAAATAACTAGTGGTAACCCTCCTATAGACATACGACAGAATCAACAATACCACGTACAGTTAACTTCTTGCAGACATTAACATTTCTATACATTGGTATTTTTCTAAATGAAGTGCGTAACTTATCTAAATACTCACGATGGTGTAACGCCACACTCAAACTAGGTCTTCATTCGAACTAGGTGGCTACAGGCAATCGACTTCACTCAACCATAAGGTAATGAGAATCAGCCTACAAAATAAAAAGCTACATTTGTCAATTTTTGTGAAAAAAGATGCATGCGTAAAAAATTGATTTGTGAATATACTGTTCTATAAATAAATGATAGAACACATTTGTGAATTAAACAACGTTAATTTGTTAATATTGAGAGTAGTGCCCTGTCAAGCTGCTCAGATTTGAACAGGGCGAAGGCCCCACTACATTTTTAAGATTTTGATATTAATACATTTTTTAGTGTTAGACCAATTTTTGTACAGACCTAAAATTGCTGCTGTAGTTCAGTAGGCCTATGGTTTTTAATAGAAAGTAGAAATGAATTTGTAAAGAACATTGTTGATAAAGATACTCTAATGAATGCACTGCAGTCCTGGTACACTCTCTTGTCACTTCCCGCTTGGACTATTGCAATTCCCTCCTCTTCGGTCTCCCCCACAAACTCCTCCATAAACTGCAATTAGTCCAGAACGCTGCCGCACATCATCACCAAAACCCCTGCCATCTGTCACATCACCCCCGTTCTGCTCCAACTCCACTGGCTTCCCATCAAATACAGAATAAATTTCAAAATCCTCCTCCATACATTCAAGGCCATCCACAATCTAGCCCCTCCATACCTGTCTGACCTCATTCATATTAACACTCCCACCCGGTCCCTCAGATCTACCTCCTCCATCAACCTGATCGTCCCCCGAATTCGTCTGTCCACCATGGGATCGCGAGCCTTCAGCTGCTCCGCCCCACGTCTATGGAACTCCCTCCCCCTGACATCAAAAATCTGGACTCAATTTCCTGTTTCCAAAACCACCTCAAAACCCATTTGTTTAGGCTGGCTTACTGTCCCACGTGATGCTTTTTAATGCTCGATTGCAGGCTCCATGCCTTTTTAATTGTATACTACTTATTTTATTTTATTTATTTATTTATTTTTATTATTTTTATGAGAACTGTTTTTTATATTACTGTACGGCGACCTTGAGTGCCTTGAAAGGCGCCTTATAAATTCAATGTATTATTATTATTATTATTATTATTATTATTAATGCCAGCCTAACTCAAAATACAAGGGTTTCCTTTTGCTTTGATATTGACAAAACGATTATTATAGTAGGTAGACATAGCAAGAGTTGTATCACTTCAAAGAGCATGACTAGGTTCTGGATTTTCAAAAACTACAAATGTCTATATTTAACTTTTGTTTTGACTTTTAGCACCTAGAATACTGTATGTTCAACTACATTTTTATTTACTCGTTTCAACCTTGTCAACTAATCAGAACTTGCAATATCGTTATAGTGAACTCACTGTAGTAATTTCTCTGTGTACAGACTCTGACGCAGACTCTGTAGTCATCAATAAAATTGTACTTAATCTTTTCATGGTTTCTCCCTCTCATTAATTTGTTATTTTCTGTCATAGATTAAAATTATCCATTACAACACGTCCATTAACGTTGTTCATCCTGAATATCTAGTTCTTTAGAAAACATGCATAAAGTTGTGTTTGTTTCACAAGTGAAAAACACATATTTGTTATCAGTAAGGACCAGGCAGACAAATGGGAATTTTTACTTGTTGTTTAAAGTGATGATAGTACAACAGAATATTGTATGTAAAAACTTTCAGTTAATCTAAAACTAACCTAATTTAAAAACATGTCTATGCAAATTTCAACATTTTAAAGAATAAAAGAATAAAAAACATTGGTTACCGTATACAGCCACAGATTTTAATTTTCAGATGTCACAATAGGGTAATAGCATAAATGAATACTAATATCCATATGTTCTCAAAGAATGAGTTTTAAACAGTACAGCATGGTTCAACCTGTATTGTGTTCCACCTATAGACCTCCTTCTGCCCTTCCAGCAAACAGACAAGCAAACCTCTGTCTGGACTCCTCTTTTACAAATAAGCACACCTCAGTAGCAGCTGTAGTAAACTAGTTCTGTGGCTTTTAGTTAAGGGGTTAGGTGGAGTGGATACATTTGTGTGGCAGAAAGGTCAGGCTGAACACAACTAGAAGAAGAGGAAAACAGGCATTCCATGACTGCGTTTCAGTAGTAGTTCCACTTCCCCTCATTCACTTACCCTCAGCCCTTGGTATGACGTTACAGCATACGTCGCGCGGAGGCCACTTGGAGAACAGAGGGAAAGCGGGCGGGGGATTCACATGGAACACACTTGCCCTTGTACACTATCAGCCCAAACTGTCATTGGAAATACATGCAGACTCATTTCAATGAGGTTTATGCAATCAGCTGTATCCATTTCTAATTTACACATATTTGTTTGTGATATGTATCATGATTATCCTAACTATTATTGTTAGGGTTTATGATACTTTGCTGAATTTCTTAATATTCTCCTTCAGTGCTGAGCAACTGGCGTTTTACGTGCATTACTGCCACCTAACCATTGATGTATTTTCTTGCGCCAAATTCATTTAACAACAGATTGTGGGTGATGTACACCTCTGGACTGACCATCGTTCACTCGCTGGGGGATTCCAAGGCGTTCCCAGGCCAGTATGGAGATATAATCCCTCCACCTGGTCCTAGGTCTGCCCCGCGGCCTCCGCCCAGCTGGACTTAGCTGGACTTGCCTGGAACACCCCCCTAGGTAGGCGGCCAGGTGGCATCCTTACTGGATGCCCGAAACACCTCAACTGGCTCCTTTCTACCCAAAGAAGCAGCGGCTCTACTCCGAGTCCCTCACGAATGGCTGAACTTCTCACCCTATCCCTAAGGGAGATGCCAGCCACCCTCCGGAGGAAAATCATTTCCGCCGCTTGTATCGCGATCTCGTTCTTTCGGTCATGACCCACCCTTCATGACCATAGGTGAGAGTAGGAACGAAGATAGACCGGTAGATTGAGAGCTTTGCCTTCTGGCTCAGCTCTCTCTTCGTCACAACGGTGCGATAAAGCGACTGCAACACCGCACCCGCTGCTCCAATTCTCCGGCCCATCTCTCGTTCCATTTTCCCCTCACTCGAGAACAAGACCCCGAGATACTTGAACTCCTTCACTTGGGGTAAAGACTCATTCCCTACTTGGAGTAGACAATCCATCTACTTTTTTCGTATTTTTTCACATAACAACAAAACCTACGGAAGCTAACTACGAATTAGCAAGAGATCTATAGATGTAAACACTTCTATTTTGTGAAACTAAGTATTACTCTGGAATGATTTAAAAGACTCAGATCCACAAAAACGTTATATTTGTGTTGATTTAAACAGTTTCAAAACGGTACACAACGCGGTTTTCTTCACGCTGCGTGAATACAGCTGCCGTTGACTACACTGTAGCTGTTGGGTTTGTCTTGCCTACTAATAGGTAGTCCTGGAATATGTCCCAAAAACAAAATTAAGTAAGAAATAAATGCTTTCTTTGTTTATATTAAGGATATTAAGATAGCTATCACTGTGTATGAGTACCACCATCTATAGTATAACATGCCTGGGCCAGTGATGTGTGAGTAGCGCCGTCAGCTACTGTAAAGTTCTGGTGATGTGTGTCTGTGGCGCCGTCTACTACGGTAAATGGAGATGTACGTGAGTTGCGCCGTCAACTACTGTACCTGGTGATGTGTGTGAGTAGCGCAGTCGACTGTAACTGGTGATTCGTCTTAGTAGCGCTGTCTACTACTGTACCCTGGTGTGTGTGTTCACGCATGTGTGTGCATAAGCTAAATATTAATATCCATAATTCACAGAAATTCAGGAAATGGCCTTGAATTTGTCCCAAAAAAATTCTAGGGGACACCTGTCCTGTATTTGACTCCTGGGAATCTGGTCACCCTATATAGAGGGCTATGCCATTACTATGGAAACAGTCATTTGTGTCTGTGCTAGTTGCTTTGGTGTGAACCACTCAGTTTTAGACCGTTTAAGATCAGACGTTCTGACTCTTTTGCCAGTTGCAGCCAGTTGCGTCGCGAATGTTTGGTCTGAACTGGCCGTAAGGAACCTTCCTAGGCAAACTTGTTTGTTCCTAGGCAAACTTGACCATGTTTACACTAACATCAAGCATGCATACAGGGCTGTACCCCTCCCCCACCTTGGACAATCAGACCATCTTTCCCTCCTGCTCCCCCCAGCCGACACCCCCCGCAAACGTAGGGCCAAGCCCACTTCAAAAACCATCACAGCCTGGCCTGAAGATGCACTCGACAAACTCAAAGACTGTTTTCAACAGACAGACTGGGACATATTTGAACAACAGGACCTGGGGACACTCACAGGAACGGTACTAGACTATATTAAGTTTTGTATCGGGAATGTGACCATGGACAAAACCATCAGGGTTTTCCCCAACCAGAAACCCTGGATGACCCCCCAGGTCCGTGCACTCCTCAGGGCCCGTGATGCTGCCTTCAGGTCAGGAGACAGAGCACTCTACAGTGCTGCTCGAGCTGACCTGAGGAGAGGTACAAAAACACCTAAGGCAGACCACAGGAGGCACATAGAGTCCCATCTGTCCAGCAGAAACATTCGAGAGGTGTGGCAGGGCATCCAGGACATCACCAACTTCAGAGGAGGCGAGGCGTCAACGGGGGCTCAAAGTGCTGCTCTGGCAGAGGAGCTAAACGGCTTCTTTGCCCGCTTTGAAACATCTCAGCAGCACGCATCTGCTCCAGCCACTCCCCCTCCCCCACCCTGCTCCCACAATACCCCTCCCCCACCCTGCCCCCGCATC
The DNA here is from genome assembly GCA_026901105.3 of Galaxias olidus. Taxonomy (NCBI): domain Eukaryota; kingdom Metazoa; phylum Chordata; class Actinopteri; order Galaxiiformes; family Galaxiidae; genus Galaxias; species Galaxias olidus. The sequence goes on from JAPMUY010004478.1 coordinate 5,178, forward strand.
ACCACATCCACCTCCCCTCCCCCCGCCCCGCACCACCCCACTCACTGTTCAGGAGCACGACGTCAGGCGGGGTGCTCCAGACAGTCAACACAAAGAAGGCTACCGGCCCAGACGGGGTTCCAGGTAGGGTGCTCAGAGCATGCGCTCACCAGCTCGCCCCCACCTTTACCAGGATCTTCAACCTCTCTCTGGCCCAGGCAATCATCCCACCCTGCCTCAAATCATCCACAATAATCCCGGTGCCGAAGAAGTCTCCCATCACCAGCCTGAATGATTACCGACCAGTGGCACTCACCCCGGTGATTATGAAGTGCTTTGAGAGACTCGTTCTGCAGCACATCAAGGACCATCTCCCCCCAGACTTTGACTCCCACCAGTTTGCATACCGTGCTAACAGATCCACCGAGGACGCCGTAGCCATAGCTCTTCACTCTGCGCTGGAACACCTGGAGCAGCAGCAGAGATACGTCCGGATGCTCTTTGTGGATTATAGTTCAGCCTTCAATACAATAATACCGGACAGGTTATGCTACAAACTGGACACCATTGGCCTCCCCCTCTCACATGTGCCTGGATAAAGGACTTCCCTAACGTCCCGACCCCAGACTGTGAGACTTGGCCCCCACCTCTCCTCAACCCGCACGCTGAGCATCGGCTCCCCACAGGGGTGCGTGCTGAGCCCCCTCCTGTACTGCCTCTACACCCAAGACTGCAGGCCGGCCCACAAGGACAACCTCTTCGTCAAGTTTGCGGACGATACCACGGTGGTCGGTCTCATCTCCAGGGCTGGTGAGGCGGCCTACAGAGAGGAGGTCCTGAAGCTGGTTGCTTGGTGCTCTGAGAACAATCTTGTTCTAAACACCAAGAAAACCAAGGAGATCATCATTGACTTCAGGAGGCACCGCACGGACCCAGCCCCCCTCTACATCAACGGCGAGAGTGTGGAGCGTGTTCGCACCATCAAGTTTCTGGGCGTGACTATCTCGGCCACCATCTCCTGGACAGAGAACGTCACCGCCATCATCAAGAAGGCTCAGCAGCGGCTACACTTCCTGAGAATCCTCAGGAAGCACAAGCTGAATTCCACCTTACTGCTGACCTTCTACCGTTCATCAATCGAGAGCCTGCTGACATACTGCATCACAGTGTGTGGCAGCTGCTCTGTAGCAGACAAGGGGGGATACAGAGAGTCATAAAGACAGCACAAAAGACCATCGGCTGCTCTCTCCCTTCCCTAACGGACATCTACACCTCTCGCTGCCTCTGCAGAGCCAAAAATATCCAAAAGGACAGCTCTCACCCTAGCTCTGGTCTGTTTGCCCTGCTGCCCTCCGGGAGGCGCTACAGGTGCCTCAAGACCAGAACAAACAGATTTAAAAACAGCTTCTTCCCCCAGGCAATAACCCTGCTGAACTCAAATTTGTAACCCCTGTGCAATAGTCATATAGGTATATTTATTTAATTCCGTGCAATACCTGTTAATTCCGTGCAATACCTGTATAGACGTATTTTTCAGCTGTGAATTTCATACATAGATTTAGATATTTTCTTACTGCAATGTACATAGACATGTGGATATATTTTTATCGGGACTACGTACCCATCTTATCTTATCTTATTTTATACTTTTATTTATTTTATCTTATCTTATTCCTGTTTTAATCTGTACTGCACTGTTTGGTGGTTGCTTAATCTCATTGTACCTGTGTATAATGACAATAAAGGCATTCTATTCTATTCTATTCTATTCTAAACTAAAGAATTCGAATGTTTGGTCTGAACTAGCCGTAAGGAACCTTCCTAGGCAAACTAAAGAATTCGAATGTTTGGTCTGAACTGGCCGTAAGGAACCTTCCTAGGCAAACTAAAGAATTCGAAGTTAGCCCTTCTATTGTTGGCATACTGCCTGCTCATTTCCGGTCAAATTGAGTATGTTAAGTATGCATAGTAGGCCATTCCGAACACAGCTGCTGTGTAAAATAATCCAGAAAGTGCAGTGACTATTGACACGTCCATTAATGTTGTTCATCCTGAATATCTAGTTCTTTGGAAAACATGCATAAAGTTGTGTTTGACTCATAAGTGAAAAACAAATATTTGTTAACAGTGAGGACAAGACAAACAAAGGGATTTTTACTCATTGTTTAAAGTGATGATAGTACAACAGAATATTGTATGTAAAAACTTTCAGTTAATCTAAAACTAATCTAATTTAAAAACATGTCTATGCAAATTTTAACATTTTAAAGAATAAAAGAATAAAAAACATTGGTTACTGTATGGAAGGAAAGATGGGCCGGAGAATTGGAGCAGCGGGTGCGGTGTTGCAGTCTGTTACGTCCCTTAGTAGAATATGGCTACTCTAGGGAGAAATAGGGACGAACACTTTCCAGGGAGAGAGGGAGAGGGGTAAATGTAAGCACACGGTAGGCAAAAGGACAATGAAACAATAGTTTATTTGGGCTCACACAGGATTGATTTGCACGGTGTTGGACCGAACGGTGCCAAAAGGAAAGAAAGAAATAAACAGCCTAGCTGCCTAACCAAAACTAAATCTATGAGAAATTACAGGGGATGGCACACGTTCCTAAACTACTGAGCTAGACATGGGTAAACTACGTGGTGCAAAGAGTAAGCCCATGGGCGTCTAAACTAGCCGTGCTCCTGTGCCCAACCCCAAAAGAAAACACCGTACCAAGTACGGGTGGGGAAACAAATGACAATAACAAATAGGGGTGGAACAGAACAGTACAGGTCCCCAAACGGGACAGAGGAGAAGCAAACAATAATTGTACTGTTAAGAAAACCAAAAGCAAATTGCGGGAGGAGGCTCTCGTACAATGAGCAGCCGGAATCGGGAGGCAACACACACTCAACGCCAGACAGACTAGACGAACAACACCACAAGTTCCAACCAATAACACCCAACCAAGTAACACGAAGGACAATACACAACACAGCTTACGGGGAGAACGAGCACTAGCACTGAATACAAACGATACACTAAGGACACGTCTCCCTCCTGACCACAACTGTGCACGCCCTCCTCCGGGTGAAAACGGCTGAAGAGTTTTAAAAAGACGGACCGTCTCCTGATTGGTCTCCGTCAGCGGGCGGGATGATGATGAGTGACGGACGGAGAAGCCAATAGAGAGCGGTCAATAGGGCGCGGCCACCTGCAGGTAGGAAGGATAGTGAAGGGGAAAACGGAAAAGGACACAACACAATGCATTCACACACAGAATAATACAATACGGACACAGAACACAGTGGGGGACGTAACACAGTCGCTTTATCGCACCGTTGTGACGAAGAGAGAGCTGAGCCAGAGGGCAAAGCTCTCAATCTACCGGTCTATCTTCGTTCCTACTCTCACCTATGGTCATGAAGGGTGGGTCATGACCAAAAGAACGAGATCGCGGATACAAGCGGTGGAAATGAGTTTCCTCCGGAGGGTGGCTGGCATCTCCCTTAGGGATAGGGTGAGAAGTTCAGCCATTCGTGAGGGACTCGGAGTAGAGCCGCTGCTTCTTTGCGTAGAAAGGAGCCAGTTGAGGTGGTTCGGGCATCTAGTAAGGATGCCACCTGGCCGCCTCCCTATTGAGGTGTTCTAGGCAAGTCCAGCTGGGCGGAGGCTGCGGGGCAGACCTAGGACCAGGTGGAGGGATTATATCTCCACACTGGCCTGGGAACGCCTTGGAATCCCCCAGTCAGAGCTGGTTAATGTGGCCCGGGAAAGGGAAGTTTGGGATGCCCTGCTGGAACTGCTACCTCCGCGACCCGACCCCGGACAAAGCGGATGAAGATGAGGATGATGATGGTTACCGTATACTGCCACAGGTTTTAATTTTCGGATGTTACAATAGGGTAATAGCAGAAGTTATTGCTAATATCCATATGTTCTCAAAGAATGAGTTTTAAACAGTACAGCATGGTTCAACCTGTATTGCATTAACTTCAGAGTTGTTTTTGGGATGGAAATTGTCATGCAAATGGTTTGGTTGGAAGTCGCCCACTCCCCATTAACTAAAAGCCACAGAACAAGTTTAGCAACTGTTACAGATACTACTGAGGTGCTGTCATGGCCTGGCCCATCTAGGGCCTGCTTTTCTATTGATTGTTTGCACTTGCCCCTGCCTCAGGCTGAACACAACTAGAAGAAGAGGAAAACAGGCATTCCATAACTGCGTCTCAGTAGTAGTTCCACTTCCCCTCATTCACTTACCCTCAGCCCTTGGTATGACGTAACAGCATACGTCGCGCGGAGGCCACTTGGAGAACAGAGGGAAAGCGAGCGGGGGATTCACATGGAACGCACTTGCCCTTGTACACTATCAGCCCAAACTGTCATTGGAAATACATGCAGACTCATTTCAATGAGGTTTGTGCAATCAGCTGTATCCATTTCTAATTTACACATATCAGTTTGTGATATGTATCATGATTATCCCAACTATTATTGTTAGGGTTTGTGATACTTTACTGAATTTATTAATAGTCTCCTTCAGTGCTGAGCAACTGGCGTTTTACGTGCATTACTGCCACCAAACTATTGATGTATTTCTTGCGCCAAATTAATTTAACAATAGATTGTGGATGATATACACCTCTGGACTGACCATGACACTTAAGATGGTGGCGGGGATTCCTCTGAGGGCAAGTGCCGAGGGGAATTCAACGAGAGCACGTTGAACGACTATTAAAACGCAGCAAAGGACAACCTCTGCCATGCCATATCCAGTCTAATGAAGCAGAGAACAATGTCAATGGGATGAAAAAAAAAGGTGGGAAGAGAGGTTTTACAGTTTTTCAGGATTGCTAAAACACTAAATCCCATTCTCTGAACCAAATTATCAGTAGCTGAAACCCTTTTGTCAAGTCATTCACCCGTTTGGCAAAACCTTAAACAAGTTTAGTTAGTTAGATACAATTAGCAAAACTCTTATCACTCTCTATAACACAATTCACGCTGTGATTCACTAGCGTGGCAAAATGGTAAACACTAGCGTCAAAAGTTAAACACAACTTCAACACAGTTGTCATCGTTAAAACACGACTGAAAATACTTTACACTTGTTTCAAATGATGTGATCAAACCAATTATATAAGACAGAATGTAGTTTTTCACGTTTGCTAAAACACATTTCCTGAAACATTCACCCATTTTCTCAAAATTTTAAAACACAAATCCAAATTTTCTAAAAAATATTTTGCAAGTGCTGAATATACAGATATTCAATAATGTATTGCGTACTTGCAGTACTTACAGTATACAATGCAGTAAATTCACTGCACTATCTTGTGATTACTATTATACTTTTGTTTTTGCAAAATGTGTTCACTATATACAGTAAATAAATTCAAACTTTAACTACATGCCCTGGATGCTGTGTTTTCCATTTTCTGATGTAGTGTCTAATAAATACTCTGTATTTTTTATTTTGACTGGCTGTGTTTATGTTCTGACTTATTCATTCTGTTTTTATGGCAAACCATGGAGCCTGAACTCATTTTAGAGCTCAATTTACAGGCAGTCAAATCATATAAAAACAGCATAAATGTAGAGATGGACAATTAACCCATAATAATAATAATTCCTTTTATTTACAGTATTGTGCAAAAGTTGCAGGCATGTGTGGAGTCTTTAAAGTTAGAAGAAAATACAGTATATATATAAAAATAAATGTTAATGTTTTTTTTATCAATACATAAAATACAAAGTGAGGGAAAAGCAAATTTATATTAAATCAGCATTTGGTGTGACCATCCTTTGCCTTCAAAACAGCATCCCCTGCCTAAAACTTATGAACAGTACTGTATATTGCACTTTCGTGAAACCAAAAGATGCTTCACATTGTAAACAGCAAACGTGAAAACAGACACAGAAAGAGGGAGAAAAGACAAAAAGCAAAATCAGTTCACACTAAGTCACACTATCTTAAGGAAAAACAAAATAGTTTAACACAAAGAACAGCATCAGTTGAAGGATTGAACATGTTATTAATCACGGAGTTAATTAAGGGTGGGCTAGAGTTAAAATATAGGTTGGGGGGGGCGGGGTAATTACGTTTTATAATGATTTACTGTAGTGGAACACTTTGTTACTATAGTTTATCTTAGTAAAGTTATGTATTAAACAGTTTCATTTATGTTATGAAAGTAATATGTTGTGAAATCAAACAAGCGAAAAGTCAAAATATATTTTGAACGACAACAATAGACAAAAGACAGAGAAAAATAGTATGTTTAGCGTAAGTCCCTAGTGAAACTGTTATGGCTTCTAAATGCAAAACAAACCGTATGATCTCTATTTTATAAATCTGTTTTTATAAACCCCTTATCTTGGCAGAGCGAGCGAGGACAGTTCTCATGTCCTGGTCTTGACAGGGCAGATGTAGGACAGCACATGGTCTACCATGTTCCTGATGATGGGTGGTGGAGGGTGTAGGTCGTGGGGGAGGTGGCTGGCTAGTACCATGTCCCAGGCATCCACCAGCAGGACATCCAGCCCTTTAAACATTGCCCTGAGCAGCCTGTTCATCTGCAGGGTGTACCAGTCACTGTTCACTAGGCTGCGCTGGAGGTCCAAACGCTGGGGGTTACCAGTTCTGATCACCACCACAGTTTCAGGGGCCCGGTCCAGCAGCAGCACCAATGCCCTGCGGATCTGGCGCAGCCTCCGGATGTAGAGCTCCAGGGGTGTGACTGCAAAATGGGCCCAGACACCGATGATGACCACAGAGTTGGAGCCCCCTAGTGGTAGAGAGGGGGAACAGTGGAGATAATCATCATATCGGTCCCTTCCACAATTTCAGTTTGGCTAACAGGGACTGAGCGAGATTATATAACGTTATTGTGGTGTTTGAAATTATAAGGTTTGTGGCTGTCATCTTTTTACTGTTATCCAAAGTAAAATGTCAAACTATTAAAGGGCCCATAATGTAGAAAATCATAAATTTTTGCGTGCTTCCTTGGTGTCTGTGAATCACATTAAAAAGTATTTGAAATTTTTTTTTTATATTAATAAATCATTATCCCAAGGTGCCTCTTTCTTCCCTTCCAACTCAAATGCTGTTTTCAGTGATGAACGTGAGTTTACGCCCTTTGCCCATTAACGTTCATCAGCTGAGTTATGTTATTGGCTAGGGATAGTAACATTCCACTGTTGTCATGACTGTGGCCAATGGATTTTCTACGTCACAAATCAGTGAAATTCAGAAAAAAATTCAAAAATAGGGTAGATGTGTTGTCAGAGGTAAAATAGAGAAAATGCACAAGGCACAGATTTAACTTTTTCATGTTGTTGATACAATACCTATAAGTGATAAAACAATGCTAGACAAAGAAATAGTCCAAATCTTACATTAGGGGCCCTTTAAGATTAGACTGGAGGAAATTGAAATGAGAATAAAAAAACTATAAAAAAATGTTATTCATTATAAGCCACTAAAATATATTTCTATATAATGATTTGTAAAGTTATTTGTTTATTGCAGTTTATTGATTGCCATATTAGTTTATAGAGGGACATAATCACCTTGACATTCAGTTGGTAAGGACTAAATTCCTTCACCACCATCACCTGTTGATACTATGCAAGGAACATGTTGCTGCCTGGGCATGAGTATTCTATGAACGTCCTTGGACACCACTCCCGCCTTAGCTAGAGGTTGACATCGGGGGTCCATTGACAAGCAAGTCATATTTCCTTTGTCAATGCTTCTGTTACGATTCATTCTGGATAAATTCTTACAACCTTCTAATACAAACTAAAATAACCTGAATACTGTTTTCTTTCACACCAGCTCGTTGGAGATGTAGTGTAAACCACTGGTCTACGCCCTACCTGTCAGGCGGTCCAGCTCGTTGGAGATGTAGTGTAAACCACTGGCTGCAGTTGGAAAAGTGCGGAGGGGGAGGCCGTGCAAGCCGAACTTCAGCACAACGTTATGAGGGATGTTCACTGCCAGAAATGGCCCAGATTGAGAAGGAGTGTGTAAATCAATCTCATCTATACCTACAAACAGAATAATCAATGTCATCAGAAAAAGCTATATTTTGTACGTCTGGTAAAATTTAGAAAGTTAGGGGACTTATGTTGGATGATAGAATTGCTAACAAGTTCTATTATTCACAAAGCACATTCTGAACTGTTCCATAAGCTAACATTTTGACTGTCCATGATGATTTAGCTAGAATACAAGGCTGGTGTAAGTCCTCACCTGCAGCGTCTTTGAGGAAGCTATACCACTGTCTGACAGTGGAGTCACCGTACATGTGGACCACTTTGCCCTTCAGACACTGAGTAATAGAGGAGGAGTCTTTAAACTGGCGCATTGTGACCCCACCAAGGGTCCGCCATGTGCCCTGGAAGTAATACCCAGATGGCGTGACCTTCGGAGGCCCTGGCTTCAGGCTGCTGCTACCATTCACCTCTTTTAGAAAAGACATTTATAACAAAAAAGAACAAAAACATTTATTGTTTGAAGACTTTAGAGAATAGAATGTTCACAGTCCAAATATAACACCAGACAATAGAAAGTAAAAAAATGCGTCACATACAAATGTTACTTTAACTTCTCATCTCTCTCACGTACCCGTCTCCATTGGCAGAATGTTAACGGTGCCAGACCATAAGCTTTTTACGAAGACCTTGAGGTTAACGCTACTGAAATCAGAAATCATTTCAAAATTGTTTGTACATTGTAAAAAATAAAACCCTTATGTATTTATTTAATTTTTACAAAAATACAAAACAGATTTTTTTATTGCTTTCTAACCTTCTAAAAAGCAACTCTTCTTCTTTGGTGATGAGGTTTCTCAGGTCTTTTCCTCTGAAATGATCGGTCCTGGTGTGACAACCCAGCACTTTGGGCTTGTAGCAGAACCACGGCTCCCCCGTGAGGACATCAGTGTAATTGCAAAGAGGCTGGTTTGGAGGAAGACACCTGTTGCACGACATTGTTTCAGATTCCTGGCCTGAGCGAAAACGGCTGCTGTAGGTTATTCTGTCTGGTTGCTCATCTGCAAACCGCCGGAGGACGGGAATGGCTTCATAAGGGTGGACCAGCGTGACCTCCACCTGTGCAGAACCCTCCCAGAGCAACGGGAAAACAGCAGAGTAGGAACCGTTGCAGTGGTCCAACACCTGTCCTGCCACGCCCGCCAGCAGCTCGGGGGAGTGAAGCCGAGCCACCAGGAAGTCTCCCCCATGAGGCCGGCGACGCCCCTGGACATTTAAATTAATACATTACTGAGAGTTGTAAAATCCAGAACGGTCACATCTTGTAGGTATCTAATTAAATACCCCAATGCCGTAAGATACACCCTTACTTTAAAGTCATGCATGGATATCACAGTCTCCAGCTGGTCTCCCACATGTCTCTCCCCGTCGTGAGTGTATACATGTATAGTTTTCATTTGAGAAACGATTGAAGGCGACCACACCTGACAGACAGTCACCAGGTTGCCGTGGTTACGAAATAAACATTAGCGTGCTATGCTTAACGTTGCTGATTTAGAATAAATTTCTGTTTTCTAACCTATGATAGCGCCTCCAATTTAAACGTTTAATATACATATTATACATGTAAATGTTTCCCTGGTTCTTTTGAATCATACGGTGTCATTATCTAAGCTGTGGGATGTATAGTTTTGGTTTGATGTCCATTTGTTTGAAGACCACGCTCTCCATTGACATCCACTGTAAACCAGTGGCGGAACCAGACAATTTTCTATAGGGTGGCCAGGGTGGGATCAGTGGTAATTTTGAGGTTTTCTAACTTGTGATTGCGCTTCCAGTTTTAACGTTTCATAGACATTTTATGCAGAGAAAGGTTCGCCTGGTTCTTGTGAATCATACTGTGAATCATATCTAAGCTGTGGGATTTATACTTTGCCTCGAAAAACCGTTTGAATGACACCATGTCTTATGCTACTTGATGGACTGCACAGGTTGCTTTGGTTACGTGGATAAACACTAGCGCGCTAGGGTTACAAGTGTAACCATAGTACTGCAAGCACACATCACAATTTCAACAGAAATTGTAGCCCTATCTAGTTATTATTATTATTGCAAAAAATTGCCACCATACTCCTCCCACAGTTTTTGCACTACATAGACATGAAAGGTATCAAAATGTGCGCACTGATCCCAATTAAGTTGCTATTACTTTTGGGAAGGTTCTGTCGCACAGTTTTTTAATATCAAACGTTTAGTGCCAAAATATTTCCCATAGGAATGAATGGGGGGAATGTTCAGAACTAGTGTGGCAGTTGGTGATTTGAAAATATTTACCTACTTTTCTTAACTGCCACCACTCTTACTGCCACCTATCTAGTTATTATTAATTTAATTTTGTCTTTGTACGTTGCCTAAAGGCCATTACCATATTTGCTTGGAAAGAAATATATTTCTAAATTACAATGAAAGAAGCCATAGCCTCACATCCTTACCTTATAGTCATGCATGTGTATCACAGCCTCCAGCTGGTCTCCCAAATGCCACTCCCCGTTGCCCCCTGCTGGGAGGAGGGTGAAGGTGCTTTTGGTCGGGTCACTGGTCTGTTCTGTTGGTGTGGCTTTGAGCTGAGGAGGAGGATCAGACCAGGCTATTAAATCTAGCAGGACACGCTCCTCCTCAGCCTCCTCAGGGGAAGCCATCTGACCTGAATACTTGAAGCAGTGGGTTTTGTTGTACGTTGTTGGAGCTCTGAGACCCTCTTCCTTGGTGGATGTTGTCCTGACCATAGCTCTATTCCAACACATCTTTCAGGGAAATCATACTCAGCTTTAAAACTTAAAATCATATCATATCATTTAATATGATGTGTAGCTTCATGATTAGTGTCTCCTCAGAGATGTACATCAGAACAAAATATGTCAGCAACGGCTGTAATAAAACTTATATCAATAAACTTGAATGTAACTTAAACAAATTGTAAGGATGTTCAGGAACTGCACTCAAATGTTTATAAGAATAAGGCATTCTCTATCTCAATGTAGCTAAACAGAGCAAAAACATAATCAACGCTATGAGTATAATTTGAAATTCATCATATGCATAGTGCACAGTAAATATATAAACCTATCTAGAGTCAATCCTCCTAAAGTCAAATTTGTAATCAAGCACTTTAAATAAAGTCTTTGACAGGTTTCATATACTCGAAATATTCCTTATTTTACAGATTTCTTTGAGGATTTTAACTATTGATTGAATCCAGGGCTGGAATGGCAATAATTTTCAGCCTGGGAGTTTGATGCCTCAGACCAGCCCAATTTAGTTCACACCCTATTATACTGGAGATAAATAGCTTTACTATGCAAATCCGCTATAGTGCACTAGTCTATACAGCCTTGTTATTTACAGTGTATGTTTCTAGAACATCATTTCCAATACAGTGCGAATAAGTGTAGCATCACAACTTGTTTTCAGCATCACAACACTTGCGGCCCAACAAATCATCTTCCCGTTTCGCCCGATTAGCCACTCCGAGCCTGATTAAATCAAAATATTTTTGTCTACCCCATGTTAACTAACTGCAACTGTACATTGTATAGAGAGAACCAGTAGTGTTGTGGCCAAATTTGGGCATCCTAGCCGATGTTCCGGCCTGGGATGTTGTTCAGGGGTGAGGGAACGGTCAGAGCGAGGGCCAGGTCACCAAAGAGACAGTATGTGCCTTTTTGAGACACTGAAGGCTAGAAGTTTGGGTTGAGTCATAACATTAAGTCATGTCTTAGTTTCCTGCGTATGTGTCTTTAGATATGCTGATTGTGAACATGTGATCCATCTTGTCCCATGGAATGATTGTTTATCTTATAGACCTATATACTTGTTAGAACCTTGTCAACTAATCAGAACTTACTATGTCGTTAGACTGATCTAACTGTAGTATTTTCTCTGTGTACAGACTCTGACTCAGACTCTGTAGTCATCAATAAAATTGTACTTGATCTTTTCATGGTTTCTCCCTCTCATTAATTGGTTACTTCCTGTCATAGATTGAAATTATCCATTACAGTAGTCATTGATCACCTGTGGAGTGTGGATGTTGTGAGGCAGAAAGGTCAGGCTGAACACAACTAGAAGCAGGAGAAGAAAAAGGGCTTTCCAGGACAGCCTCTCCCAGGCCATCTCCAGTCTGATGAAGCAGAGAACAACGGCAATGAGGTCAAAGGGGGAAAGGAGAGGCACTGTCCTTCACTATATATTATTATTTTATTTAAAAATTTAAAAACCATCTTATGAGAAGGTAAAATGAGAGTCAAAATTTAATTTTTAAATAATGTATAGTATGAACATTATCTGCAATTTGTCACCAGCGTTGCTAATTCAGGTGTCGCCCCCTTTTGGGGGAAAATAAACCAACCTTACTATTACTTTCCATTAGATATGGGCCAACTTTGTGTGAGAGAATAAAGAAAAGTGTAAGAATAAGGAAATTGCCATCACAATGCTACTGTTAAGCAGCTACCTTGATGTGATCGTCATGCATTTGGAATGGGTACATGGCAATTATAGTCTATCTGACATTGGATTGGATTATTATTTACCTATCCAGAAATCATAAAACCAGTAGAACAGGTGTATCATGATTGGCAAAGTTGTTGCCTTGTGGTGTATAATTGGAGATGGGACCGATAACGCACCCTAAAACCCAATAAAACAACATCAGCTCAAACTATGTTAAGGGGAAAACAAAATAGTACAAATAGAACAGAATATCAGTTAAAGGAAAGGACATGTTTTTAAATAGAGTTAATTAAGGGTAGGCTAGAGTGAAAAGATTTTAAGGTTTCAAGGTGGGATAAATGAGACAAGTGTGTGAACAGAAGAATGTTCAATCTGGGCCAGAGCTAAAACAGTTTTTGAAGTTCAGACAGACAAACTCTTCCGTCTTAAATCATTTATTGAATGTTAATACACATAATAAGTTTTGGCATGGTTACATATTGAAGCTCCCTGCTGTACATGTCCGGGACACCATTCCAAAGCAGTGAGCACACATACATAAATCCCCCTTGGAAGACATTAGCAGAACATTCTGATTGCACATTTTAACGTTTATGAGAGAATAAAAAAAATTGCGGTTTAGATCAGTCCTCTTGAGGCTTCAATATTTAACACTCCCTAGTGAGCACAAAACCTAATTTCAACGTTGATTTCTGGTTGAAAAGTGGTAGATATTGGGTCAGTTTACTTCAATACCTCTTTTTGTCTTTTATTAAACTAAAATGCGTTTTTTTTAATAACTTCGATATTTATGTTTATAGGTAGCCTGAAAGAAAGACAATAGAGATTATTTTGAAGCTTTTTCTATGAATTCCATCCATCCATTAGCTGTACCGCTTCTGGGTGGCTCAGTGGGTAGCACTGTTGCCTCACAGCAAGAAGGTCGTGGGTTCAATCCCAACCTAACCCAAGGGCCTTTCTGTGTGGAGTTTGCGTTTTCTCCCCATGTTCGCGTGGGTTTCCACTGGGTACTCCGGTTTCCTCCCACAGTCCAAAAACATGCAGGTCAATTGGTGACTCTAAATTGCCAGTGAGTGTGAGTTGTTGTTTCAGCCCTGTGATACACTGGCGACCTGTCAGGGTGTACCCTGCCTCTCGCCCTGTGTCTACTAGGATAGGCTGCAGCGACCCTGCAAAGGATAAGCGGTACAGCTTCTCTGAATTCAGGAAGGCAAAATGTGGTCTACACGAAGATGTAATTTGAACGCATTTAATGTTACATTTTATATGAAAGAAATATGGAGCCTGTGAGCCTGAGACTGTGTTGCCAACAAGACGCTTCGGGGACAACATAATGAGAAAGGGATCAGTTTTGAATGTAAAATACGATATTGGAGAAGGGTACTTATTGAGACATTGCGCTGACTGCTGAAGCGTGCATGCACCGCAGTACAGCTTGACAGAGATAAACATTACGTCCCGATCACACCGTGCACGGCATTGCATTGTTTTTACGCATTAATTGCAACTAAGTTGACGCACGACGGATACTGTTCCGTGCGCTCGCAGATCAGAAATGCTCCCTCGCGAGGAAGGTTTTCTGCTCGCGAATACCACTCTGTGCGCTCGCTAGTTTTGGCACTAAATAAACGCCAGTTAGATGTCGTCACTGAGTAATCACAAGACATCGTGGGTGTGTCTTCACTCATCCCTCATATGTCACAGCATGACAACAAAAGAACAAATCACAAACTCATAACTTCATGAATCGTTATTTTAAAAAATCCTGAATGATTGGGTTGGCCCAGGCCTCCCCGTGCCTATGCCCCTGGCCTATAGTGGCTTTAATGGTCAGGGTATTTGAGGAAATATGTAGAATGCTCACTGGGAGGATTTCTCCCCAGAGACTCCGGAGAAAATTATCTGGTTGGTTGAATTTTTCTTCCAACACAAAAAAAGGAATGCAGGCACGGTATGCATGACTCATAGCCTTCACCGAAAACCTTAATAACAAGTGACATAACTCTGATATTCAACACAACACAGATGTTTTTTAATTAATCAGAAAAGTTATTTTATTTTTTCATCTGAGGATTACAGGGTATTCTCTGAATACTTTGAAGGCCCTTACCTGTCATATAATGTAATTCACGTTCAGAAACGCATAAATGGTGACAATAATAAAACCTCTGACTTCTGTATGGATGCAAAGTTGATCATGACATAAATTCATAATGGCCATGTAGTTGCCGCTCAATTTATTTGTAAAGAAAATGAGAAAATGTAAAAAGAGAAGAGAAAAGAGTTGCTCTAATGCCAGCACAACGTAAAATGTAAGTTACTTACCGTAATATACTCATGTTGCTTTAGTATTGACAAAAAAATATTGTGGTCGGTTTAACAATTTTATTAAAAAAAAAATGTGTTGCTTCAAGTAACATGAATAGGTTCTGGTCTTTCATAAACTACACTATCTTAACCGTATTCAACTTGCACGTATTGACTATTGGTACCTGCACTATATTGAAAGATTTGATCTTTTAGACACTCCCAAGGTGTGTCAGTCTATATGTGGGTCAATGGAGCGCTGAGGCACTCACTAATAAATCAAAATGTTATTTTATGTACAGCAGCAAGAAAACACAGGCACGTTTAGCCCACGGTGAACGTTAAGATATTTGTGGGTGTGACCTAAAGTCAGAAATAATAAAGCCCATCACATAAGGTATTATCCATCCATCCATCCATTAACTTTACCGCTTATCCTGTACAGGGTAACGGGGGGGATGGAGCCTATCCCAGCGGACACAGGGCGAGAGGCGGGGTACACCCTGGACAGGTCGCCAGTCTATCACAGGGCCGACATATAGGGACAGACAACAACTCACACTCACATTCACATTCACACCTACGGGCAATTTAGAGTCACCAATTAACCTGCATGTTTTTGGACTGTGGGAGGAAACCGGAGTACCCGGAGGAAACCCACGCAAACACGGGGAGAACATGCAAACTCCACACAGAAACGCCCTTGGGTCAAGTGGGGATTGAACCCAGGATCTTCTTGCTGTGAGGCAACAGTGCTAACCACCCAGCCGCCGTGCTGCTAT
The DNA here is from genome assembly GCA_026901105.3 of Galaxias olidus. Lineage (NCBI taxonomy): Eukaryota > Metazoa > Chordata > Actinopteri > Galaxiiformes > Galaxiidae > Galaxias > Galaxias olidus. The sequence goes on from JAPMUY010004478.1 coordinate 20,742, forward strand.
CACATAAGGTAGTATCCAATATGTAATTCAGAGCATGTTTTTTTTTTTTTACAAACAAATACGAATTACATATTGTATGGGTCATTTACCCTCTGAATAACTTTTCCTCTTCTTCACTGATAAGGTATTTTAAGTATTCTGATCCCCTTCTGTGGCTGATCCTGGTGTGACAACTCAGCACTTTGGGCTTGTAGCAGAACCATGGCTCCCCGTGAGGACATCAGTGTAATTGCACAGAGGCTGGTTTGGAGGAAGACACCTGTTGCACGACATTGTTTCAGATTCCTGGCCTGAGCGAAAACGGCTGCTGTAGGTTATTCTGTCTGGTTGCTCATCTGCAAACCGCCGGAGGACGGGAATAGCTTCATAAGGGTGGACCAGCGTGACCTCCACCCGTGCAGAGCCCTCCCAGAGCAACGGGAAAACAGCAGAGTAGGAACCGTTGCCGTGGTCCAACACCTGTCCTGTCACGCCTGCCAGCAGCTTGGGGGAGTGAAGCCGAGCCACCAGGAAGTCTCCCCCATGAGGCCGGCGACGCCCCTGGATGTTTAAATTAATACATTACTGAGAGTTGTAAAATCCAGAACGGTCACATCTTGTAGGTATCTAATCAAACGCCCCAATGCCATAAGATACACCCTTACTTTAAAGTCATGCATGTATATCACAGCCTGCAGCTGGTCTCCCATATGTCTCTCCCTGTCGCCCCCTGCTGGGAGGAGGGTGAAAGTGCTTTTGGTCGAGTCACTGGTCTGTTCTTGTGATGTGGCTTTGAGCTGAGGAGGAGGATCAGGCCAGGCTATTAAATCTAGCAGGACACGCTCCTCCTCAGCCTCCTCAGGGGAAGCATTCTGACCTGAATACTTGAAGCAGTGGGTTTTGTTGTACTGTGTTGGAGCTCTGAGACCCTCTTCCTTGGTGGGTGTTGTCCCAATCATAGCTTTAATCCAAAACTGCTTTCAGGGAAATCACACTCAGCTTTAAAACTTCAGTTCATATAATTTAATATGATGTGAGGCTTAATTATTAATGTGTCCTAATAAATGTACATCAGAACAAAAATATTTCAAGAGACAATGAATCCTCCCAAAGTCTAATTGTAGCCATAATATTGTATTTTAATATTAATGAACAAAACATTTCAGCCCATTTTGGACCAATGTATGGTATCTGAATTCATGAAACATTTAGTGTTGAAGCATAGCTTCTTTCCAAAGTGGAAATATTTTAATTATATCTTGTTACATGGAAAAAATTAACAAGGCTTCAGTCTACCTCATGTTCACTAATTACAAATGTACAATGTATATGGGAAATTCAACAGAAATGGTTCAAATTCAAGGTTCAAGAAAAGTCAAACTTTTTTTTTTGTTTTGATTATATTTGATTCTCATTAACATAACAGTCAATGTGATATATTTGTACTAACCTATTTATACTGATGAAGTAATTTTCGTTAATGTATTACCTTTTATAATACTGTATATCCTGGTTGGAAGATACCATTGTCTTTCCCAATGAAATTATTCATATTAACATAGCAGAAATCAGTATGTTGTTTTGAGAGCTGTTAAAATAAAATATATACCAGTGACAAACTGACATTTAACGCATTGTGACAGCTACAGGGGTCCTATACATGCTACAATAATCAAAAAAATATTGTGATGTTGATGTTTATATATGCTTAAATATAGCATTTACTGCAAGAACCTGCCTTTTTTTCCCATTGACTCCCATTTAACCGGTTTAGAAGTATTCCCAAGTAAGATAGCTGCCAAATTTGGACATTCTTGTATAGCACTATTGCATCACAGGTCACCTCTAGTGTAAATGTAGAAGAAAACAATACATTTTATTATTAAAACAAAGTAAATAAATGTTTTTCACTGTAATTTTCAACAACTGAAATTTAGGGGTTTGGGTTGGGCACAGCAATTTGCAATTTGAACCATTTCTGTAGAATCGCCCATATAGCAATGGAGAAAAGCAATAGTCATTGATCACCTGTGGAGTGTGGATGTGAGGCAGAAAGGCCAGGCTGAACACAACTAGAAGCAGGAGAATAAAAAGGGTTTTCCAGGACAGCCTCTCCCAGGCCATCTCCAGTCTGATGAAGCAGAGAACAACGGCAATGAGGTCAAAGGGGCAAAGGAGAGGCGGTCCTGTAGAACACAACAAGCTGTCCTTCACTACTTTACTCTTCTGATTGAAAAGTGAAACACTTGCATATTTCATTTTATTTAGGAACATACAAATGGGAATTGTAATTGGTGTTTAAAGTTTTCCTATTTCAGGCTAGTACAACAAAATATTGTTTTGTGTAAATACGTCGCTATGCACATTTGTAAATGTCAAGGAAGAAAAAGCATCTATGTTAACTGTAACAGGTTGGTGCCTTTATTTTTAGATGTCAAATGAAGCTACAAGAAGGTAGCTACGGTTGCGCATTGCTCTCACAAATTTCTTAATGATTTATTTAGTATTAACGTGGTGGTATTTCGACATAAAGAGGTAATTATTATTATTATTATTATTATTATTATTATTATTATTTAATAATAATAATAATAATAATAATAATAACTAGATAGAAAGACATTTCCTGAAGAAAACATAGTGTGCCCACAACGCATGTGCTGTACGCTATAAGGATTGACTTATGATGTTACATTTAATACTGTATGAATGTAAATTGTTTAAAACAATAAAATATGTGTATTCTGTATGTTTAATGTAATATACAGTAGGTAACCGTATGAAACCGTATGTAATTAGACTGGAAGTTAAGGAAGCCAATTATATACAATAACGTATTTTAAACCTCCAAAAAATATATATAATATTTTATATATATATATATATTTTATATGTATACAAATACATGATAAATTTATTATAATATATTAAAGTTAATGATATATCCAGTATGTTTGTGTGTGTGTTTGTGTGTGTGCGCATGCGTGTTTGTACAAACACACACGCACATGATCTTAAGTCTACCATTAACAGTCATTGAGCTACAATTTGAATAGGAGTCAATGAGGCTCCATAGACCACCATGCATTTCTGAAATCAAAAGTATAAATGATATCAAGATGAAACTTTGCAACTTTGATCACTATGCTCTCCTGAGTATGTACATACCTCAACCATGTCTGTACTGTAAATGGTCACTGAGCTACAACTTGACTGTAAGTCTATGGGAGAGGCACTTAAACTGTAAAAAAAACTCAAAATTATGGGATGTATCAATATGATTTTTAGTACGTTGACGAAGCTGGCCAAGTTGAGCGATATGCAGTTGGAACGGTGTTTGTAACATAAAAGCTAAAAAATATGCTCCGTTAAGCATTTTCTATTGTACCTCATACATCCCATAATATTTTTCTGCAATTGTTCATATTGTATGATCCAGCATGTCAAGCTGAGCATTTTGATGTTTGAACCGTGTGTCTCGCATGAAAACTCAGGGAGATAATCCAGTTTTAGTGACATATGCAAATAAGACAAATTTGCATTTTTTGCATAATTAAAAAAGCATTAATTATAACAGAAAGAAAAAAACAATTCGTATGCACCATGATGAACTGAACATTCGTACATAGGAACCATACACTTACAATAAAATTTGTAGGAAGAGCAGTGTTTCAGCTGAGACCTAAAAAAAGTATGTTAAGTAAGTCTAATTAAAAATGTATGAATTATAAATGAGTAATTTTGAAAAAGCATAAATCTGCGTACCAAGACGCTCGTGTGGATGGATATATGAACCGTATGTGTGGCATGTATGGTTGCTGAGCTCTGCGTGAGCAACCGAAAAAGTGTGAAAAAGTGTGGAAAAAGGCCATTTTTAGCTGTTTATTAAATATCATATTAATATGTTAAACATTATGACGTCACAGTGTAAAAAGCAACCAACTAGGGATCAGGACGCACGTTTTGATGTATGAACCGTATGTGTGGCATGTACGGTTATTGAGGTATGGATGACGGAAAAACGTAGGAAAAAAATATAATAATAATAATAACTATAGATAGAAAGACATTTCCTGAAGAAAATGTAGTGTGCCCACAACGCATGTGCTGCATGCTATAAGGATTGACTTATGATGTTACATTTAATACTGTATGAATGTAAATTATTTAAAAAAATAGAATATGTGTATTCTGTATGTTTAATGTAACCTTATATACACTATGTAACTGTATAAAACCGTATGCAATTAGACTGGAAGTCAAGGAAGCCGATAATATACAATAACGTATTTTAAATCTCATAAAAATATATAATATATATAATATTTGATATATATATATTTTATATGTATATAAATATATGATACATTTATTATAATATATTAAAATAAATGATATGTTTGTGTGTGTGTGTGTGTGTGTGTGTGTGTGTGTGTGTGTGTGTGTGTGTGTGTGTGTGTGTGTGTGTGTGTGTATGTACAAACACATGGGTGCGCTACCTCATTCTATTCAATTGAGGAAGCCCATTTGGAGGGGAGGCAAAAATGTTCAGTTGTATTTGATAATATGTGCTACAGGGAAGCCCACCTATAAGTTGCCGTCTCAAGGCATTGATTGTTTTACTTTTTAACGATTCACTTAATACCAAATCCCCTTGCCTTCTTGCATCTTTCTTATTTGATGTTGATTTTTTTCCTGCTCTAAGTCTGTGTGTGTCCGCGCAATTTGAATCAAATGCCAGGCCATTATAGTATAATTTGAACAAGCTCCAAATCTATCTCCAAATCTAGCTAAAACCCTGTGTGCCAAGGTAACGGTAAATATATATTAGGCTATATGATTGATTCGATAGCATTAGGAAAACTTAACGTTACGTGTCATAGTGCCTGCTCTCGCTTTGGAAGCAGTGACACTCACCTCAGAGCGGTGCAGTTAACTAACTTCATCATTCAGTTTGTTAACTTCATCATTCAGTTTAGCTAGACTGCACTGCATAAGCTAGTTACTCAGCCACTGCCTTTTTGTTGCGCAGGCCGGGCGCCGCGCAAGCCTACTGTTCAAGTGGTTGCTTAATAATGTGTAGAAGTGTGCATGTAAACCAGAGCCATTTATGTTAATTCCCCTTAGGAGTCAGGACTAAAACATTTACGAAGATTTGACTAAAACGAAAACTTACTAACACTGACTAAATCTTATCTATAACGAAACAAAATGAAATGACCAAAAATTTACTCAAACGCAACCACAATTTTCAGTAAAGACGAAGACCAAAACAAAATGATAAATGCTTGTCAAAATTAACACTGAATCCGTGGCATTCGAACTGACATTTTGGCGTTGCAATGGAAGCGAAATGCAGGTATTTAGGTGCCGGAACATGGGCCTAATATTATTATTATAAAATAATAATTATGAAACTTAAGGATAACAGTATTGCGTCTCACGAGGCAATCGCATAATAACCAGATGGAGTTATTTATTGCTGAAAGCCAAATGCTGCAAGACAGGACAGTCAGTATAGTATTGCATAGCAACTTGCAACTAATTAATATCAACGCTAGATGGTGGTATATGCCCGTGAAATCTCTCTCTCCATTAATTTCAATGGGGCCAAAAACCGATTAAAAATAATAATAAAAAATATAAAACGTGAACCGATCACATAACTGTATGTTCGTTGAACGGACTGCAATACCCAAGACATGTGGGCACTGGAATGGAATCGATTGGGTCAAAACTGCGGGCATAGATAGGCTGGCCAAAACAGGCCTGATAATAATAATAATAATAATAATAATAATAATAATAATAATAATAATAATAATAATAATAATAATAATAATAATAATATGACTTTCCGGTAACAGTATGTGCTGCATCTGACGTTGCATCACATAAATAATGTGGCAGCAATGTCGTTTACGTGTCACCTGACCTAACAACGTGTTGTTTACGTGTTGTTTACGTGTTTCATATTAATGTATTGTTTTTGTGTCACGTGACACGTACATTTCATGTGATTTTGAGCCATTCGGCCAGTTGTCCAAATTGAACGGGCGAGTGTCGTCTGCTCTCATTGGCCGCTGACCAAGAGAGTTAAACCATTTCTGTAGGCGTTTTCAGTTTTTTTTAAATCAAGTGATTAAACAGTGAATAAAAACAAAACAATAAAAACAAATTCATACATTTTTCGTTTTTCTAAAAGTGATAGTTTTAGTGTCGAAAAAAGGTTTTTAATTTTACTGAGTTGATACTTTCGTGTAGCCAAGCGCTCTCTTCAAAAAGCTGAAATCTTCTATGGCCAACTTTGACATTAGTTTGCTTGCTCTTTATCATGGGAGAAATAATGGATATGTTGCTACAGATACTTTGAAAAACTCACTGCCTTTACAGTTATATCGTTGTTTACCTAAATTAAGGCTACAATATTAAAAACGTGTAGTCTGAAAACCGCGAACGTGTGATCGACTTAGCTTTTTGAGGATGCGGTCCTAAACAACAAAAATTCTACGGCTCCAAACGATAGCCTACTACGCAAATTTGCGTGTCTACACGTTATTTTGAAACACGTTCAATAAGAAGCTTTTGGCATTCCATATGTTTGTCACATCTATATTGTCACATGATTTTCTTTGCGATAATATGTAATAAATACATAAAACAGGCTATATCAAAAGAGTCTATAAAGTGTCCAGTGCGCAGAATTCCACGTTGTAGTAATAGATGAATTAATAAAGTGCATACGTTTTACAGAGGGGCTGTAAACATGTATACCCATGCATGTGGAAAGGCAACCTATGTCTTTAGACTATGTCTTAACTGGATCATTCATATGGTCCATTTTGGTCCGAAAACTTGGAAACACATATTTAGAGAAATGTATTGAAATGTTTTATTTCTCCCTCATGTGTAGAAACACTTCCTGATAGTGGCTTTGATGAAATGTTTTAAATAATATACAATTTTTGTAATTTTATTCTAAGTTTCGAAGGAAATCACAATAACAAAAAAAAGTGATGGGAATGATAGTGTCAAATTTTTTAAAGAATCTCATGATGTATTAGCCTGCTAATGTCCGTTGTATAGAGTTAGCATTAAATATACACGGAATACACAACTTAAAATGTTATTTTTCTTAATACCTGTACATTCAAATGAAATATGAGCTTTGGAAATGACAGCCATTCTAGTTTGTAATGCTTTTGCAAGAGATGTCTAATATTTTGCATGCTATGTGTAGTTTTAGGTTTTCTGTGTAGTTAAAAAACAACAAAAAACTAGTTTCAGAAATGGTGCTGACAGTTTTTTCCAATTGCTGCAAACAAAAGCATGTATATCTGCCTATCTATCTACTGTGTGAACATTGTTGGTCTATTCATCAAACTCTAGAGCAATAGTGAGACACCACCTCTGTTTGTTCCAACAAGCATAACTGTCTTGGAGATGGACTTCCAACGGTGTGATCCACTGCTTTAACTATAGTAAGGTCAGCGTAATATTGCACAATCTCACTTCAGTCACAACAGAAAAGGTGTAGCTTTATTTTATTAAAACACAATGAATAAACAAACATTCTCATATATTTGCAGCTTATTCAAGTAGATTGATTACCCTCGGAGGCAACAAGCAATAAAAAAAACTAAAAACATAAGAAACCCGCTATAATCAACATCCCATTTTCATGCCATAATTCCCTGTCTATTGAACGTCTAGAGCGTTGACCCCATGACCCTGTCTGACCCCCTGACTGAGGACCACGTCACTATGACGACCTTGTGAAGTTTTGACCTTGTGTGCTGCGGACTGCCAAACCTTTGAGTTTACATGTCTAGTAGTGGTCGTTTGCAACCTCGAAAACAGCCACTGTCCAAAATAGACTGAGCATTGTAAGAAGTCTGGATTGTTTTACTTTGTACAAGCTATTACAGTATTACAGCTGAACTAATCTCTGAATAACAAATAACTGAAACTGACTAAATGCAACAGAAATGATGCTCCCCAACTAAAAACAGTAGTGAACAAAAACATCTTTCATGACTTTTGAAGGCCTAGTTGATATTTTGAAATTGCAGGTGCTGCTGAATTGATATGTTTGCTCCCATATTAGAAGTGCAGATTTGAAAGTCTGCAATACATAACTTCTGAGTAATTAAAACAAACAGATCAAACTGCTAAGCAAGAGAACTGTCGGTTTAAATACTGCAATAGACCTAGACCCTATATTTCATGAATCGTGTACATACCAGTTACAGTAATGGTCAAAAACAGTAGCAGTCTGTTATATTAACCGTATAGCTAAAAGTCAAACATTTAAAGCAGTTATAGTGAATGGCAGTAATAGTCAATAAGTCACAGTCCATAGCAGTAACAGCCTACAGCGCTCACAGTCCATAGCAGTAAGAGCAGTCACAGTCCATCGCAGTAACAGCCTAAAGCAGTCACAGTCCATTGCAGTAACAGCCTAAAGCAGTCACAGTCCATAGCAGTAACAGCCTACAGCAGTCACAGTCCATAGCGGTAACAGCAGTCATAGTCCATAGCAGTAACAGCAGTCACAGTCCATAGCAGTAACAGCAGTCACAGTCCAGAGCAGTAACAGCCTAAAGCAGTCACAGTCCATAGCGGTCACAGCAGTCACAGTCCATAGCAGTAACAGCCTAAAGTAGACACAGTCCATAGCAGTTACAGCCTAAAGCAGTCACAGTCCATAGCAGTAACAGCCTAAAGCAGTCACAGTCCATAGCAGTAACAGCCTACAGCGCTCACAGTCCATAGCAGTAACAGCCTACAGCGCTCACAGTCCATAGCAGTAACAGCAGTCACAGTCCATAGCAGTAACAGCCTAAAGCAGTCACACTCCATAGCAGTAACAGCCTACAGCGCTCACAGTCCATAGCACTAACAGCCTACAGCGCTCACAGTGTACAGGAGGTCACAGTCTCTTTTTCAGCTGTCCAGCTTTAAAACTTGCATTGATTTGTAACTCTGAAATCCATCACTTTGGTCTGGATCAGTGTACTCTGCTCGTCTTCCCATCAAACCCCTCGTCCTTCTCTCTACCACTGCTAATCCCTGATTAAGTGGGCTGAGACTACAGGTCCCATGGCGCATTGCAGGCGTGTTGGTGGTGAGGGCAGAGTTCGGTAAGGCACAGGGCTGAGCAGCACTATAATAAAACTACGTTCGGGGGGTAAAGACGGCCAGAGGAGACACGATGACGTCCAGTCTATAAGGCTCTGTGATAGGACATGTCTCCAGCCAATCAGAACCCCCCTCTAGCCCAGCCCCTTAGCAGTCTCCCAGTTGGAAGGCTGACCCCTCCAGGATGTGACTTCAGAAGACAGGAAGTCTGGAGGACGTAAGCGAGCAGGCGTTGATGTCTGCGCCCTGATTGGCTCGGTGAAGCGAGGGTTCGGAGGTGCTGCGGTTGATTTTGGGGAGCGCATGCTGCAGCAACTCAATAGACGACAGGATCTAGAGGGACCAGGACACACATTAGAACAATCTCACAACGCAGAAAGACGTGGTGCATAACGAATATACAGAGGAGTGGGTTATAAAGAATATCCTAACACACAGAGGAGTGGGTTATAAAGAATATCCTAACACACAGAGGAGTGGGTTATAAAGAATATACAGAGGAGTGGGTTATAAAGAATATCCTAACACACAGAGGAGTGGGTTATAAAGAATATCCTAACACACAGAGGAGTGGGTTATAAAGGATATTCAGAGGAGTGGGTTATAAAGAATCTCCTAACACACAGAGGAGTGGGTTATAAAGAATAGGGAGGGAGGGAGGTCTACCTGAGGGAAGAGCGGCCGGTCGTCTTTGTTCTTCTTGATGCAGTCAACCACCAGCCTCTTCATGGCCTTGGGGCAGCTCTTAAACAGCTTGCTGAGGTCTGGAGACAGGTAGCCTCGGCCCACCATGAAGATGATCTGCCCACAGACGGAGCAAAGGTCAGAGGTCACGAAAAGTCAGTCTCTATAGTCAGTCACTCTTTAGTTAGCGAGACAGTGGTAGTCCACTCTTTAGTGGTTAGGGTTAGTAACCAGGTCTTAGTTAGTTAGCTGGTAGTAACCTAGTCTTAGTAAGTTAGCTAGTAGTAACCTGGTCTTAGTTAGTTAGTTAGTTAGCTAGTAGTAACCTTGTCTTAGTTAGTTAGCTAGTAGTAACCAGGTCTTTGTTAGTTAGCCAGCTTGTAGTAACCTAGTCTTAGTTAGTTAGCTAGCTAGTGGTAACCTTGTCTTAGTTATTTATTTTAGGGGTAGTGACCTAGTCTCTGGTGATCATGGGTTAGTTAGTTAGTTAGCTAGCTGGTAGTAACCTTGTCTTAGTAAGTTAGCTGGTAGTAACCTAGTCTTAGTTAGTTAGTTAGCAGGTAGTGGCCTGGTCTCTGGCGGTCATGGGGTTAGTTAGTCTGTTAGTTAGCTGGTAGTAACCTAGTCTTAGTTAGTTAGCAGGTAGTGACCTGGTCTCTGGTGATCATGGGGTTAGTTAGTTAGTTAGTTAGCTAGCTGGTAGTACCCTAGTCTTAGTTAGTTAGCTGGTAGTAACCTTGTCTTAGTTAGTTAGCTGGTAGTGACATGGTCTCTGGTGATCACAGGTTAGTTAGTTAGTAACCTAGTACTAGTTAGCTGGTAGTAACCTTGTCTTAGTTACATAGCTGGTAGTAACCTAGTCTTAGTTATATAGCTGGTAGTGACCTGGTCTCTGGCGATCATGCTGTAAGGAAGCTCCCCAGTCATCAGCTCCCAGAGAACCACTCCATAAGAATAGACATCAGACTGGAAGCTGTAAGGGTTCTCCTGCATCCGGATCACCTCGGGAGCCTACACACACACACAAACATTACCATATACGTACACACACACACATACACACACAAACATTAGCATGCATGTATGTACGTGCACACGCACACGCACACACATACATTAACATTTACCCAAACACACGAGCATGTACGTACGTACGTACATACACACACATGTACACACAGACACATTAGCATGTGCACACACACACAAACATATTAGCATGTCCCTACACACACCGAGAGAACAGGCTTAAATATTAACTAACATTAACATAATTTGGCATTCATTTACCCATGACACACAGAGAGAATCAGTTGCACATACACGTTTCATGATTTAAAAGAGATACTTCACCGATTTTATTAAACAAGATATGTTATTGTATGGGAATGAGTCTTTACCCCAAGTGAAGGAGTTCAAGTATCTTGGGGTCTTGTTCTCGAGTGAGGGTAAAATGGAACGAGAGATGGGCCGGAGAATTGGAGCAGCGGGTGCGGTGTTGCAGTCGCTCTATCGCACCGTTGTGACGAAGAGAGCTGAGCCAGAAGGCAAAGCTCTCAATCTACCGGTCTATCTTCGTTCCTACTCTCACCTATGGTCATGAAGGGTGGGTCATGACCGAAAGAACGAGATCGCGGATACAAGCGGCGGAAATGAGTTTCCTCCGGAGGGTGGCTGGCATCTCCCTTAGGGATAGGGTGAGAAGTTCAGCCATCCGTGAGGGACTCGGAGTAGAGCCGCTGCTTCTTTGCGTAGAAAGGAGCCAGTTGAGGTGGTTCGGGCATCTAGTAAGGATGCCACCTGGCCGCCTCCCTAGGGAGGTGTTCCAGGCACGTCCAGCTGGGCGGAGGCCGCGGGGCAGACCTAGGACCAGGTGGAGGGATTATATCTCCACACTGGCCTGGGAACGCCTTGGAATCCCCCAGTCAGAGCTGGTTAATGTGGCCCAGGAAAGGGAAGTTTGGGATGCCCTGCTTGAACTGCTACCTCCGCGACCCGACCCCGGACAAAGCGGATGACGATGATGATGATGAGATATGTTATTGTTAGGCTAAATGAAGTTGAACAAGTTTGGATCATAGGATCAATGTAAGTAAAATTCACATATTTTTTCGACCAATGGCATTTAAATGGTTAATTCATTGTACACCACAATGCCCATAGATCACTGCGCAAATCAAACGCTCTCCTCTTGGCTGAAAATGGCGGTAGTTTTTAAAAATTCAGGAAGGACCCCCGATGAAGCAACAGTGTCATTTTCTCAACTCGTTTGACATTCTGCTGTTTGATTGCGAAATGCTAAATGACAATACAATGTTTAAAATACAACATTGGCATCTGATGAAAAACATATCAAAAGACAAAAAAATTGGTGAACTATCACTTTAACTAGAGGTAACTGAATCCTCTATATCAGATTTTACTTTGACTGAATGAGGAACAAAGAGTCATCATTGATTTCACATATTTCAACAGACAAGTGAAGAAACTGACCAACGTTTACAAGCGTGTCTAGAAGAGTGAGTGAGGTACGTAGCTATTAGTACTGTAAAAATTCTCTGTAAAAATTCTCAATATGCATTATTATATTATTGTATAAAGGAGGAATCATAAGATGATGTTCGAGCCATAATTATAGTTACTTTGTTTCTGGTTAAAAGCTAGTGTACTAGTGTTTACCATCCAGAGAATGATTTATTTGTAAGGTGTATTATTGGAAAAAAAACTATACATAATTCAGGAAAAACAGCAAAAAAAATGTAAAAATGAACAGAATAACCCTACTAGTACATGCTATATGTGCTGTGTTTCTGTTTAACAGATAGAGTGAGTACTGTGTATATATATATATATATATATGTTTACCATCCAGAGAATGGAGCCGGACGGCTGCTCCACCTGCTCAGAACCCTGCCAGCGGGCCTTGACCGTGGCCAGTCCAAAGTCTCCGATCTTCACCGTGAAACCCTCATGGAGAAAGATGTCTGTCCAGGTCAAGGGGCAACCACGGCAACCCAAAGGTCATACCCCCAGCCAACACAACTATTCACATACAACACATTTATTTAACATTACTATGTTGTGTGTATTAAACAGAAAAGATAAAATGCTACTTTAGTACATATTGAATGGAAAGCTGTACAAAAATATGTTGTGACTAGCTGTCTAGAGGATGTATAGGTAGGCAAAGGATACTATTGGATTTCATGTCTCTGTGAATGATGTTCTTGGCGTGGAGATAACTACAGGAGAAAACATGGTAACCATGGTTACAACAGAGAGACTAGGGTACACCAACTACAGGAGAAAAAAACATGGTTACCATGGTTACACCAGAGAGACTAGGGTACACTGAAGGAGGCTCTACCCTTCCAGAACCAGTCTAGGTCTAGACCCAGACCCATTATGGAGACCACCGGTTCAGTCTAGAACCAAACCTAGCGCTAGACCAGTCCATTTTAAGACCCAAACCCAGACCAGTCCAGTCTATAACCAAATCCAGACCAGTCCAGTACAGTCTGGAACCAAACTCAGTGCCAGGACCCAAACCCAAACCCAAACTCACTCCATGCCCTGTGCCGTCTGCCTGGCGATGTCTATGAGCTGCAGGATCTTCAGCTTGGTGTCCTGGACGTGAAGCAGCTGGTAGAGGCTGCTGCCGTCACACCACTGGGTCACTATGGCCAGACGCTCCTGGGTCATGTAGCCCATGAACAACAGGATGTTGACATGGCGCGTCTTCCTGTGACAGAAGGAAGCACAGGCAAGCAGAGTGAGGGGAGGAGGAGAAAAAAGAGAGGGACCAGGGTGGAGAAAAGAGAGGGAGGCTGAGGAATGTCAAGCCTTAAATAATCCAGGATGTTCCCTGTTAAGCACCAGTATGCCAAAGAAAACTGAGCTGAGCCAATCACTGTTAGACAGGTCATCCAGGTGAGACAGAGTGGGCGTGGCTATGGGGTTTACCTGAGCACGGCCACCTCGTTGCGGAAGGCCTGGAATTGTTCCGGGGTCGGATCTTTGACTTTCAGGATCTTGACCGCTACGTCACCTGGAAACACGGGTCACCAGTGGTCATGACAACAAGGACGGACTGTTTTAATCAACGGTGGTGCTAGCACACCCAGCTTTAACATGTAATGTATCCTGGCAAATAAAGCCAGCTCATTTTTATTCCAGAATACTTTGGTGGTGACCGAGGGAATGTAAATGGAAGCTACCAAAGTTTGTCAGTGAGGGAGGGGTGCTGCGGCGAGTCGCCGTGACTACACTTCCTGTATGACTCACCGTGCCACTTTCCCTTGTAGACGGTTCCGAACGATCCAGAGCCGATTCTAGAGTGGAGCTTTACCTCACTGGCCTTGATCTCCCAGTAGTAGCTGGAGTCTCGCTTATCTCTAGGACGCTGTGCGCACACACGCACGCACGCACGCACAAACACAAACACAAACACAAACACACAAGGTTTAGCCAATGCACTGTCATTCTATGTATTGGTTCATCGTAAACTTTCTTGTCATAGTTCTGTGAGCTGAACAGTTTCTGAACCCTAAATTACAGCCAGTCACAATAACTCAACCAGTTAAAATGATAAAGAGCTATTATGTGTGCAGCCAATCAAAATAGGTCGTACTATTCTGTGTTTTTCCTGAGTGTTGGAGGCAGCAGACCTCTCTCTGCTGGGCTGGGCCGGGGGTTTAGACTGGTTCTGACTCCAGCCAGTAGGACTGAGGTCTGGAGGACTCTCTGGAGGAAGAGGAGGAGGTCAGAGGGCAAAGAGTTCGGAAATGTTTCACTAAATGAACTCAAACTTTTCAACAGAGGAACGTACCTGAATCATGGCCTCCATAAGCATCCTGGGAAAATACAGAGAAACCAGATAAATGACTAAATTAAAATGCATAATAGTACAATAACGCAAAAAAAAATGTATTATTATAATAATAATAATAATAATAATAATAATAATAAGCGGCACGTGAATATAGAAGTATTGAGGGGTCAGACATAACATGATCAGGAAAAGTCTAAACATGCTAGTTGACGATACCAGCACACACACACACACACACACACACACACACACACACACACACACACACACACACACACAGGTCTAACTAGTGTTTTCCAACGAGTTTGTGGTGTGTATAAATAGACGTCTGATGTTCAGGTTCTTGTCTTTCAGACCACCAATCAGACGCAGAGTACCCCAGCGCGCTATTCAGACTACCAATCAGAGGAAGAGTCCCACAGCGTGCCATTTAGACCACCAATCAGAGGCAGAGTACCACAGGGTGCCATTGATTTAAGACACCAGTATGCTCCCGGTGAGTGAACAGATAGTGCTCTCTGTATTGATCAGGTGACTGTGCTAGGCAGCCTGAATATCAGATAGTACTCTGTATTGATTAGGCGACTGTGCTATGGTAGGCAGCCTGAATATCAGATCGTACTCTGTATTGATTAGGTGACTGTGCTATGGTAAGCAGCCTGATTATCAGATCGTATGTATTGATTAGGCGACTGTGCTATGGTAGGCAGCCTGATTATCAGATCGTACTCTGTATTGATTAGGTGACTGTACTATGGTAGGCAGCCTGAATATCAGATCGTACTCTGTATTGATTAGGCGACTGTGCTATGGTAAGCAGCCTGATTATCAGATCGTATGTATTGATTAGGTGGCTGTGCTTTGGTAGGCGGCCTGATTATCAGATCGTATGTATTGATTAGGTCGCTGTGCTTTGGTAGGCAGCCTGATTATCAGATCGTACTCTGTATTGATTAGGTGGCTGTGCTTTGGTATGCAGCCTGATTATCAGATCGTACATATTGATTAGGTGGCTGTGCTTTGGTAGGCTGCCTGATTATCAGATCGTATGTATTGATTAGGTGGCTGTGCTTTGGTAGGCAGCCTGAATATCAGATCGTATGTATTGATTAGGTGGCTGTGCTTTGGTAGGCGGCCTGATTATCAGATCGTATGTATTGATTAGGTGGCTGTGCTTTGGTAGGCAGCCTGATTATCAGATCGTACTCTGTATTGATTAGGTGGCTGTGCTTTGGTATGCAGCCTGATTATCAGATCGTATGTATTGATTAGGTGGCTGTGCTTTGGTAGGCTGCCTGATTATCAGATCGTATGTATTGATTAGGTGGCTGTGCTTTGGTAGGCAGCCTGAATATCAGATCGTATGTATTGATTAGGTGGCTGTGCTTTGGTAGGCTGCCTGATTATCAGATCGTACTCTGTATTGATTAGGTGGCTGTGCTTTGGTATGCAGCCTGATTATCAGATCGTATGTATTGATTAGTTGGCTGTGCTTTGGTATGCAGCCTGATTATCAGATCGTATGTATTGATTAGGTGGCTGTGCTTCGGTAGGCTGCCTGATTATCAGATCGTATGTATTGATTAGGTGGCTGTGCTTTGGTAGGCAGCCTGAATATCAGATCGTATGTATTGATTCGGTGGCTGTGCTTTGGTAGGCAGCCTGATTATTGCTGTTAATCCGAAACTGCTCACCTCACGTTCCCTCTCCTTAAGGCCAAAAGGAAGAAGCATGGTATGTGTGTGTGTGTGTGTGTGTGTGTGTGTGTGTGTCTGCACGTGTTTTGAGTGTGTACGCTTCAAGTGTGTGTCATCGCACATGTGTGAATGTCCGTGTGTGTGCGTGTGTGTGTGTGTGTGTGAGGATGTGACTGTAAATGTGTGTATGTGTGTTTGTGTGTGTGTGTTACCTGAAAGCTGGTAGGGTCCATGGGCAGCACAGTGACCATATGGACGTTGGGGGTGGATGAGGATCGCTGTCGCTGTGACAACCCTCCGTCGGGAGCGGGGGCAGGGCCGGGGGGCGCGAAACTAAAGGCATGCGGCGTGGAGTGTCTGTGGTGGGAACTAGCGAGAGAGAGAGAGAGAGAGAGAGAGAAATATAGAGAAAGAGAGGTGGAGAAGAGGAGAGAGATGAAGGCAGAGAAAGAGAGACGGAGAGGAGGAGCGAGAAAGAAAGGGAGAGAGAGATAGAGATTACAGTCATCATCTACCCACTGGGAGAAGGATAAAACAATGCAGTGCAGCACAGTACTATAAACATGACAAAGTAATAGCCTGATGGAAAAAGTCTATTTTTAGCAAAACAAATCATCCATATAGGACCTACCATCAAGGTACACTGACGAGTGTGTGTGTGTGTGTGTCTGTCACAAGACTGTGAAATACAGCATGTATGTGTGCTGTGGGAGACTGAAATACAGCATGTATGTGTGCTGTGGGAGACTGTGAAATACAGCATGTATGTGTGCTGTGGGAGACTGTGAAATACAGCATGTATGTGTGCTGTGGGAGACTGTGAAATACAGCATGTACAGTTAGGCCCAAAAATATTTGGACAGTGACACAATCTTCATGATTTGGGCTCTGCATGCCACCACATTGGATTTGAAATGAAACAACTACAACGGAATTGAAGTGCAGACTTTAAGGTTTAATTCAAGGGGTTGAACAAAAATATATGATTAAACATGTAGGAATTGTAGCTATTTTTATACAAACGCTCCTCATTTCAGGGGCTCAAAAGTAATTGGACAAATAAACATAACCCCAAGTAAAATGTTACTTTTCAATATTTTGTTGAGAATCCTTTGCAGGCAATGACTGTCTGGAGTCTGGAACCCATGGACATAACCAAACGCTGGGTTTCCTCCTTTGTGATGCTTTGCCAGGCCTTTACTGCAGCGGTCTTCAGTTGTTGCTTGTTTGTGGGTCTTTCTGCCTTAAGTTTTGTCTTGAGCAAGTGAAATGCATGCTCGATTGGGTTGAGATCTGGTGATTGACTCGGCCATTGCAGAATATTCCACTTCTTTGCTTTAAAAAACTCCTGGGTTGCTTTTGCAGTATGTTTTGGGTCATTGTCCATCTGTACTGTGAAGCGCCGTCCAATCAACTTTGCTGCATTTGGCTGAATCTGAGCAGAAAGTATATCCCTATACACTTCAGAATTCATCCAGCTGCTTCTGTCTTTTGTCACATCATCAATAAACACAAGTGACCCAGTGCCATTGGAAGCCATGCATGCCCATGCCATCACACTGCCTCCACCATGTTTTACAGAAGATGTGGTGTGCTTTGGATCATGAGCTGTTCCAATTCTCCTCCAAACTTTCTTCTTCCCATCATTCTGGTACAGGTTGATCTTAGTCTCATCTGTCCAAAGAATGCTGTTCCAGAACTGGGTTGGCTTCTTCAGGTGTTTTTTGGCAAAGTCAATTCTGGCCTTTCTATTTTTGAGGCTGATTAATGGTTTGCACCTTGTGGTGAATCCTTTGTATTTACTCTCATGAAGTCTTCTCTTTATGGTAGACTTAGATACTGATACACCTACTTCCTGGTGGATTAGATTGGATGTTGTGAAGGGGTTTTTCTTCACCATGGAAAGGATTCTGCGATCATCCACCACTGTTGTCTTCCGTGGACGTCCAGGCTTTTTGAGTTCCCAAGCTCACCAGTGCACTCTTTTTTTCTCAGAATGTACCAAACTGTTAATTTGGCCACTCCTAACATTTCTGCTATCTCTCTGATGGATTTCTTCTTTTTTTCAGCCTCAGGATGGTCTGTTTCACCTCCATTGAGAGCTCCTTTGACCGCATGTTGTGTGTTCACAGCAACAGCTTCCAAATGCAAACGCCACACCTGGAATCAACTCCAGACCTTTTAACTGCTTAATTGATGACAGGTTAATGAGGGAAGAGCCCATGCAGCGTTGTTATTTTTTTTTGCAGCCTTCTGAGTCAATTGTCCAATTACTTTTGGTCCCTTGAAAAAGAGGCGGCTACGTGTTAAAGAGCTGTAATTCCTAAACCCTTGCTCCAATTTGGATGTGAATACTCTCAAATTATAGCTGAGAGTCTGCACTTTGAGCCCAAATTGATTATATAATTGTATTCTGAATATGTTTCCGTAAACAGCTAAAAGAACAAAACTTGTGTCACTGTCCAAATATTTTTGGGCCTAACTGTATGTGTGCTGTGGGAGACTGTGAAATACAGCATGTATGTGTGCAGTGGGAGACTGTGAAATACAGCATGTATGTGTGCTGTGGGAGACTGTGAAATACAGCATGTATGTGTGCTGTGGGAGACTGTGAAATACAGCATGTATGTGTGCTGTGGGAGACTGTGAAATACAGCATGTATGTGTGCTGTGGGAGACGAGGAGGAACAGGAGGGGGCCTGAGAATAGTAGTAACAACATGAACCGAACAGGCTGATCCGTTAGCTAAAGCTAGACTAACACTGGATCGGCCATCTTAAGGCCTCTCGAACACACACAAAATACACACGTTTTAATAGGTTTGACATTAGTTTGTTCAGACAATATATATTATTCAAAGGTGATGGTTTCACTCTTTACAAACACTGTTTGATGTAGGGGTTCAGTGGGGGCTGTTTTGACTTTGCCAAGGAAAAGGTTCTGCATTTAGTTTTTTGTCTCCTTAACATTTAACCTTTAACCTTTAACATTTAACATTTGACTTAACGTTGTGGTTTCAAATCAAGCATTGTGTGTGTGTGTGTGTGTGTGTGTGTGTGTGTATGCGTGCGTGCGTCCGTTACCTAGGGGGGTTCCTGGGCAGAGAATCTCTCATGCGTCGGGAGGTAAGAGGAGGAAGAGAGTGAGAGCCACTCTCCCCTGGGGTGGGGAATAAACTGAGGAAAGAGAGAGAGAGAGAGAGATGAACACCGGGGAATGGGAAGAGAGGAGAGGTGTTCAGTCTAGTCCAGTCCAGTCCGGTGAACTCCAGGCCGTATCTTCACACTGTCCAATACGAGCTGTGCTCTACTGATGGCTATCGATGAAAATGAGGCTCCAAACAAAGACTCTTTCATTTTAACCAGATTAGACAGTAGAGATAGACTGGACTGAACTGATGACTCAGAGACAGCGAGATGGGTCACATATACATAGACAGAGACAGACATAAAGCTTAGACAAACAGACCAACAGGCCGGCAGACAGACAGGCAAACTAAGAAACAGACAGACAGGTAAACTAAGAAACACACAGACAGGTAAACTAAAACAGAAACCGGTAAGAAACAGACAGACAGGTAAACTATGAAACAGACAGACAGGTAAACTACAAAACAGACAGACAGGTAAACTACAAAACAGACAGTTTAGACAAACAGACAGACAGGTAAACTAAGAAACACACAGACAGGTAAACTACCAGGTAATCTTACAGAAGCTGTCTGATGTTGGACCAGTCCACACACATGGTAGGAACTCGAGTGCTGCAGTGTTCGTGGAATTTATAGCCACAGGTCTGACAACGGAAGCCATGGAGGAGGAACTTCTGGCAGATGTCACAGAAGGCCAGCTTCAGGAAGGTCTTACGCACCTACATGGACGAATGGAGGAATCCAGGGAGGATAGGCAAGATAGGGAAAAGGAAAAATAGTTGGAAAAGAGACGACCCTAATTAGAACACCTGAGCAGCTTGAGTTCAAAGTGTATTATTGCATCAACAGACGCTGGAGACGGAGGAAGGGTGAGTATAGCAGCAACTACCTCAGACTCCATTTTATAACACTAGCTTTAATGAAACAGTGGAACTGCATCATGGAAGGAACAAATAGACAAACAGGAAGACAGATTTAGTAAGATAGCATGACGAGGAGCGTGTGAGAAAGAGAGAGTGACAGAGATGGAGAGGTAGATAGAGAGATAGAGAGGACTTACAAAATTGTGTGTGGTTAACGGTACGTGGTCTAAGACATCAACCAGGAGCTCTGAGCCAATCAGAGAGCCAGCATCTGTGCTCCACTCCAGACGAATCTTTTTGCTGTGAGAAAGAGAGAAAGGGGAGGGGTTATGAAGTTAATATCATATGTGATTGGTGCACACTAAGATAAAGTGTCACATTACTTAGATTCATCCTGTAAAATACTGTACTGTAAGAACAAAACAATGCCACAATTACTGTTGTAGCAAATAACTAATATCTGCCCTGAACGCCTGTTGGGTTAGGGTGGTAGGTTAGACTGACCTTCTAAGGCCAGTGTGAAGCTTGTAGACAGCGCAGCACTCTGGCTGGAGCCCTCGGACCTTCAGAGACTTAATGAGACAGCTGTGGAGCGTTGTCCCTGGACGGGCATTCACCTGGACGGATGGACAGATGGACACACACACACACACACACTATTAAACTGCTGCTTTACCAACTGTTACAGCGAGTCGTTGCTTTAATTAGCACGTTAACAGAAGCTTAGGTAGATTAACTAGTTGTTAAAAAAACGTATTTTTTTAACTAGTAGTATATTAACTACCGGGTTCGCAGAGAAGATGTAAAAATGTTTTGTTGCTTCTAGACAGCAAGTTAGCTATGTCATGTAGTTGTAAGGTAGTTAGCGAATACCCAGCTTGTAGTTGATAGGCATTTAGCTAGTGCGGTTCTGGTAGTCAATAGGTATTTAGTTAGAACTAGGGTAATAGCTGTTAGGTAGTAAGCTAGTGCTGTGCACGTAGGTAAACTAGTGCTGTGGCTTAGTAGGTAGCTAGTAGCCTTAATGTAGTTGTTAGGTAGTTAGCTAGTACCCTGGCAGCAGTTATTAGATAGTTTGCTAGTGCTATAGGAGTAGGTGTTAGGTAGTTAGCTAGAATCCTTCATGGTGTCAGTAGTTAGGAAGTTAGCTAGAGCTATGGTGGCATTTATTAGGTAGTTAGCTAGTGCTATGGGAGTAATTGTTAAGTAGTTAGCTAGTGCTATGGGAGTAGTTGTTATGTAGTTAGCTAGTGCTATGGTGGCAGTTGTTAAATTAGCTAGTGCTATGAAGGTAGTTGTTAGGTAGTTAGCTAGTGCTATGGGAGTAGTTGTTAGGTAGTTAGCTAGTGCAACGGGAGTAGTTGTTAGGTAGTTGGGGCTATACTAGTACTATGGTGGTAGTTGTTAGGTAGTTGGGGCTATACTAGTGCTATGGTGGCGGTAGCTAGCTAGTGCTGTGGTGGCATTTGTTAGGTAGTTAGCTAGCACTATGGGAGTAGTTGTTAATTTAGCTAGTGCTGTGGGAGTAGTTGTTAGGTAGTTAGCTAGTGCTATGGGAGTAGTTGTTAGGTAGTTAGGGCTGTACTGGTTATTGATCCTCACCACAGTGCGTTGCTTATTGGGCAGATAGACCCTGATGGTGCCGGACGTCTTGGTGGTGTCCGGTAGTTTTCCATCGTCGGAGGCCCGGCGCTGGTAGGAGAAGGCAGAGGTACCAGAGGGAGAAAGGCACGGGTCTGGACTGAAGGCAGAATCCTTCAGCCCAAACCCACCCGTCAGGCTACGTAGCGCCCCCTGTAGCTGATCCATCAGACCTCACACACAGCACACCTCTGGATGGCAGGGCAGAAGAGAGGAAGATGAGAGGGAGGAAGGAAGAGGAGAGTGGAGAGAGGAAAAAGGTACCGGTGAAGCAAAGAGAGAGTAGGTTTAATTTTATGGTAGAGAGACATCCGCAGTAAACATGCGAGTGTCTCCCTCTCATTAAAATTATTTTCATGGCAGGCTCAAGTACAAGTGAGAGCCTGGGAAAACTAAACCCTAACAACCGTAACATAGGATTGCAGTATGATACCACACCAGGCTCCATCAGAACCAATACGTCTTTTAAGCAAAAAGGTGAGGAGACCTCACAACAAGATGTCTATGGTAGAATAGAGCCGGTGTAACGCTCGTGATTTGCTCTGCTGTTGATTTCCTGACTTGTGACCCTCATGCTAGCAAAGACTCTTGCTTCCTCCTGTTTGCCATTGAATGGGTTTGAACCCAGGGGTCTTCTGTGCTCACCAGCAGTGTCCTTAACCACTCCACCGTGGACATCTTTTTATACGATCAAGCAATCGTATATATACTGATGATGAAGAGTTAATACTGGTTA
This sequence comes from Galaxias olidus, assembly GCA_026901105.3. Classification (NCBI taxonomy): domain Eukaryota; kingdom Metazoa; phylum Chordata; class Actinopteri; order Galaxiiformes; family Galaxiidae; genus Galaxias; species Galaxias olidus. The sequence continues at coordinate 43,465 of JAPMUY010004478.1, forward strand.
GTGACCATTGTACAGCCACAAACTGTCTGACTTGGGCCTTCAGTAGATATCAGTAATTTGAATGTTGCACTCCCAGTGCCCCATTTTCTCTTGCTTTTTAAATAAAACATGTGCACGCACACATATATATACCGACCAGATGCAAACCTGTCCTGCCGCTATTGTCTCGTTCAACACAGATACAGTGTCTCCAGGCACGCGCACACACACACACACACACACACACACACAAACACACACACACACTAATGGCAGCTAATGGACCCAACTCCAGCACTTTATACCCACTTGAAAGCTATAAAAACTCCTCCACTCTCTCTTCCCCACCCTTTGGTCTTTTCTCGTATCCACTCCTTCTTTCTTCCTCCATTCCTCCTTCCTCCTTCCTCTCCAAGACTGGCCACCATTACTATACTTACGTCAACCCATTTGTCAAGGATCACTCTCCAGTCATGCCTAGCTCATATCCGTCTGGAAGCCCTAGACAACGTGTTGAATTGTGTGTGTGTTTCGTGAAAGAAAGATCTATGAACTGTATAAATTATTGTGTGTGTGTGTGTGTGTGTGTGTGTGTGTGTGTGTGTATCAGAACTAGTATGGCGACGTTTGGTTTGTGTTGTGTGCTAACATGTTGTGAGTAATGCTCGTATCTGAAACATTGGGTGCTACCAATATTCTAGTTTGCGAAGAGCTTGGATCCAGTCCCTCCACATTCCTGATGAGTAGTGTTGGAACGCTGAATGAGGATCACCACGGAGAGCAGCGGCGACGCAATATAAACCCGCTGGACAGTAGGACAAAGTACTGACAGCCTGCTACACTGATCACACAGCATAAGTGGAGAATGGACTGCATATGGCTCAGCTGCTTGCAAATTAAATGCCATTATGCACTAGGTAGTGTACTACAGTACGCAATTTAAAGCCTGAAAGTATTAAAGTAAACACATTTAAAGGTGGCAATAACAAGGACACGTGTTAGTTTGCAAATGCAGGAGTATGATAGAAACGTATTTGTTATAATATATACTTCTGATGCAAGGTTGAGCCAAAAAGCCAGCTCAAAATTCGGCTGAACTCCTAGGAAAGCAGGACACGGGTGAAAAGAAAAACATACTAGGCTATACTATAGCATCATATCCTGAAATAATAATTTCGATTAGTGAATCGGTTAATACAGCAGACTGTCCATGTGGTATAATACACACTGAAGTTGCATGATATGCATCGTAAACCGATTTCTACTCACCACAGAAAGTTGTGAGATTTTAACTCCGCCATGACTAAGCTCGCGCTGGGGGGAGGAGAAGTGGCTAATCCGTGACGTCACCATATTTGCAAAGCATACGCGTGCACGTACAAACGCCGACGTCCGAACACGCGCGTGCTTTTAAACTGGCACACACAAACACACACGCACAAACGGACTAAATTATCCAGGAAATGTCACAATGCTAATTTAAGTGTTTACCCTGAATGTATGGAAGCAGTCTTTGACCAAAATAGACCTTGCCTACATGAGCATAATAATAAATATTTTGACAACAAAAAGTATTTTTGCTAATGCTAAAGTAAGTAGGCCTGCTTTTGGCCAAAGACAATTATTAGTAGGCCCATTTAAAAAAAAAAGAAAGACACAAAAAGGATTGAATGTGTAATTTTAAATAGTATGAAAAATCAAAACAGGCTATTTGTTGTTATAAAAATGTCTCCTAGAGTATCCTAAACAGATTTGTTTAAAGCTTAAGTGTTTGAATTTCTGATTGGTGATGCTGTATTTCATTATTTAGGCATAGCGGGTTGTTTACGTTTTTTTACAATCGCTTCTGCACTATAGTAGACACAGAACTCAGAGCAGGTAATCAAAGTGCACTTTGTTTTCTTTTTTTTATAACTGTAAATCCTTTTCCACTGCTTGGATACAACACACCACAAATAATATATTTGGTCAATTAAGAAGAAATTACCAGTTCAAAATGACACAACATCAAATTAACACTAATTCAAAACGCAATTCTCACATTTCATATGAAATTACTGTGTTTTCATTTCATAAAATGCTTCTAACTATCAACTAGTACAACTAATACAACTGGTCAAAATGTAATTGATGCACTGCTCCAAATGCATAGCATTAACTGATAAACAATATTCACTGTTTCGATCACTGTCCATGGTAAAGATATCTATTGAGATATGCCCATACAACACTGTTTCTCTCTAATTCTTTTACAGATGGACTAAATCGAAACATGTAATACTTCAGTATTATAGAACTGTAAACAGTGAAAATATCGGTATGTTGTGTGTGGTTGATCTAAACTAATGTCCCTGTACAATGTACAGTATTTTATCATATGTGATTTGAACCATTGACTCGGAAGTTGCAACATTTCATCAAAGATATGCAAAATGAAAGATTTTTTAACATACTAAAGCATGTGTTGCAAATGATGTGTCTTAAGTTTTTTTTTTTATTATTATTAGCACAGGGTTCTGAAATCTGTGCCAAAGCGATTGTAAAAAACGTTATTTGCCATTTCATTGCCTTCACACCGTGTAGGCTTCTCACCCAGACAAATATTTATATTTCTTTGTATATCAAAAATTATATGTTAGCACACCATGTAAGATGTTTATATTTTTTTCGTTCAAATATCAGTAATTGTAATGTGATTGTTTCTCTAGACGTGTATTGCTAGTCGAAGCGGCGCCGTGTGCAGAGCTCCTTCCACCGCGCACAGATGGGAGTAGCGAGCCGTGCGCAGACCGCGTGTGGCGCAGAGGAGAGAGGAGGGAGCGAAAACAACAAACAGCCCGAGTCACGTAGCGAGGTGAGTGCCTGAATTTAGGCCAAAAATGTGACCGTTTTAACGTACTAAAGCAAGTGCTAGTAACGCTGTCATATTGCAGAGGAATGGAGATATTTATATTTGTGTACAACACACAGAAAAATAAAGCGCATTTTGTGTGTTTTCGTTGAAAAGATGAGGCTGCTAACTAGCAGGCTAAACACATTTCTGACAGCGCACTTTGGCCTACTGCGTCAGGCTCCGCGCGGGAAAGTCGTTTGATTTAATGAATAAATTGTGAGATCGGTACATTTTTTCGTTTGGAAAATTTAACAATTTGCTAAAATGATTGTAAAATGAGCAGATTGCTTCTGTTAAGATTTATTCACGTCTAATCCACACATAATTGTGCGTGAGGGTCACTCAGTTAGCTTTGGTTGTTGTATATATGGAATAGGAAGCATGAGGCCCTAGCGTGGGTGGGCGACGCTGCTACTGCGGGTACACAACATGCACGATTTAAACGTTAAACAGGAACGTCATTAACGGGACATTAATCCTAAAAGATTTGAATCTTGAAATTTCCTGAGTAGCACTTAATTTTTTACATTTTACACCACTAACGTTACTCGATTGCTCAGGTTAGCGTTACCCCGCCCCCTTCTTCCATATCAACAAGACTACTGTAGTACTGGTCACGCTGTTTTCTATTTCATGCTGCCAGTTTACTGCTCACTGCTCAAATAGCACATTAGCGTTTTTTGCTGTTTTGATAGTGAAGCGCCGAAGGTGTGTGTATGTTTTTTTTTGTTGTTGCTTGGAGTCATGCATGGTTACAATTTCAATTATATTTAACTGTGTTCCGGCTTACGGTTAAAATAGCTCGCTACCATTGTGATGGTTTCGGCTGGATAATACACAGTTTCCATTGGCTTTGTTAAGGCTAAGGCCTTGGATAATACCTTATTAATGAGCCGTCATACAGGGCATTTATCATCAATCAGTTATTACTTCATATAATATATTCTAGGTTCCTGTCCATCTCCAGACATGTGCCAGATTGTTCCTTGCCAGTCTCCTCCCATGGGTTCCAGACTAGATTAGTTATTCTCCAGAGAACAGAACAACATTGCCACCGTCTTTAGAAACAACTAATGAGCTGCTGTCGTCTTCTCTTTTCACCCTGTCTTGGCACATTTCTCTTATTATAAGACAGTGTTTTGTACGTTATTTTGAGTAACCTACCACTATAAGTGTGTCCTGTACACGTTTGAGGATGTTGGTGATATCTGTTTATTGACCGGTTATTTTTAAGAGTCTGTGCTCAAGTTAAACAGTATACCGATCTCGGATGTGTGGTTTTTGTGCCTATAATGTTTTACTGTGTGTGTGCTTATGAGGTTGTCTGTGTGTTGTTTCACCATGTGCGTTGTGTGTATGTGTGTTGTCTGTAAGGTTGCTTTACCGTCTATTATATCGTAATAGAATCTGTTAGGTTGTTTAACAGCGCCTATAATTTGATATTGTTTGTTTGTATTTGTGTTGTTTAGCCATGTATTTAATAGTGTCTAAGTCTGTTGTGTTTAATAGTGTCTAAGTCTGTTGTGTTTAATAGTGTCTTAGTCTGTTTTGTTAGTGTCTAAGTCTGTTGTGTTTAATAGTGTCCAAGTGTATTGTATTTAATAGTGTCCTAGTGTATTGTGTTTAATAGTGTCTAAGTCAGTTTAATAGTGTCTAATCCTGTCTGTAAGTCTGTTAGTGCTCAAAAGTGTCTGTAAGTCTCTTAGTGCTCAATAGTGTCTGTAAGTGCTTAATCGTGTATAAGGTTGTTTAATCATGGGTCTTGTCTAGTAGTGTCTAACTCTATTGTGTTTGTGTCTGTAAGTCCATTGTGTTCAACAGTGTCTAAGTATATTGTGTTTAATAGTGTCTGTAAGTCTACAGTGTTTTATTGTGTTTGTGTGTGTGTGTGTTCAGGTCGTAGGGATCAGTTTGAGGAGATGAGCAGCAACGAGTGCTTCGGCTGCGGCCGCACCGGCCACTGGATCAAGAACTGTCCTAATGCCGGACGTGGGCGGGGTAAGGGGCGTGGCCGAGGCAAAGGTAAGGATCCTCCCACCGTCTCCCTGGGTTACGGAGCAGCGTTGTAGGCCCAGAAGCGGTCTCTTGGACTGAATCCCTGGAACTGAATTAAATACTTGATGACTTCAAATACTCACCTATTATGACTGACTGAATGTTTGGTTGGCCTGCTTGCTTAATGACTGACTGGGGGACTGGCTTGCTGACTGGCTTGATAGCCTAGCAGTCCCTTTTTGCCTGGTTTACTGCCTTACTGACTGATTACTTGTGATAACTGTTGTTTTCTGTTGCTGTCCCTAGATCTGTTTTGTTACCGTTGTGGGGAACCTGGTCATGTTGCCAGAGATTGTGAGAGGACTGAGGATGGTGAGGAGAAAGTCTCTACCAGAATACCTGTACCTCTGCTTTTCTCCATTCCTTTGCTCTACTCTATCTTTCTGTGTCTTTCGGTTTTCATCCTCCATCTCCCCTTTTTTTTTTTTTTTATAATTTTTTTTTTCATTCCAGTGGCAGCTTTGTCTCTGAATTTGCATGTAACATAACTAATTACAATATAATAGTACATTCCATAGCAGAGGCTAGCTATCTTTACTTTCTTTGTATATCAGCAAACCGCTGTCTTCAGGACAAGCTTTAATGAACAATGGTCAGGGTTTTAGAGGCCGTGTCACGCGAGCAGTATGCAAAAGAGGTCAGAACCCTCTCCACACAGTAAATAATAAAAACATTGTCATAGCGCGCTCTCTGCTCTTTCAGTTTTTAGAAAACCAAGTTGGAAATGCAAATATACCCTGTAGTCAAAGTCTGTCTATAGACCTGTATTGTAAAGGTACCCTGGAGTCTAAGCTTTCCTTTCTGTCTTTATACCTGTAACCCGAGCCTGTGGTATATACACCCGTAGTCAGAGCCTTTGGTCTATACACCTGTAGTCCGAGCCTGTGGTATATACACCTGTAGTCCGAGCCTTTGGTCTATACACCTGTAGTCCGAGCCTTTGGTCCATACACCTGTAGTCAGAGCCTTTGGTCTATACACCTGTAGTCCGAGCCTGTGGTCTATACACCTGTAGTCCGAGCCTTTGGTCTATACACCTGTAGTCCGAGCCTTTGGTCTATACACCTGTAGTCCGAGCCTTTGGTCTATACACCTGTAGTCAGAGCCTTTGGTCTATACACCTGTAGTCAGAGCCTTTGGTCTATATACCTGTAGTCCGAGCCTTTGGTCTATATACCTGTAGTCAGAGCCTTTGGTCTATATACCTGTAGTCAGAGCCTTTGGTCTATATAACTGTAGTCCGAGCCTTTGGTCTATATTCTATATAGTCCAAGCTTTGTCTCTACAGACCGGTAGTCCACACCATCTGTTTCTCTCTTCCCTCCAGCGTGCTATAACTGCGGCCGTGGCGGACACATCTCCCGGGACTGCAAGGAGCCCAAGAAGGAGCGTGAGCAGGTGTGTTATACCTGTGGCAAGGCCGGCCACGTGGCGCGAGACTGTGATCACGCCAACGAACAGAAGTGTTACTCCTGTGGCGGCTTCGGCCACATCCAGAAGGGCTGCGAGAAGGTCAAGTGCTACAGGTAACCATGGAGACCTCGCTCACTCACTAGCTAACTTAACCAAAACCACTCATTCCTTAGCTAAGGTCAAGTGCTACAGGTAACCATGGAGACCTCGCTCACTAGCTAAAGTCAAGTGCTACAGGTAACCATAGAGATCTCACTCACTCACTCACTCGCTAGCTAACTTAACCCAAACCACTCACTCACTAGCTAAGGTCGAGTGCTACAGGTAACCATGGCGACCTCGGTCACTCACTCACTAGCTAAGGTCAAGTGCTACAGGTAACCATAGAGACCTCACTCACTCACTAGCTAACTTAACCAAAACCACTCATTACTTAGCTAAGGTCAAGTGCTACAGGTAACCATGGAGACCTCGTTCACATGCTAACTAAACCAAAACTACTCACTCACTAGCTAACTTAACCAAAACCACTCACTCACTAGCCTAACTTAACCAAAACCACTCACTCACTAGCTAAGGGCAAGTGCTACAGGTAACCATGGAGACCTCGCTCACTAGCTAACTAAACCAAAACCCCTCACTCACTAGCTAAGGTCAAGTGCTACAGGGAACCATGGAGACCTCGCTCACTAGCTAACTAAACCAAAACCACTCACTCACTCACTAGCTATCTTAACCAAACCACTCACTCACTAGCTAACCTAACTAAATCACTAGCTAATTTAACAAAACCACTCACTCAAGAGCAAACGTATTCATCATCTAACTCACTGACCAGTTACCTCTGTCGCTGGCTAGCTGACTAGCTAGCTGCTCAAACTGTTGGACTGGTAGAGGAGCCCAAGAAGGAGCTGCTGTTACCTCCAGCCTGTTAATAATTCAACCTTAATGGACTGGCCTGGATAAATATAGTCACTCACTATATGTCTGAAGTAATTAAGTTGTACAATAAATTCTGTCCTGTTAGATGGATAGCCATTGGTGGTACATTGTGAAGCTTAGATTGGAAGTATAGTCTTCAATATATCAAACTGAATCTCCCTGAAAGTATCCCTTGTCCCCTAACATGTCTCTCCTCCTCTGTCATTTTCTCTGAAGGTGTGGAGAGATCGGCCATGTTGCAGTGCACTGCAGTAAGGCCAGTGAGGTCAACTGCTACAACTGTGGCAAGTCAGGCCACCTGGCCAAGGAGTGTACCATTGAGGCCACAGCCTAGCCCCGCCCCGTCATGCCCCCGCGCCACGCCCCCTCCTCCCTCTGGCTGACGCTGGTGTTTTTTGTGGCTGCTCCTCTCTGGCCACGCCCCTTGCGGCAGGCTGAGGCCCCGCCCACAGGATGTTATTCTGACGAGGACAGGGGTGGACTCACAAATCCACTTTCTGCATTTAATACAAAAAAAAAAGATTTCTGTTTTAGTTAGGTAGAGGTGTCTGGTGTATAATGCTTTGTTAAAGACGCCGTTCTGCTATGTGCAGGATCAGTGACCTCTGGCCCTTCCTACCAGAGAGAAATGGGGAGGGAGGGGGCTACTAAAAAAAGAAAAAAACAGAATGGAAGTCTGACCTTCCAATTACTTTTATTTACTTTATTATTGTTTTGTTTGTTTTTACTGGACAAATGCTTGTTTTTTTGACAAATGTTTAGAAAGCAGATAATTGGTCACCATCAGCCATTTAGTATGCAGGACAAGCTTCTGCCATTACACTATGAACGTATGAATGAGTGAATGAAAGCTAGTCACAGCTGACTCAATGAGATGGAGAACTAAAAAAGGAGAATTGATTTAAATTGATATTTCAAAAAGGTGCATTTTCTTTTTGTACATTTTCTGCTGATATGTGTTCAGCGCAGCTCATGTTCTTTTAAAGAAGTAAAGTAAATCGATGTTTTGATCCCAAGATCACCAAGTAGCTGTAAAAAATAGTTTTAACCATGGGGGATGTAGACCTGTATGATGAACTAAAGAGAAAAAAAAAAAAGAAAAAAAAACTATTTTAAGTTTGAGAAAGGAGAATGTTTTCACAAAAATCTAAAATGTTATTTTTGTACAATATATCACTTAGACTACTGTAAAAAATATCATTTGCTTGTACTGGGTTTTGAAGTCAGAGAGTAATGCAACCAGTTGTAGATTCTAGAAATGTAATGTTTAACCTATCATTAAACCTGCTGGAGGAAGGGGAACTAGAGTCGACTCTTTTATTTTAGCTGAGTCTCAACTGCCACTGGCTTAAATTTCAAGTACAAATCGTAAATTTTATTTTTTTATATTAACGTCTTCATGCTTTATTTAAGTTTGATTTTATGGGTCACACTGAATTCATAGACTAGATTGGTAGCTGCAGCAGAAAGGGAAAACAAGTGCTGTGTCTGACATAAAACAAAGCTCGGCACTGCGTCCTAAAGAACAGAGGAGCCTGATTCATGATACACACATACGTCTCCACGTCCCACACAGACTAGTAGTCCCCAGGTTTCCTCACAGCCTCAGATTTCTTCCCTGAGACACTTCGATGATTATGAGGGGACTACTGAACACTGATTTAATTTTTTACTTAAGATTTCTTATTCATATGTACCTCAGGAAAATATTAAATGATGCGAATCTGGCATGCCATTAGAACTCACATTTCAAAATTACAGTTTAACTGGTAGAAGATGCTTCTCTCAGCAAGTGAACAACTGTTTTTAGCTAAAATGATCCTGTCACCAAGCCTAGCCAATTAAATTTAGAAAAGTAAAATAAAGACTGACCAGTCCCATGCCGCCTTATAGAACGCTAATATTTTCTTAACAATCGGCCCAGTCAGTCTTGGGACAATCATTTAAGTAATTGTGATTGCAACTAATCAGTTTAAATAACGTAGGAGTAATGTGTTCAGCCTGCAATCAAGAACTTGGTGGGGTGATGGGGTCCTTGTACGTGGTGGAGCACTAATGTGATTACTGACTATTAATTGTTAACGTAATATGTATTCCTACCTGTAAATATCATTTATTTTTGTCCAGAAATGATTGAGAGCATCCGCTAGGTGGCACTAGCAAGGTCAGGGCGGCTAAAAGCAATGGGGCGCTTTTTTTTTGTCGAATTTTTTTTTTCTAAATTACTCAAAATAAATATATCGTATACAGATGTGACAGAAATATATAAGTATTGAGCCACCTGTATTTAAAAAAAGTTTTTTTTAATTATCGGGCTTTAAACTTTCAACTCTGACCTGTACTGTGAGATGCAAACACTTCCGCTTTGTGTCTGCGTGCATTCAGTGGTCGTATATGAATAAGGAACGTTACGAAGTTTAATCACATAAATAACTCATAACTGCAAATATGGTAAGATATTCGCACTGACCAATAAAGTTATTTGTTGTTACTATGTTAACAAGCTTAAAAGAGACCGGCGGTCGTGGCTATTTACACTAGCTTCAGGCTAACTTTAGCCTGTACTATCTCTTGCTAGTAACGCTAGCGGTAATTCTAGCCATCGGAGAGTGGAACTGTTAGCAAGTGTCATTTTATGTATTGGTTTCGTCTGTCATTATGTAAGACCATACATTTGAAAAAACCTACTCGGTCCACTGAGATGATAAAGCCATCATTCACAGTTATTTGTTTATTTACGAGATCCCTATTAAGTTGGTCTTTGTCGGGTCTTCATAAGACATACATTATCATACATACAGTATGTTGCTCATTTAACAAAACACTAACGTATTCACTTTAAAATCGGCATTGATGTTAACATACGCACGTTATTACAGACTTGAATTCAAGACGAATACTTATAGTTTGTCAAGACCAGTGTGCCGAAATTAAACTAACACTTATTTGTATTGCCCTTCTAATAGGCACGAAATGCTGAAAAGGCCATGTGAGTATTTAAAAAAAACGTTTTTAGACAATTTACACACACACACACACTACCACACACACACTACCACGCACGCACACATGCTTGAACTAGTGTTGTAGCAACAACGCTGAACATTTCTACTGCCCAAGCTGAGTGTCTATTCTGGATGACTGTGTTCCTGCAGCCCAAGCTGAGTGTCTATTCTTTTCCCCTCCCAGGAGCGCCGACCGTTCCTGGCATCAGAGTGCAGCGAGCTTCCCAAAGCAGAGAAGTGGAGGAGACAGGTACTCACGGGTTAATACCAACTAGAAGCATTTGAAGTTTAAAAAATAACTTTTTTTGGGGGGGGGGGGGGGGGGGGGGGGGGTTGTTGTCATTATTTTCTTATTAACGTTGGTCAGTCTCTCTCCCTCCCTCCCTCTCCTACCCTGTGGTTTCAGATCATCAGTGAGATTTCCAAGAAGGTGGCCCAGATCCAGAACGGTGAGTCTACGCGAGATGTGTTTGTGGTGTTGCATGAACTCCAGGTGACCTAGTGTCCGGTCAGGTGAGACGCAGAGACCACTGGTGGCTGTGTCCCGCCCTGCTATTAAGCTGCCCACATGGAACATGTTTGAATACTGCTAGTATTTTCTACGAATTCCCCACTTTTCCTTGTTTTTGTCTCCAAATCACTCTTTTGCTCGTGTGTTTCTCCAAATCACTCTTTTGCTCGTGTGTTTCTCCAAATCACTCTTTTGCTCGTGTGTTTCTACAAATCACTCTTTTGCTCGTGTGTTTCTCCAAATCACTCTTTTGCTCGTGTGTTTCTACAAATCACTTTTTCCACTTTATATTGTCTTCTGCTTTATGTTGTTACTATTCACATGGTCTCATGTGTAGTTTGTCCCAACTGTTTGACTGGATGCGTCACACCTGACAGACCAGGCTACTCCATATAGGATGTCCTCTCTTGGTGGCATGGACAGTATAGAAAGAAACCTTCTGTTTGTTATGTTTATTTGAAGCCGGTCTGGGGGAGTTTAAGATCCGGGACCTGAACGATGAAATCAACAAACTGCTGAGAGAGAAAGGTCACTGGGAGGTCAGGATCAAGGAGCTAGGAGGACCTGACTATGGGGTGAGACAATAGCTCTAGCTACTTTACTGTTGTTTATTAACTGGTGTACTGATTAGCTAGCATTATACAGGCAGTTTAACTACTACCTTTAAATTCTTGACTGAACCAGCGCAGTGCTGGTCATACTGTAAGTGTTGACTGGTTATAATAGCCAATATGTTCAATAGTTTTATGTCAAATATATAAGCTAGTTTTAAGGTCATTTTCTGCATCCACAGTTGCTTAGCTTTGGATGTATAGATATATATAATGTATTGGGCTCGTTTTGTTTCTTTTTAATGCTGGTCCTTCTCTCACTACCTCTACTGTCTCTGTCCTCTGTAATGCTGGTCCTTCTCTGTCTCCCCCCGTTGTCTTTTCTGTCTGTCCTGTCCTCCGTAGAGAGTCGGACCGAAGATGCTGGATCACGAGGGCAAAGAGGTGCCGGGGAACAGAGGCTATAAGTACTTTGGAGCAGCTAAAGAGCTGCCTGGGGTCCGGGAGCTGTTTGAGAAAGAGCGTAGGTTCCCCCTCCTCACTGGACACTACTTCTCTTGTTAGGTTATGTGCTTCATGTGTTATGGAAGAGTTTTATATGACAGAGATCGTGTGGAGTTCTGAAGCACATAACTTGGTGATTCGATGCTATCTGCAAATCTGTGGCTGTTGCAATCCAAAATACAAGAAAAGAATTCCCTTAATTTATACAAACAATACAATGATAAGTTGCATCATTCACAAGTTAATATAAAGAATAGCAATTGGCTTTTTTGTTCTATTTTTCACTGTTGTATAATATGTCATCAATATATCTTTGTATTTACGATCTAAATTAATTGCGAAAATCAAACTAAAAACTGTCAAGGTTTGATAACATACGCAACTGTCCATGTCAACTGTTTGATTTGTTCAGACTTTATATGTAATGAATTCAATGGCAAGTAGTTACAGAAACACTCCTTTTTTAATTTAGGAACATAATCTTCCGTTTAGAGGACAGCGGCATGTTAAAGAGATGAAACCTCTCCACCTCATAGTGCAGTTCTGACACATGCCGTTAGTGAAGATTTTACCCAACCCTCCTCTTCCTCCCTATCCAGCTATTGCCCCACCGAGGAAGACCCGCGGTGAGCTGATGAAGGACATTGATGCTGAGTACTATGGTTACCGTGACGAAGATGATGGAGCGCTGGTTCCCCTGGAAACGGAGTACGAGAAACAAGGTAGCGTGGCTGGCTGCCTCTGCTTCACTCTCAATTCAGTGAAAACGCTGCGTCTGGGCTTTCATGTGAGGCTGATCCACGGAACCACGAGACTCTACCAAACGTGACTCCTGGGTGTAAAAATAAGGAGTGTGTGTGTGTGTGTGAGAGAGAGAGAGAGAGAGAGAGAGAGAGAGAGAGAGAGAGAGAGAGAGAGAGAGAGAGAGAGAGAGATAGAGAGAGACAGAGAGAGAGAGAGAGAGAGAGAGAGAGAGAGAGAGAGAGAGAGAGAGAGAGAGAGAGAGAGAGACTGTCTGTCAGCAGGTCATGTGGCCTCTGTTAACCTTAGGGTGGTGACTGGGAGGTCCGCCACACAGCTACTCACCCGACTCCAATTAAAGCCTACACACACTACCCCACACACTCACTACCACACACACTCCTACAGACACACACAGACCAACACACACACACCCAGGTACATGGCCTGTAAAGACAACTTATGTTTGGAAAACTTAGTGTCATTCTAGTATTTGTGGTTTTATTAGTTGCAGTCTTAGACCAGTAGTAATATGAGTCTTGTAAAAGCATTTAGTCTATAATACAGCCGTGGATTGTGTCCCGTTTGTAAAATGTCATGTGTGCACAACTAACTTCATTGTGTGTGTGTGTGTGTGTGTGTGTGTGTGTGTGTCCAGTGATTTTGGAGGCTGTGGAGAAGTGGAAAGCTGACCGGGAGGCACGGCTAGCAGGAGGAGGAGAGAAGGAGGTGGAGGAAGAGGAAGACAAGCACCTGTATGCTGTTCAGGTGGAAGTGGTGAGTAGAAACCCTGTTTCTTTTTGTGTCTTTCACTACTAATGATAATGTTGACTTCTGCTAAACACTGTTTTTCAAACGCACACTATTGTTTTGTTTTTTTAAATGGCCTTTCCTCTTTGGCCTTAGTTTGGCGATAATTTGTTTATCTAAGCCCCGCCCTTAAGTTACATTGAGATATACTATATAAAGATCATGACAATGTGCGTGTAAGCCAATGTTTTTAAATCCCAGCTCAAGATTTATTTATTTGAGCTGGCATTTAATTCAGATTCCCTGTAAGTCACCTAGGTCTACCCAGACTAAAGCCATTGAGTATTGTATATAATATTGTATAGTATGTAAAATTTTATTGTATATAATTGACATTCTTGCTGCTGCTCTTGTTCTAGTAGGTGACTGGGAACTGAAATGTCAAAATATTCTGACAACACGTCATTGTTATATCCAAACAGTTTAATTTGTACGGAGCCGTGAGATCAGGGTTCAACAGTAGAGCAATGTGAGCGCCAGTTTGAACTCCAGTCCGTTGTCACCTTTCTGACCTTTGACCCCTGTGTGTCGGCAGCACTCTGACGATGAGTCTGGAGAACCCATGGAGGGAGAGGAGGGAGCACAGTCCTTCATCGCCCATGTCCCTGTGCCCTCGCAGAAAGAGGTGACACACACACTCACACACACACACACACTCACACACACTCACAGCAGCCCGTACTGGCCCGGCCTGGTTTTCTCTAACCAATCAGCTGGAGATATTCTGCTATTCTCACTCATGTTTGTACAACAACATAACAAAATAAAATTTAAATGTGTATTAGGTTGCTCATCTTATTACTTCCGGCCAAGTATTTATAAGTTGTTGTTTTGTTGTCAGGTGGAGGAGGCACTGGTGAGGAGGAAGAAGATGGAGCTGCTCCAGAAGTACGCCAGCGAAACTCTGATGGCCCAGAGCGAGGAAGCACGCACACTCCTGGGACTCTGAGGGGGTGGGGCTTAAACTGAGGCGGTGGGGCTTAAACCTGGCTGGGACTCCATTTGAAACGTGGCTTTGACTCTCTGAAACCTGAGTCTCTAAAACCTGCCTGGGACTCCCTCTGTAAGCTGACTTTGATTCAGCCTCGGTAAACTGACTTTGACTCAGCCTCTGAAAGTCTGGAGGCAGGCTTCACTCTGTCACACCTGGAGCCCAACAGTGTTAGGAATGCTGCTGTTTGCAGAGACGGCCCAGTCGAACCCAACTAAAGCTGAATACACAATAGAACAGAGAAAGGCCTGGATGTCTGTCACACTGGCCTGTTGTCACGGTAACATGGGGCCAACAATGTACATACTTTACTTTTTTTTATACAAGTTAATACAGTCATCTTTTCATATCTTAAAAAAACAAACGGTAAATTGCTTAAAAATATCTTGATATAAATAAATATTTTTCTCCTGGTGCTTTGGTTGTCAATGTGCTGGTTTAAAAGAAAGCACTCATATGTAGCTAATTAAATTTCAGTAAACAAAATTAAATATATAAACCAAAGGAAATAAGAGGTTTTCGAAAACGTTTGACATACTTTACGTTTTTAGTAGTGAAGGCTTTCAGCTTCTGGTAGTTTACTCGTCTAACGATTCTTTGATTGGGAGCTGACTCACGCATGTGATTGGTTGATCGGTAGCAAGAGGGTTACATTTTGATTGGTTGATTGGAAGCATGTGGGAACCACGGGTCACACCGTCTCGATCTAATCTAATCTGTCCATTAGTCCGTCCCGTGTGTTCTCTGGTGTGTGGGCGCTAAAGGGTTGGCGGGATGGGATGGTGTCGTCCCTTAAGTCCTGCGACATGACGGTAATTCTCCATCCTTCCTGTTAAACTGGCTGTGCTGGTGTCCACATTCCCCCATTTCTATTTCCGCTGCCCTCCTGATTTAAGGTCGGACTTTTACTCTGACGTCTAAAAACAGCCCCGTGTCAGTTTTCCTTGAGCGCTCCAAACTAATGAATTTAAAAAAATGTAATTACTATATTGTTATTACTGACCGGAAAAACTGTTAATGGTGCACATAGGAACAGGATAGATTATTTTAATCATTATACTTTGACACACAGATAGATATTCTTGGGTCTTTTGTCTTTCTCTAGATCCGATTCGATGATTATTGTTATGAGTTGTCGATGTGTAAGTGAGTCAGGTTTTCCATCTATAAACTCCATAGGTAAATTGATTCCTCTCTTCGGCCATCACATTTTGTTTCAGCGTAAGTTTGGTATAGGCAGAGCCCACTAACACAGCCTAACAATTTAAATAGATTGTAAACATTTTAATCTTTATTCGGTATTTATTGGCAAATTATTCTATTAAGTGCGTCATCAAATTGTTTTTTAAGCGCAAAATTGTATTAACGTGTTTTCCGCAAATATTTTGTTCATGGAAGTAGAGCCAGGATTCACGCGCTCTCATCCTCAGCACAATGTACAGGACCACCTCTTCCCGCTGGCTGTCGTCACATCATTGCGCAATGGGGGTGGGAGCGGGATGTGGGGCGATGTGTATTTATGAAGGGTCTGTAAACGATGGAGCTGGGTTGTGGGTAAGAGGCTGCGGTGAGAGAAAATACGATAAACAAGAATACCGCTACGATCATGAGAAGTCAAGCGTTGTTCCACCGATCTGCGAATGTTCTGGTCAACCGATGCGTGGACCAGGGCACCGGAACTTTAATGACTCGGTGTGGTGTGTGCAGCACTACAGCAATGAAGAGCAAGGTAAGACAGTGAAAGTGTGAGAGAGTGGCAGGAAGACGTCACATTGAAACATAAATCCTGCGCTTCACTTACATTTTAATAAATAAATGGAAGTGCTTATATAGATAATCTAGCTGCGACGGCATACGTCTTTATATAATACCCTGCGTTTGTTGAAGGGTGTGTGTTTCCTATTGTAAGCCTACAGTACTAACCTAGTTACGCTGATATAATGGTGGCTTTCTTTTGCGACTGAGATGGTCTGACAACTCAGCTGAGCCCTAACGTTCCAATCTCGAGGAGGTCAGGCATGTGATTGGTTGGGGCTCAGGGCTGTTCTCACGTGCGGAACATTCCCCTGTCGAGTCACCTCACACTGAGATTGAGGAATAGAAAACAGAAAAAAAACGTTTCATAGTTATTTTAGTTTTAGTTTACGAGTGAATCATGTTTGTTTTTTGTAATCTAAAGGCAATGTGTTAAAGATCCAAATAGTTGTTGTTTTTTGGGTCTCCACATACTGTATGTAAAAGACTAATTTCCCCAGACGATTTCTTAAAATGTTTATATTGTTTTTTTAACAATTTTGTCGTATTTTATTTATTTAATATTCACATATTTTACGTTTTCGTTTCTTGTTTAAATTTGTTTGTGCAATCCATTTTGTTTTCCTCTTATCTATATTTCCTGTCATTTGTCAGTTGTAAAAGCAACAATGCAACATTGTTAAGATGGTCAGGTGCAATCCAAATGAAGGTATTATTGTAAAGATAACGTGTGGTAAAGAAGGTGCCAAGCTAACTGGTCCTTGTGATTTATGAAAGAAGGAATGTGACCTCATAGCCTAACTCTGACCACATACTCTGTGTGGTCCACAAAGCTCTGCCAGCACACTCATAGAGTCCCCTAAAGTGAGTGACAGCTCCGATTGGTAAAGAGAGAGGGGGAGGGAGGGAGGCTGAGTGGATTTGGGCCTCCGTAGCAGAATTAATGATCTGTAGTCTGACCAGAGATTGTTCCTTGGGGGCACGGGGGACAGATGTTATCCCCTAGGACTAATCCTCAAGTGCGTAAGAGAAACGCACAGACAAGAGGAGGACAACAGCATTTTTCACACAACATACGGAGACCAACAGACCGGCCGACACAATATTAAACCATTCTCTGACTAGTGACTTCATTTGTCAAGTTCAGGACACAGGAAGGGGTTTACAGACTCGACCATATTAGGCTCTATGTTTATCTACGTAGCTTCTCTGAGAATTCTGAATGGCCGTCGCCTTTCAACTCTCTCAATCATCAGGAAAAAAAAAGGGAACTTGATCCTGTGAGAGGCTCGATAAAACACTCATATAATCCTGCTGGCCTGCCTTAGAAAACCAGGAGTTATGGAGTGGAGAGTTCTCTGGGTTTTAGAGTTTCATTTAGTGGTCTTTTTGAAAGCCAAGTCTTACATAAAGGGTTCAAGAGACTGGGGCTTTGTTGGTGACCGGGTTATGATTACATTAGATAACGTACATGCTGTGTTTTTCTGCTGCTGTGTTATTACGCAATTGTCCCTGTAAATGTCGCTTGTTAACAGTGTGATAATGGGTTCTCCTTACGCAGAACAAAACGGTTTCACCTTTTGACCTCCTGACCATCCTTAAGATGGGTTGTTTGTATGTTTGATGTCCCTGTGTTGCTGGTGTCAGAACTCGGCCATACAACTGCAGCCATGGTTACCTATTGGAATCGGTGTCATTCCATATGGTCCACCATAGATGAGTTCATGCATCACTCCCTGTGTATCTGGATGGGGGTTGAGGTGACATTTAGACTGTCACATTGCATCTTCCTCTATGTGAGTTGTGACTGTCATTAACATCTTCCTCAATGTGGGTTGTGAATGTCATTAACATCTTCCTCAATGTGGGTTGTTGTGTTTGTTGTGAAGTGTTTGTGGTGTAGTTTCATTAACCCAGGCTGCCATCTTCCTCCATGTGGGTGTGTGTTGATGATTAGATTAGATTAGATTAGATTCAACTTTATTGTCATTGCGCATGTCACAAGTACAAAGCAACGAAATACAGATTGCATCTCAACCAGAAGTGCTTTTAGCAGTGTTTAAATAACATAATTTACAAAGTGCAGTATGAAATGATATAAAAAAAGATATACATATGTGCAGTGTCTATATCTATGTCTATGAACAGGCTATGGTAACAGTATAGATAAATTACGATATGAGTAGTGTACAGTAGTGGGTGATTTACATTATCTACAGAATGTTAAGTATACAGTATGTACAGTGCAGTACAGTACAGTGCAATGGATGATTTACATAATCTACAGAATATATAGTATACTGTATGTACAGTAGTGCAGGGAAAATGATTTACATTATAAACAGCATATCTACAGTAGTGCAATGATACTTGGTAGAGTCCTGGTGCTCAGATCCGTGTGTATATGTGTTAGGGGTGGGGTGGGGCATGGGGGGCAGAGTTCAGCAGGGAGACAGCTGTGGGGAAGAAGCTGTTCCTGAACCTAGTGGTCTTGGTCCGTAGGCTCCTGTAGCGCTTCCCAGAGGGCAGGAGGGCAAACAGTCCATGTGCTGGGTGGCAGGAGTCTTTTCTAATGTTTATGGCCCTCCTAAGACAACGCTTCCTGTAGATGTCCTTTATAGCAGGAAGTGGGGCTCCAGCGATGCGCTGGGCGGTTTTCACCACCCTCTGCAACGCCTTCTGGTCCGCGACAGAGCAGTTCCCATACCAAACTGTAATACAGTTGGTTAGGATGCTCTCGATGGTGCAGCGGTAGAAGTTCACCAGGATGTCTGAAGAGAGGTGGTTTTTCCTCAGGCTCCTCAGGAAAAAGAGCCGCTGGTGAGCCTTCTTGACCAGGTTGGAGCAGTTGGTTGTCCAGGTGAGGTTTTGTGAGATGTGGATCCCCAGGAATCTGAAGCTGTTCACACACTCCACTACCGCACCATTGATGTGGATGGGTGGATGAGTGTCAGCATTCCTCCTGAAGTCCACTATGAGCTCCTTGGTCTTCTTGGTGTTGAGCAGGAGGTTGTTGTCGCCGCACCACGCAGCCAGGCGATCCACCTCCTCCCTATAGGCCGACTCATCGTTGTTCTTGATGAGGCCAATTACTGTGGTGTCATCTGCAAACTTGACAATGGTGTTGGAATTATGTCCAGGTCTGCAGTCGTGAGTGAATAGGGAGTAGAGGAACGGACTCATCACACAGCCTTGTGGTACACCCGTGTTTAGCATGAGAGTGGAGGAGCAGTGATGGTCTAATTTAACATGCTGGGGCCTGTTGGTCAGGAAGTCCAATAACCAGTTCCCGATGGAAGCTCCAATGCCCAGGTCTTTGAGCTTGGTGATCAACTTAGAGGGGATGACAGTATTAAATGCTGAACTAAAGTCTATGAATAGCATTCTGGCGTATGTGTCCCTATAGTCCAAGTGTGAGAGGACAGAGTGCAGCGCAATGGAGACTGCATCCTCTGTGCTCCTGTTCTTGCGGTAGGCAAATTGATGTGGGTCCAGGGTAGGTGGAAGACAGCATTTTAAATAACATAATTTACAAAGTGCAGTATGAAATGATATAAAAAAAGATATACATATGTGCAGTGTCTATATCTATGTCTATGAACAGGCTATGGTAACAGCCTGGATGCTGATGGTGTAGTTAACATCCATCTTTCTTTTCCTCGTGTTCAGGTTAATCTTCCTCTGTGTTATAGTGAGTGTTGTGTTGATGATGGTGTAGTTAACGTCCACCTTTATTTCAGGTTCAGCCGGGGTTCGGCCTGCTGTTTGACATCGATGGGGTCCTGGTGCGGGGGAAGACGCCCATCCCAGCCGCCAAACGCGCCTTCCAGCGGCTGGTCGACTCCAGGGGGAACTTCCTGGTTCCCACGGTGTTCGTCACCAACGCCGGCAACTGTCTCCGACAGAAGAAGGCCGACCAGCTGTCACACATCCTGGGTGTTTCTGTGAGTTACCTGATCACAGATAGGGAGGCAGACAGACACAGACATATATTATGAGGACAGACAGTCAGTCAGTCAGTCAGTCAGTCAGTCAGTCAGTCAGTCAGACAGACAGACAGACAGACAGTCAGTCAGTCAGTCAGTCAGTCCTTTTGGGTTGCTTTCTGTTCAGTCTGTCAGATTCAGTTCTCTGTCTAGAGTCAGTGCTGAGAGCAGCAGATCCATTATAAAGGAAGTTGTGTGTGTGTGTGTGTGTGTGTGTGTGTGTGTCTTGTCCAGATCTCTCCAGAACAGGTGATGCTGTCTCACAGTCCTCTCAGGATGCTGGAGAAGTACCATGACCAGTGTGTCCTGGTATCAGGACAGGGGCCGGTCATGGACATTGCTAAGAAGTATCCTTACCCTCTGTGTGCACACTCTGTGTTAAACTCGGTGTTAAGTGACATACTCTGTGTTAAACTCTGTGTTAAGTGACATACTCTGTGTTAAACTCTGTGTTAAGTGACATACTCTGTGTTAAACTCTGTGTTAAGTGACATACTCTGTGTTACACTCTGTGTTAAGTGACATACTATGTGTTACACTCTGTGGTAAGTGACATACTCTGTGTTAAACTCTGTGGTAAGTGACATACTCTGCTAAACTCTGTGTTAAGTGACATACTCTGTGTTAAACTCTGTGGTAAGTGACATACTCTGCTAAACTCTGTGGTAAGTGACATACCATGTGACATACTCTGCTAAACTCTGTGTTAAGTGACATACTCTGTTAAACTCTGTTAAGTGACATATTCTGTTAAACTCTGTTAAGTGACATACTCTGTTGCTAAACTCTGTAAAAAGTATTATATTCATATTATTATTGAGATGAGGAGACGAGCAGCAGAGTTTTTAACCATTTGAAGTTACTGGATTGAGGTGGGGCTGATAGTAGAGAGGGGGGTATTGCTGTAATCATGACAGCAGAGAATGAATGAGTGAATGAGCACTGCAGTTGCACTGTGAGTGAGGGAGGATCTGGCTATGTTCCGAAAATGGAACCTAGTCAATTTTATCTTGTGTGTAGTTAAGAGGTTAAAATGGATCATAGCCATCTTTATCGTGTGTGTAGTTAAGAGGTCAGGCATAACAGTGTACATATTCCATAACCATCGATGCTAAACAGTGTCGGCTTCCTGAAAGTGGTGAGCATCGACATGTTGAGGGAACACTTCCCCCTGCTGGACATGGTGGACCACAACAGGCGGCCAAAATTACCGGTAAAAATTACGCAAGTGACTGATTGCACACAACTTAAATCATTACAGTAGATATAAAAACGTGTTGACTGGAGCGCAGTGCAGTATTTTCATTAAAGTTGTGACTGGGATTTCTCTCCATTTCTGCCTCTGTAGTCTTCATCGCTGGTCAATATCCCCAAAGTGGAAGGTAAGGGAGCGTGTACAAAGAGCTTGTGTTGTGTCTGTTGTGTAGATAGTGTCTCAGTTCTGACTTTTATCGTTGTTTTTTTTACATCCTTCCCCACTCTGCTGCTCAAACCCCTCCCACGCGCCACAGCCGTCATTCTGTTCGGAGAGCCCATTCGATGGGAGACCAATTTACAGCTGATAATTGACGTGCTGCTGACCAATGGAAACCTTGGCTCCGCCTACGAGACTAATCACTCCTCCCACATTCCTCTGCTGGCCTGTAATATGGACCTGATGTGGATGGCCGAGGCTCATTCGCCACGGTAACGCACTGCCTCCACTTCAATTATTATGATTATTATGATTATTATTATTATTCATAATCATAATATTCATAATCATAATATATACATTAAGTAAATAAAGATTGTTAGGAGGATCCCTTTCTCATCGATGATACATTGCTCTCAGCAATACGAATACACATGATATTGTTAATATTGGAGTTTACACTAGTGCTCATCTCGGAGTATGGCATAATGGATATTATAACATCCTATCCTGTGTATACTGAAATATTGAAAACTCCTCTATATATATTCTTTCATCAAAGTATTCTTTACAAACAAGCCGTTTCTAACCAGGTTTGGCCACGGAACCTTTCTGGTGTGTCTGGAGAATATTTACCGTAAGATAACGGGTCAGGAGCTGAAGTACGACGCCTTGATGGGGAAACCCAGTGAGCTGACGTACCACTTTGCAGAGTACCTAGTCAGAGAACAAGCTGCCCTGAGCGGCTGGACGCGGCCCATCACTGGCCTCTACGCTATCGGGTAGACACGCACGCACACGCATACACACATACACACATACAGACTCACGCACACACACACACATACAGACATACACACGCACACACATACGCACACACATACAAACATACAGACACATACGCACACACATACACACATACAGACATACAGACACACACACACACACACATACACACACACACATGCACTCACACATACACACACACATACATGCACACGCACACATGTGACACACAAATACACATACTATATACACACACAAGCATACACACTCACACACTTATACATACACATACAGACACAGAAACACACATACACAAACCTCTGGATATATGTACACCTCTCTCACTAAACTCTCCATGTTGACTGTCTGCTGTCCCACCTCTTGTTGTTACCTAGAGACAACCTGATGACAGACATCTACGGTGCCAATCTTTATAACCGTTACCTGGGGCAACGTGTGCGTGCCAGCAGTAAGATGGTTGCCCAGGCAGCAGCGGGCTCCGGCGGGTCGCCCTGTCTAGAACAGGACTCTGACCCGGAGGGGTCGTCATGGGAGAGCCAGCTCTCCTCTCCCTCCGCCACTTCCTGTCGCTCCGTCCTGGTGTGTACTGGTGTCTATAACCCCCGCTCTCCGCTGCCTAGCGACCAGCCCGGGCCCGTCACCGAGACGGTGTTCCATGGCCACCGGGACTTCCGGTTCGACCCGGCGCTGGTGGAGCCCGACCACATAGTGGAGGATGTGGAGGCAGCCGTCCAACTCATCTTTCAGCGGGAGAAATTCTCCGGATCCCCCTGAATGTTTTCTGCATCTCCTTAAAGATGCAGAAAACTGGTATGGTTCTGGTACTGCTACTCCCTGAGTGAGGCTTCTAGAGCTCTCGGAATGTTCTGGAGCTCTCGGAAGGTTCTGGAGCTGTCTGGATATTCCAGGGAAAGGTCAAAGAAATCCTAAGGTGTGGATCGAGCAGCTCTGAGGGAGGACAAGATGTCAGTGGCCTCAGCCAAGGTCAGCAGCTGGACATTAACCCCAGCCTCACTGGTTCAGTGGACAGTGTTAACTTAAAGCAATTTTTTTATAATGCGGGAAGGTTCATATTAGCTAATCATTCTAGTTACTTATCAATATGATTTATTTTGTATTATATTAATTATATGACTCTTACAGTTTAATGATATTAACATATTGCTCAGTTTATATTGATCCACTAAGATTTGTGTAGACAAAGATGTTGCCATAGAGACTGGAGGAAAGAAAGTATGCACTATGAGAGAGTACTGAGGCACAGAGTCAATAGGAGCAGCCAAAACCCCTCACTACAGTACCCTGACTGGTGAGCATTACTGTCCAGACCCCTGTTCCCCAAACCCAGGGCTCCTGGGAAGGATGGGGTGCAGGATGGCCAGACTGGCTTTTTGGGGGTACCTGTGTCAGGCTGGATAGTCAATGGAGGCAAATAATAGAGTCAAAAATAGAGCTCCAACATGTCTTCTTTCTGAGTGGAGGTTCCTAAAGTCATAAAAACTTTAAAACTTCAACTGTAAGACGTTTATGTGCTGCTCAGGACTGAAAATAATATATTTTTTAACATTTATAACCATACAGTTCTCAAGGACCTTTATTTAGTTTATTTAAAGTTGTTTTGAGTGTTCAGTTAAAACAAATAATAAACAAAAGTATAACATTTTAAAGTTTTGCTTTTTCTGAGCTGAATCAGGAAGGTATCATTGGCTGTCAACATTTTGCTGCTGATGCTGATAGAGGGAGAGTCCCATCAACATTAAGGCAGAGGGCTCTGGTATATTTCTGCCATTCTACGCTCAACAGTGGCTTTGCTAGTGTTAATCCAGGAGTTAGCCAACCTGTTTAAATAAAGTGGCTACTCTTTCAATTACTAAACAGAGCTATAGTAGTCTAATTTTGTGTCAAATGTCTCCAAGTTGATTTGAGGACTCAGTAACAGTTATTTACTTAAGATTTAGATGTCTTTAGGCTACAGGCCTACCATATTGTATGGGTCAATAGCAGTACATACATTATGTCCCCTATAAAATCTACAGCGAATGACATCCAATTCAGCTAATCTAATACAGACAAGCACAACCGCTTGTTTCTTTCTTAAACGTTCACTGTCTATAAGTGTGCATACGTGTGAAGAGAGCTGAGGTTATCGAGGAGAAGTATGAGTCAACCGGAGAGTTGCACAGACACCAAAAAGAGAAGCGGTTTCTCAGCCAATCACCATGTGAAACCGCAGGGCTGCAGAATGCCCACAGGCTTAAGTTTCCTTGGCAGAAGACGAGCTCATAGTAGAAATGGTCACCTCAGGTCTACTTCTCTACTTCTGTCAACTGGGGTCACGGATCTGCCATCTCAGTGTTAATAAATTCCTGTAACTCGTTTAAAACAGTTAATTATATGAAGACAAAACTACCTTGGAAAAATGCAGCACTACAATCAGACTATCAGATGTCCTATAAAACTCATTATTTGCTGTATTCAATACCATTAATTTGTTCTGTTTAATTTGTTTTAAGAGTCGTTTCCCCCACTTTCATCATTAGATAATATTTAGAGGTGTACAAAGAAGTTGTCATATGAGAGGAGTTAAACAATTCACTTCCCAGAAGGCACTGTAGGATCATTTTCATTTTCAATGAATGTTGTTTTCAGCATGCCTGCCTGACAGGTGGCTTTATTTTAGGCTTCCAATTTATAAAAATAGCTGTAAATCACATTCACAAAATACATTTACCAGACATTATGATCGTATACTTTTTTTTATATAGACATTTTATTGGAGCAAAGGCAGTCACAGTCTTTGGATTGGTCTAATCACTCTGCCCAGGTATAAGAATTGGGAGAATGTTAAACATACAAAAACATCAAACATGAAATGGAATTTCTTGCCATTTCACAAAATTGGCTATTTATCAACATTTTTTTAAAGTCATTATTACATTTATAAAGGGACTGATTTGAAAAGGTCAAGTACAGCATTCCTCCTCAGACAACTTACAAGACAAGGTTGGAGTTTCTCCTCTCCAAGAGACTGGAGAAATGGTCTACACATCACTCCTTTCACAGTGATTGTTAATCAAACTGGATGCTACTGATCCTGAATCAGACTCAAACGAGTCCTCTTGTGCAAATAAAATAAAATAAAAAAACAGCCTCCTTCCCTCCTCTCTTTGATTCGGACCCTGACAACCTCTCTTGTTTTTCTGACGTGACTCAACAACAACAAAGAGCCTGAAATCCTTTCAAATACTTCTCTGGGATTGATTGTACGTGCCTTGATCTACAAAATAAATTCCATTGTTTCTATAGACAAAAACTTTACCCATCTGGCGTTCCAAGTGGAGTAAAGCGCACACACATGCTATCTGAAGGTACAGTATGTCCATGCGAAAACAGTCCAAAGTCTGCTGCATTAATCATGTACCATTACCACTCAGTCTAAAAACATAAAAATATTATTAGAAACTTCAACAATACAAAAATTATCATTAACATCAGGAGAATGACAGAACCATGACACTAATATTCTAGAGCAGATCAAGTGCCTCAGGTGCCTTGATATATCTTTATTCTGATCTAAAGTAAAAACGTGTTTGTAGATATGAACTCCTACCAAAAGAATATACTGACCATATCAAAGGTCCTTGACTTTTTATCCTGATTTTAAAACAGGTCTAACCAACAACCTAATGCCCCCAGCCTGCCTAACTGTGAGGCCGGCTATCGATCTACAGGTGGGCTGGATGGGCTGAAACATGCCCAGACCTCCCATCCACTTGCATATAAGTCTGTGATGAGAGGCCATGGCAATGGTAATTCATACTGCATATGTGAGGTGTGGTAGTGGGTCTGTCACACGGTGTCTCAGCAGCTGCAGCCCCAGCCCTCAGACCCCACGTCTTTGCTGTTGAGCTTGAAGCTGTCCGTCACGTTCTCGTTGAACATAGGCCCTCCGTGACGGAGGATCAGCTCGGCGGCCATCTTGTTGAAGGCCTCGTCCACGTTGCTGGCGTCGCGCGCCGACGTCTCCACAGAGCACAGGAAGTCCAGCTGGTGGGCCATCGTCTGAGCTTCCTCTGTCGTCACCTCCCGCTGCTCCGCCAGATCCAACTTGTTACCTAGACGACAACAGTTACTCCCACCGTATTCACCTTGTTGACAACTTTCCTTGACACTCGTTTCATCCTTGTTACGTAGCCTTTACTTTAAAAAGGTCTGTTTTCATATAGATATACGTATATTTCCATAATTAAATTGAAATGTCCGGTTATGGTTAGTTATGTGAATCTTTATTTCTTATTTAAGTGACTATGAAGATATGTTTTTTTAGGTGTTTAATAAGTATATAAGTATATGAGTATATGAGGTTAGATGACGTCCATGCAGACTGACCGACTAGCAGTGGGACGATGTTGGAGCCGCCATACTTCTTCACATCGTCCATCCACTTAGGCACAGCCAGAAATGTGGACCGTTTGGTGATGTCATAGGCAATGATGGCACCGTTAGTGGAACGGTAGTAGCTCTGGGTGATGGTCCTGAACCTCTCCTGGCCAGCTGTGTCCCAGATCTGCAGCTACACCCAAAAAACAACAACAACAAACACGTCTAGAGACATTTGGATAAGGTAAATAAAGAAACAGCTGCTGGAGCAACTACAACAGACGGTCAACAAGCCATGGAAACACATAAACTTACAGTGAGAAAGCTGAGTGGAAATAGCTGTGTCAAGGCACAAGGTTTATAGCCAACAAGCTTATCACTGTTTACTCCGTGTGTCAGCATATAGTCACGTTATGGCACATAAAGCAGTGAATCTTCCTCTTTGTTGTCATGTCCTTGTACTTAATGGTTCAAGGAAATGGAGTCTGTTATTTGTATGGATCAACTTGATAGTTGACAGGTAAACAAAATATGTTGCCTAAAGGAGAGTTTGTGATACATGAGCCATTGGGCATCTTGACAGACCGTTGCACAACAGTCCAGATAAATAACTGCCATTCTATCCCAGTGACGACAACAAGTCAATTGGACAAACAGTTTTTTAAATACATTCAAATAGTAACACCTAGGTAAACTACATTCCTACTAACCTTGATTCTCTTTCCTTGAATCTCTATTGTCTTCATAGTGAAGTCCACTCCGATGGTGTTTCCTTGTCTTTCGATAAATATACCGGTCTTAAAACGTTGAACTACACACGTTTTGCCTACACCAACATCCCCAACTAAAACAATTTTAAATACAAAGTCATAATTCTCATCTGATTCCACTAACGTCATGATCGCTACCACTGGTGAAACTCAAACACCTACACCGCTATTATCTAACGTTAAACTGCATCAGAGTTTGTACAAAGTCTATTTTTTTGAGAACTGGACTGACGTGGAAGGAGAAAAGTCAACACTGCCAACGCGGAAGTGATTGCGTGAAAAGCAAGAGAGATTTAGGGGGAGAAAGGAGCCGCTTAGGTATCCTGAACTGCGCCTGATTATCAACGTACAACAATTACCTAACAAATCACTGCTTTTTATAACCCAGTGTGTGACATGCTCACTTCTTCACAAGGATTGACTGTACTTTGTCAACATGAACCACTATTTGACGTGTTTATGTTGACTAGCAGTACACATTCACTACAGCAGGTGGCAGCATAGCCATGCCGCTCTCGTAGTAGGTGCAGCATGTTGTTTACATTTGTCCGTAGTGCATGTGCATTCACATACATGCCATTAATATAAAACCAAAGAAACGTAGCAAACAGTGGATTCCGATGTTTAATCATCTTGACCAATATTACACAATATTTAAAAAACAATAAAATGTGTCCAAGAATAAACCAACTTGATGACATCATGGTAAAGGTAAAAAGAAGGTTCCCAGACACCGAGACAGAGAGAGAGAGAGAGAGAGAGAGAGAGAGAGAGAGAGAGAGAGAGAGAGAGAGAGAGAGAGAGAGAGAGAGAGAGAGAGAGAGAGAGAGAGAGAGAGAGAGAGAGAGAGAGAGAGAGAGAGAGAGAGAGAGAGAGAGAGAGAGAGAGAGAGAGAGAGAGAGAGAGACGAAGTGGAGTAGTGTGGTAAGCGGTGTAGGTCTTGAACAACTATTTGCCACTTAGATTCCAGACTTGGGTCTTGGACCTAAAGACTAGTGAATGCATGGGCTGGATGCGGTGTCTGGATTGTGGTGGATTTGTGTCAAGATGCACCTACAACATCGTATGCATTGAATCTCCGAAGTAAAACGCGACTTACAGTTGACATGAAAGTATTTACACCCAGTACAGGTAAATATAAGCTATAAGTGCAGGAACCTTTTGTAAGTACTATTAAGTGCTTGTTATTCGATAGTTAGCAAGCTAGCTAGCTAACATTGAACAACTTCCTGCCTTCGAAGTGAAGCTTACGTTAGCTAGCTAAATTTCTAGCCTGTCTGGCTGGCTAGTATTTTAGCTTAACCAAGCTGTTTTTTATTATAACGTTTGCTTCAGTCTTTGTCTTTCGCTACGAAATGTGTCAATGTTATTGTTTAATAATATGCTGAAAGGCTAGCGCCCGGGCAATTGGTTATGATAGTTGCATCGCACCATATTCATGCAAGTCATGAATGGCAACGTTAATGTCTAGCTAACGTAACGGTTTGGCACAATGCTACAGCTAAGTTTTAGTGTTATGCTAGATATTG
>JAPMUY010004478.1:77500-147500 GCA_026901105.3 Galaxias olidus
CTGATTCCCGCTGACATGGACAATGACTGCATTGCACAGACATGGTTTAGGGTCCTGCACATGCTCAGGTATTGACCCTTGATCTGGGATCCCTTGAAACTGGTTCAGATGTACTGCACATGTTCAGTGCTGACCTCATGACCTTTAGCCCAGGATCCTAACCCTGTGTGTGTGTGTTCGTGCGTGCGTGCGTGCGTGCGTGCGTGCGTGTGTGTGTGTGTGTGTGCACGTGCGCGCATGCGTCTTTCCACCCTCCTCAGTAACCCAGTGGACCTCAGCAACCCAGGCGTGGTCAGCTCCACCCCCAAGTTCCAGGAGGTGCTGCTGGGAGGTGGAGGAGGAGGAGCAGCAGCAGGAGGAGCAGGAGGAGGAGGAGGAGGTGGTCTGGTGCAGGAGATCCAGCAGCAGCAGCAGCAGCAGCCATGTCTCAAACAGCTCCCTCAGATCTTCTTCAGAGCCATGAAGGGAGTCAGCTGTCTGGTCGACGCCTTCCTGGGTAATGACCACTTCCTGTTGTCTTCCTGGGTGATAACGACTTACACTAGACAACATCCTGCTGCCTTCCTGGCTGGAATGCAGTTGTCGTTTTCCGCTATCCTCCTGTTTGGGATTCAGTTAACTTCCTGACGTGTTTCCTCTGTAATGCAATAACTTTGTTTCATTTTCCTGTGTAAGACACGGACAGAGAGGCCTCCCTAATCCGGTTTATAATGAGGGTCACCTCTTGTTGTCATCCTACTCAGGCTACAGTCAAAGCTGTCTGTGGTTCTGCTTGGCAGGCCTAGCCATCTGGTCATTCATTCATTCTTGGCTACCATTATCGTTATCAAACGTATACGCTTCTATGGTCTGT
Organism: Galaxias olidus; assembly: GCA_026901105.3. Lineage (NCBI taxonomy): Eukaryota > Metazoa > Chordata > Actinopteri > Galaxiiformes > Galaxiidae > Galaxias > Galaxias olidus. Next base: position 78,354 of record JAPMUY010004478.1, read on the forward strand.
GTAGTTTAGACACTATCACTGTTATGATATCCCAATGTCTTCCAGGGTAAGAAAACAAGAGACTGATTACTTCCTGTTGTGCTCCTAGGTAGGATATGTCCTCAGTGCTTCCTCCTATAGGCTCCTCCCCTGTGGTGTTAACCTGTGTCCTCTCCTTCAGGTGTAGCTGTCACTAAGAGAGACCCTCCAGAGAAACTGCCTTCCCCTGGTACTCACGCAAAACACTGTCTGTCTGTCTGTCTGTCTGTCTGTCTGTCTGTCTAACCTTGGTACCTCTTTTTTCTGCCAGCTTCAGTGTCTTCTCACACAGTCTCTTTATGTCAGAGCAGAGCAGTGTCCCGTGTACAATACTATTTAGCTTACTGTCTGTCTGTGTGTCTGTCTGTCTGTCTGTCTGTCTGCCTAACCTGCACTCCACTCTTTAGATTTCTGTCTGTCTGTCTGTCTGTCTGTCTGTCTGTCTGTCTGTCTGCCTGCCTAACCTGCACTCCACTCTTTAGCTTTCTGTCTGCCTGTTTGCCTGCCTGTCTGCCTGCCTGCCTGCCTGTCTGTCTGTCTGTCTGTCTGTCTGTCTGTCTAACCTGCCTCGTTGTTAGGACATTGTTAGAACAAAGACATATAGTCAACAACTGTTTGGTCACTTAGTCACTCAGCAGTTCAAGGATAGATTCCATAGTTTACATGTTCAGTTAGTGAGTTGGAAGTTACCATGGACACCATAATGTAAGGATGTAGCTCAGAGCTGTGTGTACTAGTTGCCTTTAAACTCAGAGCTGTGTGTACTAGTTGCATTTAAACGCAGAGCTGTGTGCACTAGTTGCCTTTATTAAACTCAGAGCTGTGTGTACTAGTTGCCTTTATTAAACTCAGAGCTGTGTGTACTAGTTGCCTTTATTAAACTCAGAGCTGTGTGTACTAGTTGCCTTTAAACTCAGAGCTGTGTGTACTAGTTGCCTTTAAACTCAGAGCTGTGTGTACTAGTTGCCTTTATTAAACTCAGAGCTGTGTGTACTAGTTGCCTTTAAACGCAGAGCTGTGTGTACTAGTTGCCTTTAAACGCAGAGCTGTGTACTAGTTGCCTTTATTAAACTCAGAGCTGTGTGTATTAGTTGCATATAAAAACAGAACTGGCAGCAGTTTGCTTTTAACCTAATATGTCAGATTCACTCTGAGCTCAGGGAGTCGAGATGGTTTCAAAAAGCTTCTGTCATTTACATAATGTTGCATCGTGCTCACATGAATCCATACAGTGACTTAAGGAAGTCTCCTTTTCTTCTTCTTCTCTGTGTTGTGTTCTTCCACTTCCTGTCTCCTGACCTCCTCACCCAGCTTGTTGTGATGTGTTTTCCTCTAGGGGTGGCAGTTTCAAGGACCCACGCACGAGACAGGCTTCCGTCCCTAGGTACACTGCGCCAGACTGGACCAGACTAGACCAGACTGGACTAAACCCAAACAGTACTAATATAAATCAAGTCAATATTTAACCCTGCAATCAGAAACCGAATCCGTACTTGACTAACCCAGACGTAGACGTGGCTTTAATCTGTGGAGTAAAACCGTTGATTGTTTTTCAAATCACTCACCAAACCTGTTCCCACCCCCTCCGTGTTCACTTGGTTGACATAACAACATCTCTCTCTTCAGGTGTTGCTGTTACAAGGAACAATTTCCGAGAGCGCCTCCCCCAATATGGTACTCCTAGTGCTCCTAACCAATCACAGGGGAGCCGAATGGCTATTGGTGGATTTGCTGGGGTTGTCAATAAGCTGACGGTTGTTGCATGCCCAGCTCCTGAGCTGCTGGTTTTTTTTTCCATTTTTTAAATTAAATTTAAGAATTTTTGTGTGATTTGGGAACTTGGGAATGTCCAATTTCGAAGTTATATGTGAACCAAGCATTGTAGTGCAGTCTGTAGATTCACTTTGGCTTAAACCTTTTGGTCTTGTGGAATAAGCAAAGAAAAATGGCTCTTTTTAATATTGTTTCATGTAGATTGAACAGTTTCCACCTTCAGGGCCATGTATATGGAAACCTGCATTAAGAGTCCACCTCAAGATGTGTTTCCTTCTGGCAGGTTGCCAGGCCTTCAGGTCTGCTAGAGTTAAACTTTACATTAATTCCTGGGCCTGTGCTAGTCTTTCTCTATCTAGGCCAATTAGAGACTTAACACTGATTTGTTTTTTAAGTCCTGAGATTAATGTTTACATGAACAGGAAATTTATTTTGTTAGGCTTCATATTTCCAGTTCCAAAGTTAAAAGGCAATTTAATCTGAAAGGGTAGCATACTCATTTACCAGTCTAACGTTTTTGGCAGAAGGCACCCTAGGTTCTGATCTCCATGGAGACTATTCGCCCTTGGCCAATCAGGTTTGGAGTGGGCATAGCGCACACACCCCTTTTAGACCGTAGGTAGTAGGTGATTGGTTCACTTCAACAAAGGGCCAGAAAATTATTTTCAAGGGCATATCATGCCCTCTGTTGGACCAGAGTGGTATTACATCTGTTGTCAAGCATGCTAGTACATGCTGTCTGCTCTGTTGCTTTCGTATTATAGCTTTTTAAAAAAGATTGTTTTAGTGTCAGCTATAGATCATGAAATGTTCAAGCGTTGACCTCTATGGTGGTCAGAGAGTCTAATCTCTTCTTCTGTGGTCTTGATGTTTTTTTTTTGAGGATTTTAAGGGTTAGCTAACCATGATGAAGTCTGCCAGTCAAACCCAGACAGTACTGGTTTGATCTCACCAGCATTCAAACTGCGTCTCCGACCCTTAGTGCTGCATTTTGACCCTGTGTTTATAAGATTTTTTTTGACCTTCTTTGTTGAATGTCGACACAGATCTCAGTGTTGTTGTTGTTACTAACACCATCCCTAATCATAGAGTTAACATGATGCCTGGTGGAGGGGGATAGGGGCCGGGCCGGGCTGGGAGGAGATTGTTTTAGTTTTCTCTGTAAACACTAGAGTCTGCTGCCTACCAGGGGCCCCTCCTCACTGATCAAGAGGCCCCCAGGGGCCCCTCTCTGCTCTGACTGATCAACGGCTGTGGAGGTGGTGATGATCACGATGATGATGATGATGATGATGGCTGTGGTTTTAAACTGCACTGTATGTTGCCACTGCTTGTTTGACGATGTGATCAGTCCGGTGCCTTGTTGACCCATCAAGGGGTTTGGGAAAACAAAGTGATTTACAAAATGGAAGTGAAATGATGTCTTGTTCTGATGACACCATCGCTCTCCTCCCTCTGCTCCCTCTCTTCCTTTCCCCTCTGTCCCTCCCTCCATCCCTCTCAGGTATCTCTCGGCCCCGCTCCGACAGTGCCCCTCCCACCCCCATCAACAGGCTGAGCATGCCCCCGGCCCCCCCCACCACCACCAACACCACCCCGCCACACAACCGGCGCCACAAACCCATCGCCGTTACCAAGACCACCAGCAAGGCTTCCGCGGTAGGCTGTCACCACAGAGAAACGGAGGGAGGGAGGGAGGGAGGGAGGGGTGGATGGATGGATGGAGGAATGGATGGACTGCTCTACACTAATACATTATTGTCTGTCCTCTACCTGTCTCGCTGTCCCCTCTGACATCACATGCTGTTGTTGTCCTTCCCTCTGCAGACGACTTCCTCCTACCAGTCCAAGCCTTCGTCCCAGCCCCCCTCCTCATCCTCGCCGCTGTCCTCCCCTAACCAGAGCAGCTCGGAGCCCCGCCCTCTCCCCGCCCCCAGCAGGCCAAAGGTCAACAGCGTTCTCAACCTGTTCGGCCAATGGCTGTTTGACGCTGCGCTGGTGCACTGCAAGCTGCACGTCAGCCTCAGCCGCGAGAGCAGCATGACAGGTACAGAGAATGGGGGGGGGGGGGGGGTCTGACCTGGGTCAGCCCACATTGACCTTAGTGAACCAACGTTATCTTGGGTGGGCCTGCGTGCTGTATGCCATCTATAGCCAGGGTTAGCCTATATAGTTGCTATCTATAGCCAGGGTTAGCCTATATAGTTGCTATCTATAGAACAAAAGCACGGACGGAAATGGTTCTTTGATGCCCTCTTTGTTATCTTTCAGCCACATTTATCCAAATTCTCCTCACTCATAGATTCTGTAAGTAGGAAAACACTCACCCTGATCGTACCGCAGTCATCTGGCTTCTGCTGTGTTAAAACGTCTAGTTTCAATCCCTGTGCTCTGCAGTCTAAAGGCAGATACATAGAGAGACTGAGGACAGGGTCTCCCATCACCTAGCACCCTGCTTAGCCAATGACCTCTGACCTTTGAACTGCTGCTGCTGCTGCTGCTGCTGCTGCTGCCGTCGCTGCTGCTTCAGCCCTATCAACACACTAACCGTGACGGTACACACTGAGGCCCAGCGGCCACAGTGCACTCTGCACTGTCTGTTATCTGGGATGGGCTCTCATAGTGGTGGCCCAGTGGCTAGGAGTTCAAATCCCACCTGGGAACACCACTACCAGTGTGCCCTTGAGCAAAGGCACTTAAGTTGCTGCAGGAGGACTGTTCTGTGTTCTCATTGTAAGTCGCTTTTGGATAAAGCCGTCAGCTGTATGACCATAACGTAATGTAATGTAATGTAATGTAAAGTAATGTAATGTAAAGTAATGTAATGTAATGTAAAGTAATGTAATGTAATGTAAGTGATAGTGCTCTCTAGTGTGAGTCAGTGGATAGCCAGACATCACATCAGTGTGTCTCCTTTAGACAGAGAAAGAGATGGCACTAAAGCTTTGACCTGTGCATCATTTATTATCTTTTCCTCGTTGATTTGATTCTTTCATATTTCTTCCATTCACTTGCTCTTCTCTCTGCTGCCTCCTTACATTTCCTCTTCACTCTCTCTCTCCTCTCTCTCTCCCTTTGTCTTTCTCTCTCTCTCCTCTCTGTCTTTCTCGCTCTCTCTCTTCTCTCTGTCTCTGTCTTTAGCCCTGGCCACTCAGGTGGGTTTGGAGCTGCGTAGGAAAGGATCCCAGCTCTCCACTGACACTATGGTGTCCAACCCCATGTTCGACGCCAACGAGTTCCCCGACAACTACGAGGCTGGCCGAGCTGAAGCCTGCGGAACGCTCTGTCGCATCTTCTGCAGCAAGAAGACTGGAGAGGACATCCTGCCTGTCTACCTGTCCAGGTGAACTAAAGTCTACCTGTCTACCTGTGTCCAGGTAAACTAACGTCTACCTGTCTACCTGTCCAGGTAAACTAACGTCTACCTGTCTACCTGTGTCCAGGTAAACAAACGTCTACCTGTCTACCTGTGTCCAGGTAAACCAACTGACTGTATGTACATTACCACCTGTCCAGGTAAACTGGCTGACTATGTATATACATGACTACCTGTCCAGGTAAACTAACTCACTGTGTATGTACATTCCTACCTGTCCAGGTAAACTAACTGACTGTATGTACATTACCACCTGTCCAGGTAAACTGACTGACTGTGTATGTACATTACTACCTGTCCAGGTAAACTAACTGACTGTATGTACATTACCACCTGTCCAGGTAAACTGACTGACTGTGTATGTACATTACTACCTGTCCAGGTAAACTATCTGACTGTGTATGAATACCTGTCCAGGTAATCTGATATACTGGGTATCAATGCATTCCTGCCTGTCCAGGTAAACCCAGTGTCTCCTCCCCCTGCAGGTTCTACATGGTTCTGGTCCAGGGCCTCCAGATCTCGGAGTCCATGTGTCGTCCGGTTCTGGCTTCCATCATCCTCAACTCTTCGTCTCTGTTCTGCTGTGACTTGAAGGGTGTCAACGTGCTGGTGCCCTACTTCACCTCTGCCCTGGAGAACATCCTCCCTGACAGGTGGGCCAGGAACTACACAGAGAAATACAATTACCTTATAGAACACGTTTAATACAGGAATAGGCTGGGCCAGGAGCTACACTACCTTATAGAACACCTTTAATACAGGAATAGGCTGGGCCAGGAGCTACACTACCTTATAGAACACCTTTAATACAGGAATAGGCTGGGCCAGGAGCTACACTACCTTATAGAACACCTTTAATACAGGAATAGGCTGGGCCAGGAGCTACACTACCTTATAGAACATGTTTAATACAGGAATAGGCTGGGCCAGGAGCTACACTACCTTATAGAACATGTTTAATACAGGAATAGGCTGGGCTGGCTACACTACCTTATAGAACACCTTTAATACAGGAATAGGCTGGGCCAGGAGCTACACTACCTTATAGAACATGTTTAATACAGGAATAGGCTGGGCCAGGAGCTACACAGGGAAATACAATTACCTACTTAACATGTCTACAACTGGAATAGGGTGAAGACATTAAAAATCATGCCCATAAAGTGCTTAATTGTTACAACATAGATGAGAAACATAGTTGTGTGTTAATGTAGAATAGAAGGGTTTCTCCAGTCTGTCCCTCTAGAGAGCTGTCTAAATTTAAGAGCTACATCAATATATGAGTATGTATATCAGTTTAAGAATAAGGGTTTCTCCAGTCTGTCCCTCTAGAGAGCTGTCTAAATTTAAGAGCTACATCAATATGAGTATGTACATCAGTATAAGAAAAAGGGTTTCTCCTGTCTGTCTTCCAGAGAGCTGACTAAGTTTAAGAGCTACATCAATATGAGTATGTACATCAGTATAAGAAAAAGTTTCCAGAGAGCTGACTAAGTTTAAGAGCTACATCAACCCCACAGAGCTGAGACGAGCCTCCATCAACATCCTGCTGTCAATGCTGCCCTTACCCCATCACTACGGTTACGTCAAGTCTGAGGTACGCCGAGCTTTGACCCCCACCCCTTCCTACCACCTCAGCAGCCACTCTGCATTCTGATGTTGTTGTTCTTTGATGATGATTTTATTGTTGTGTATGACGGTAATGTTGTTGTTCTTTGATGATGATTTTATTGTTGTGTATGACGGTAATGTTGTTGTTCTTTGATGATGATTTTATTGTTGTTTATGACGGTAATGTTGTTGTTCTTTGATGATGATTTTATTGTTGTTTGATGGTAATGTTGTTGTTCTTTGATGATGATGTTATTGTTGTGTTTGACGGTAATGTTGTTGTTCTTTGATGATGATTTTATTGTTGTTTATGACGGTGATGTTGTTGTTCTTTGATGATGTTATTGTTGTGTTTGACGGTAATGTTGTTGAGCTTGTTATTGTTTTTGTCATCTATAATGAAAAATGTGTTGTTGTTTATGACCATGATGTTGTTGTTGTTGTTGTTTAGGTACTCCTAGAGGGAAGGTTCAGTAATGATGACGGGAGCGTCCAGGACAAGGCAGTCAGCTTCCTGTCTCTGAAGCTCCGATTGGTCAACATCCTGATCGGAGCACTGCAAACCGAGACAGACCCCACCAACACTCAGATGATCCTGGGTTAGTCTGGCCCTGATTAGAGTTTAGTCTGGATTATAGTTTAGTCTGGGTTAGTTTGGCCTGGATTAGAGTTTAGTCTGGGTTATAGATGATCCTGGGTTAGTTTGGCCTGGATTAGAGTTTAGTCTGGATTAGAGTTTAGTCTGGGTTATAGTTTAGTCTGGGTTATAGTTTAGTCTGGGTTATCCCATTGTGTGTTTTGTACTGGTGGAACTAGACATGAGGAACTGCAATGCTATGCTATGCTATGCTATGCTAATTTAATGGAATAGAGTGGAATGGAATTTACTTTTTCAATCCCAATGGAAATTGTAATATCATAATTTGGCCATCAACCAACATTAAAACATAAACTCGATATAGAGTAAAAAAATGAACACATAAAAATCAATAAAGTTAAGATCTATATATTCATGCAATTTGTGTGTCTGTTATGTACTTTACCACTATGTTTAGCATCTGCTGTGTCATGTTATGTTAAACATCTGCTGTGTCATGTTATGTTAAACATGTGCTGTGTCATGTTATGTTAAACATGTGCTGTGTCATGTTATGTTAAACTTGTGTCTGTGGTCAATGTTATGTTAAACTTGTGTCTGTGGTCAATGTTATGTTAAACTTGTGTCTGTGGTCAATGTTATGTTAAACTTGTGTCTGTGGTCAATGTGAAACTAACTCATGTTATCTTGTGTCTGTCTTTAGGAGCCATGTTAAACATCGTCCAGGACTCTGCTCTGCTGGAGTCCATAGGTTCCCACTCTGAGGTGAGATCCTTGCTCACTGATTGGTTCAAAGGTACAAGGTTAGAGCAACATCTCCTTGTGATTGGTCCGATAGCAAAATGTAAAGGTAACTGCTCCTCTGTCATTTGTCCAATAGTAAAAGGTTAGAGCAACATCTCCCTGTGATTGGTCCAGTAGTAGAAGGTTAGAGTAAATTTTCCCATGTGATTGGTGTGATAGTATGAGGTAACGGTAACTTCTCCTTGTGATTGGTCCAATAGTACAGGTTTAGAGTATCTGCTCCCTGTGATTGGTCCACTAAAACATGGTCAGGAGAACCTCTCCCTATGATTGGTTTAATAGTAAAGGGTTAAGCTTGTCCCTCCCTCCTTCTCTCCAGGTCAGTGAAAGTGTGTCAGTCCAGAACCAAAGCAGAACCACTAGTGGGCTAGGCTCTGAGGTCACGACCCCAGACAGCGACAGACCCGCCCAGGCACTGCTACGGGACTACGGTGAGATCCTCAGACAGGCTAGAGTATGAAGCGCGGGATGATGCTCATCAAGGTTGTTTTATTCCAAAGGTCATCGTCAGGTCAAAGGTCATCTGGCTCCACCCTGCATGAAATGACCAGTGTCCACTAATACTCCATGTGGTCAGTGTTTGTAAACAGCGCACTGTTGCTGTGGATACTAGGGGGCTGTGTGTTGTTTTCCCCCTTTCAAAGCGATGCGCCAACATTTTCTGGAAATAAGCCTTTGCTTGACTTTGAATGCTAACAGTGCCTGTCCTCTTAAGTGTTTGTTAGCATTGAGCTGCGTTTGAATTGGACACGGAAATAGAAATGCTTTCTGTAGGCTTTATAGATCTGAAGTTGGTGCATCCTTTGGAGTGGCTGTGTGTGGTCAGGCTGTGACACACATTCCTGGTCAACCATACCAGAACAGGAAGGCTGTGGCTTATTGGCTGAGTTCTGCCCAATAAGAGATTGAAATTCACTAATAGCCGCCTTCTCTGTCTGCTCTGCTTTCTGTGTTTGTGTGTGTGTGTGTGTGTGTGTGTACGCTTGCATGGTTTGTCTTTTTCTGTCTTTTGCATGCCTTGTGTTGCGGGGTTGTGTGTGTGTGTGTGTGTGTGTGTGTTGCTGTGGTGTCTGTGTTGCTGTGGTGTGTGTGTGTGTGTACGTGTTGCTGTGGTGTGTGTGTGTGTGTGTGTTGCTGTGTGTGTGTGTGTGTGTGTGTGTGTGTGTGTGTGTGTGTGTGTGTGTGTGTGTGTGTGTGTGTGTGTGTGTGTGCGTGCTGTGTGTGTGTGTGTGTGTGTGTGTGTGTGTGTGTGTGTGTGCGCGTTGCGTGGTGTGTGTGTGTGTGTGTGTGTGTGTGTGTGTGTGTGTGTGTGTGTGTGTGTGTGTCCACACAGACACAGCAGCAGTGTGTGTGGTGTGTGTGTGTGTGTGTGTGTGTGTGTCAATGTTTCAGTTAGAGTGGTGTGTGTGTGTGTGTGTCTCACTGGCTGCTCTGGTGTGTGTGTGTGCCTGGCCAAGGTACACACACACACACTGCTGCGTGGAGCTGCTGGTGTGTGTGTGTGAAGGTACACACACACACACACACATACACACACACTGCTGGTGAGGAGCATCCACCTGGTGACCCAGAGACTCAATGGACAGTGGAGAGCAGAGATGAGCATCTCACTGGCTGCTCTGGAGCTGCTGGCCGGCCTGGCCAAGGTACACACACACACACTGCTCTGGAGCTGCTGGCCGGCCTGGCCAAGGTACACACACACACACACACACACACACTGCTCTGGAGCTGCTGGCCGGCCTGGCCAAGGTACACACACACACACACACACTGCTCTGGAGCTGGCCGGCCTGGCTACACACACACACACACACACACACACACACACACACACACACACACACTGCTCTGGAGCTGCTGGCCGGCCTGGCCAAGGTACACACACACACACACACACACACACACACACACACACACACACACACTGCTCTGGAGCTGCTGGCCGGCCTGGCCAAGGTACACACACACACACACACACACACTGCTCTGGAGCTACTGGCCGGCCTGGCCAAGGTACACACACACACACACACACACACACACACTGCTCTGTAACTGCTGGCTGGCCTAGCCAAGCTACACACACACACACACACACACACACACACACCTTTACCTGTGCCTCCCCAGGTGCGTGCGAGCGTGGAGTCTTCAGACAGGAAGCGTGCAGTGAGCTCAGTGTGTGGTTACATCGTGTACCAGTGCAGTCGCCCCGCCCCGCTGCACTCCAGAGACCTGCACTCCATGATCGTAGCCGCCTTCCAGTGTCTGTGTGTGTGGCTGACGGAGCACCCTGACATGCTCAACGAGAAGGTACCCTACACACTACACACTACACACTAAACCCTAAACCCACTACACACTATACACTGAACCCTACACACTTAACACACTACACCCTGCACACTATAACACTACACCCTGCACACTACACCCTACACACTACACACTGAACACTAAACACTATACACTACACCCTACACCCTCCACTGCCTGTGTGTGTGAGCACCCACACATGCTCAATGAGAATGTAACACATATTACTATTGTATAGTTTTCAGGACAGCAGCTCCTTGAAAGGCTCTTTATTAATAGACTTTACATTACACCCAAACAGTTTGTCCACACTGCAGTTAGATTGCTATTCATAGTTGGAGTCAAAATATAAAGTAGATGATTTATCTTTCTGTTGTGTGTGTGTGTGTGCGTGTGTGTTCTGTGTGTGTGTGTGTGTGTGTGTGTGTGTGTGTGTGTGTGTGTGTGTGTGTGTGCGTACACTAGGACTGTCTGATGGAGGTTTTGGAGATTGTGGAGCTGGGCATTTCAGGAAGTAAGTCCCGACAGGAACAGGAAGTGAGGTATAAAGGAGACAAGGAGCATAGTCCCGCCTCCATGAGGGTGAAGGACGCTGCGGAGGCCACGTTGTCATGGTGAGGGCCTGAGGAAACTTCTTTACAGAGTCGCTCGTTGCCCTTCAAAATGTAGATAATTTACTATGGTCATGGTTATCCTAAAATGACCTAGATTCATTGTTTAATAATGTATAGATGACATGTAATATCTGTTGTACTGTGAGTACTGTTTTTAAATGTAGTAAAGTTTTTAATGGTAACCCTCTCTGTTTAGTATAATGCAGGTACTGGGTGCGTTCCCCTCACCCAGTGGCCCTGCCTCCCCCTGCAGCCTGCTCAATGAGGAGAGTCTGATTGGCTATTCCAGTTTGAGTGGCACCAACAAGAGGAAGTTCAGATACTTTGTCCTGGACAACTCGGTGATACTGGCTATGTTGGAGCAGCCGCTTGGGAACGAACAGGGTAGGTGAACCCTGACATAGCCGTGACAATGACCCCGACGCACGCACACACACACACACACACACACACACACACACACACACACACACACACACACACACACACACTCAGAGAGGATGGGCTGTACGAGTGTACCTCGGCCCTAAACTCTGTCTATAACACATGAAAAGTGTAGCACTAAATGGTGACCCCAACAGAAGCATGGGTTCAAATGCGCCAATCCTTGTGTGTGTGTGTGTGTGTGTGTTTAGACCCCTGTCCATCAGTCACCATGTTGATCAGGGGGATGTCAGGGAGACACGCCTGGACCATGCAGCTGTTCCACCAGCCTCGAGGACAGCGCCACTGCATGAAGGTAACATTCACACACACACATACACACACACACACACACACATGCACGCAAACACACACACACACACACACACACACCACACAGAAAGAAACACATCTACAATGCCACAAACAGCACATCATCAAAGTGCACTGGATAAACTTGTCTAAACTCGAATGAAAGTAATCTATTAGTCCTGTTAGTTTGCTGTAATCTGTAATCTGATACTTTCCCCTACAGCAGGCGTTCCTCCCTGAGAGCCGGCCTTCACCCCAGAACGACGTAGGAATCCGCTTCAGCGTCAAACACCGGCCCTTTCCCGAGGAGGTCGACAAGATCCCCTTTGTCAAGGCGGACCTCAGCATCCCAGATCTGCACGACATCGTCACCAAGGAGGTAAACCATCTAGAACTGTCTCTATAGAAATCCTCTTTATAGACCAGGTAGAACCATCTAGAACTGTCTCTATAGAAATCCTCTTATAGACCAGGTAGAACCATCTAGAACTGTCTCTATAGAAATCCTCTTATAGACCAGGTAGAACCATCTAGAACTGTCTCTATAGAAATCCTCTTATAGACCAGGTAGAACCATCTAGAACTGTCTGTATAGAAATGCTCTTTATAGACCAGGTAGAACCATCTAGAACTGTCTCTATAGAAATGCTCTTTATAAACCAGGTAGAACCATCTAGAACTGTCTCTATAGAAATGCTCTTTATAAACCAGGTAGAACCATCTAGAACTGTCTCTATAGAAATGCTCTTTATAAACCAGGTAGAACCATCTAGAACTGTCTGTATAGAAAACCTATTATAGACCAGGTAGAATGATTTAGTACCATGTCTACAGATGCCGTCTTAATCACTGGGGAAGTCTAACAATACACTTCTCATTTGTAATACCAGGGAATGTTCTTTAAATGTATTATTATTGTTATATTATTATTATTATTTTCAAACTGCTTATCTAGCCTCTAGCCTAGGCCTCCTTGGTCCAGTAACTATCTGAACTGCAGTGTGTAGTGTAGTCTGACGTGTGCTGGTGGTGTCCGTGTTGTCAGTGGAGGAGGAGATGTGACTGAGCTGTGATGTTTGAACTAACAGAGGTGCACCCTGACTGGACTGCCTCCTCTGGAACGCTATGCCTCCTACGTGAGTCCCTAGTCAGCCGCTTAACGCAGCCGGGCTGGGCTTTTAGGAGAGGGAGATGGTTGGGGTGTGTGTTTGTTTGGTTTAACAGTGGGTGTTGGGTGTGTGTGCGTGCGTGTGTGTGTGTGTGTGTGGTTTTAACAGTGTGTGTTGGGTGTGTGTGTGTGTGTGTGTGTGTGTGTGTGTGTGTGTGTTTGGTTTGTGTGATTTGTGGTGTGTGTGTGTGTGTGTGTGTGTGTGTGGTTGTGATTGTGTGTGTGGGTGTGTGTACTTGAGCGTGTGTGTGTGTGTGTGTGTGTGTGTGTGTGTTTGGTTTTAACAGTGTGTGTGTGCGTGTCTGTGTGTGTGTGTGTTTGTGTGTGTTTGGTTTTAACAGTGTGTGTGTGTGTGTGTGTGTGTGTGTGTGTGTGTGTGTGTGTGGTTTAACAGTGGTTGGTGTGTGTATGGTTTAACAGTGTGTGTTGGGTGTTTCAGGGTAAATTGGTTGTGATTTTAAAATCCTGCTCTGGTCATGTGATCATCCCATTCAAATTCCTCTCTTCCTTTTAAAACTCTCCGGTCAAAATGGTGTGTTGTGTGACATTACTCTCAGCTCCAATCAAAAGGGAGTTTCAGCCAGGTCAGAGGTCACTCCCCGATCAACATCTGCTTCAATCATTGGCTACTCCTGTGTTGTGTTCTTAACGAATAGCTTGTTTGTAAGGTGGGGACTTTTGTTTTTAGAGGTGGCTGATGGCAGAATGATCCTTTTTAAACGTGTGTGTGGTTAGGGACGGTTTGAGAGGGGATCAGACATGTTTGATCTGAGAGCGGCCATGACGGGTTAGTGTGTATTTGATCTGAGAGCGGCCATGACGGGTTAGTGTGTATTTGATCTGAGAGCGGCCATGACGGGTTAGTGTGTATTTGATCTGAGAGCGGCCATGACGGGTTAGTGTGTATTTGATCTGATCTGGGTGTGTTTGTTTGGTTGTGGCCTGCGTCCCCAGTTGGAGGTGCAGCACGAAAAGCTGCGCGGGGTGATGTCACGGCAGGTGGAGTTCGAGGCCTCGCTGGAGCGAGGGAGCGAGGAGAGGTGGAGAAGGAGGAGTGATGTGGAGACCGTGTGTAACCCTCCCCCGCCCGCTCAGGACTTCCAGACCGCCAGGCTCTTCCTGTCCCACCTCAGCTTCCTGTCCCTGGAGGCCCTCAAGGTGACCCCGCGACCTCAAGTCTCCTTCTTGATCTGTCTATCCCTCCTCTCTTTCACTCGTAATCTGTCTATCCCTCCTCTCTTTCACTCGTAATCTGTCTATCCCTCCTCTCCTTCACTCGTAATCTGTCTATCCCTCTTCTTTTCACTCTTAATCTGTCTATCCCTCCTCTCCTTCACTCTTAATCTGTCTATCCCTCCTCTCTTTCACTTGTAATCTGTCTATCCCTCCTCTCCTTCACTCGTAATCTGTCTATCCCTCCTCTTTTCACTCTTAATCTGTCTATCCCTCCTCTCCTTCATTCTTAATCTGTCTATCCCTCTTTTTTACTCAATCCATTTTTTTAAAATGTAAAGTGTCTTTGGTTTTAGTAAAGAGCTATATAAATAAAATGTATTATTATTAGTAGTAGTTTAATTAAAGTTCACTCTGCGTCACTTTGTCTGTCAGGAGCCAGGCAGCAGTCGCCTTCCTCCCCACCTGGTGGCGCTAGACTCTTCTCTGCCCGACTTCTCAGAGGAAATGTCCAGTCTGGACCTGTTGCCGTGCCGACCCTGTGACACAGCCTTTATCTTCTACATGAAGGCGGGACAGAAGACCAGCACAGAGGTACTGTGTGTGTGTGGGTGTGTGTGTGTGTGTGTGTGTGTGTGTGTGTGTGTGTGTCTTAGCGATAGTGTTACAGTGTGCAGACTGACCAGTGTGTGTGTGTGTGTGTGTGTGTGTCTTAGCGATAGTGTTACAGTGTGCAGACTGACCTGTGTGTGTGTGTGTGTGTGTGTGTGTGTCTTAGCGATAGTGTTACAGTGTGCAGACTGACCTGTGTGTGTGTGTGTAGATCCTGAAGAACGTGGAGTGGTGTTCCAGCGTGCAGCCTCACTTCCTGGAGTTCCTGCTGTCTCTGGGCTGGCCGGTGGAGGTGGGGCGTCACCCAGGCTGGACCGGCAGCGTCTACACCAGCTGGGCCCTCAACAACAACAACAACAACAACAACAACATCGACGACAACAACGACAACAGTGACGATGACAACAACAACAACTCTGGGACCAACGGCCTGGACAGCAGCCCTCCTGGTCAGTAGACACTCTAACTGTGAGAACAGACGTAACCAAGCAGAAACATATATCAACGTGCTTTGCATTAAAACAAAGAACAGAAACAAACTGAATTGGGTTATAACTGGGTTATGTTGGGTTATGGTTCTTGCCTTCATGCTTCAGATAGACTCATTGGCTTGTCTCTGTCCTGCTGTGATGTCAACGACTGTGTGAAATCTGATTGGTTCTTCTGACCGCTGTGTTCCCCAGAGGAGCCGGTTGCCCTGGGCGACAGCGGAGGGGGTGTGTTTAACGGAGAGAGAAGCATCCTGTACTTCGCTGACGCCCTTACAGAGGTCGCCTTCGTCGTCCCCTCCTCTTCCTCCTCTTCTGGTAGGAATAGATTTATGCACTCATCCTTCCATGCCTTTCCTCTGCTCGTCATTACTGAAATAATACATTTGACTTCATTATTCATTCATACAAATGTACTCAGATGGCAGTGTGCGAGGCAGCTGGAGCGAAAGCCTCTAATTTAAAGTTCACTATTTCTGATGTGTAACCTTATTTCGGTGTCTTCAGAAGGTGACCTGACTAGTCCACTTATCTTTTTACATTTGGGCGGTTTCTGAGTAACTCCGGAACATTCTCGCTGAGCTGTCTGTCATTGTAGCCAAACGGTGAAAATGAACCACTGACAAAACAGCCCAAAGGGATGTTAAAGCTATCTGACGAGTCGGGACTACTATGGTAGATATAGAAATAAGATCAAACATCCAGAATAGTGAAGAGAAACATATCCATTGCCTTATGGGCCATGCAGTAGTCTTGGACTCAGATCTTTGAGCTGAACATGCAGTAAACACAGTGTTCAGGTCTGTGACTGGGTGTTTAACCTCCATTGTTCCTGCAGTGTTCAGGTCTGTGACTGCAGTTTAAACATGCAGTAAACAGTGTTCAGGTCTGTGACTGCAGTTTAAACATGCAGTAAACAGTGTTCAGGTCTGTGACTGCAGTTTAAACATGCAGTAAACAGTGTTCAGGTCTGTGACTGGGTGTTTAACCTCCATGGTTCCTGCAGAGTGTTCGGAGCCAGCCACCTCCAGCCTGCAGATGGACTGTCAGCCGGAACCACAGCCCAGCCCCGCCCTCAGCCTCACCCTGGAGCTCAACCAGAACCAGAACACCTGCCCGGCTCCAGGACAGAGGGTGAGCACCCCAAGTCCCGACCCCTGACCTCTAACTGCTTTGGGAAGGACTGTACATAATGTCTATTGGATTGTAAACACATTTGTATTATCATTTTTCTAAAAATGTTTTAACATTTAAAACCTTTTGGACATTTGTTGAAATTGCTAACACCCTAAATAGTCTACTCTCTGACGCACACAGGGCAGAATTCAGACACAGGGCCTAGTTTCTGCCAGCCAAGCCTGTGTAGATCCAGTCCTTGATAGTTTCTGCCAGCCAAGCCTGTGTAGATCCAGTCCTTGATAGTTTCTGCCAGCCAAGCCTGTGTAGATCCAGTCCTTGATAGTTTCTGCCAGCCAAGCCTGTGCAGATCCAGTCCTTGATAGTTTCTGCCAGCCAAGCCTGTGTAGATCCAATCCTTGATACTTTCTGCCAAGCCTGTGCAGATCCAGTCCTTGACTGTGTGGTTTTTTCTGCCCGCTCTGCAGAGCCCCACAGGCCGGGGGAGGAAGATGCCTGCTGGGCGGGCTGTTCCCTCCATGGGGCCAGAGACCAAAGTGCTGGTGGTCTGGGTGGAGCGATTTGATGACATAGGTAACGACAACCACAACTAGAGCACAGACAACTGACTAGAGTTCAAGACAGGTTACTAATGGCAACTAGATAAATAACTGCCTCCACACACACTTTTCTGTTTGTGATGTTCCTAGACGGATCTAGTTACCTGTGTTTCCACACGACCTCAATTAGGCTACAAATGACTACAAAAATAACTGATTAGAAGTTGGAGTTGGAGGCAACTAGCTATACTATAACTAGGAACCTAACTAACTGACTAGAGTTTGTGTAAAAACATAGGTAACTAAATAAGGTAGCTAAATGCTCTGTTTGATTTGTGTGTCAGAGAACTTTCCTCTGGCTGAGCTGCTGGGAGAGACGAGTACAGGAGTCGACAGCGGCTTAAACAGCTCCTCATCCAGGTACACACACACACACACACACACACACACACACACACACACTCACACACACACACACACACACAGACACGCTTAAACAGCTCCTCATCCAGGTACACACACACACACACAGACACACTTAAACAGCTCCTCATCCAGGTACACACACACACACACACACACACACAGACACACTTAAACAGCTCCTCATCCAGGTACACACACACACACACACACACACACACAGTAACACACAGACACGCTTAAACAGCTCCTCATCCAGGTACACACACACACACACACACACACACACACAGACACACTGCTCTGGAGCTACTGGCCAGCCTGGCCAAGGTACACACACACACACACACACACACTTAAACAGCTCCTCATCCAGGTACACATACACACACACACACACACACACACAGACACACACGTGCATACACACACACATAGACACACTTAAACAGCTCCTCATCCAGGTACACACACACACGCATCCACACACACACATACACACACACATACACACACACACACACACACACACATACACACACACACACAGACATGCTTAAACAGCTCCTCATCCAGGTACACACACACATCACTTATTTTGTCTTAATCATTCATCTACTGCTAAACTAGCATGGTAGCTATGTGAGTCTCTCTCTCTCATTCCCTCATTCTCTCTCTCTTTCTCTCTCTCTCTTTCTCTCTGTCTCATCCTCTCCTCTTATCTGTCTCTCTTTCTCCCATTCTCTTCCAGGATTGGGGCATCAGAGAAGGAGGTGCCAGTGATCTTCATCCACCCTCTAAGGACGGGTCTGTTCCGCCTGCGTCTCCTGGGCGCCAGCAGCAAGTTCAGCATGGTGCTCCCCCTGGTGGACGGGATGGTGGTGAGCTGGAGGGCGCTAGGTGAGACCCACAGACAGTCTGACACGCCTCTCTCTCTCTGGTGTTTCTGAAGGGATTAGGGTTAACATAGAGGGCTGTGTTTTTCATAGGAAGGAAACCTTATTCCATCTGGTATTAGTGAATGGAAGGTTAAAGGTTAAACTATTTGGATGATAGACAACTGTCAAAATGCTGGCTGCTGTGTGTTCCTCCAGGGTTAGGGTTAAAGGTTAACACAGACTGTAGGTGTTCCTCCTGGGTTAGGGTTAAAAGTTAATAGACTCTAGGTGTTCCTCCTGGGTTCGGGTTAAAGGTTAACACAGACTGTAGGTGTTCCTCCTGGGTTAGGGTTAAAGGTTAACACACTATGGGTGTTCCACCAGGGTAAGGGTTGGATGTTAACACAGACTCTGTTCCTGCAGGGTTCCTGGTGCGTCAGACAGTGATCAACACCTCCCGGAGGCGGAGGCTGGAGAGTGACTCCTACAGCCCGCCTCACGTCCGACGCAAACACAAGATCGCCGACGTCGTCAACCGCTACCGCAACAAACAGCTGGAACCGGAGTTTTACACCTCACTGTTTCAGGAGCCCTGACGCCACGGCAACCGAGACACCCGCTGAACCACCGCGGCAACCTCGCCGCCGCCATCTGTGTTTAACGGCCTCTGCTCATCCACTGCTTCCTGTTTTCACCCGGAGAGAGCTGGCACCAACCCCTGACCCGACCCTCACTGCATGCCTCTACAGTAAAACGAAAACACATCCTGGCCCACTCACTGCTCCCTGTTTGTTTGTTTCTTTGTTTGTGAGCGTGCGTGTTTATTTAACAGGCTTTAAGTCTAAAGTGAGGGTCTGGCTGTAGCTTGAGTTCAGAATGTCCTCTCTGTCATCTTAAGAACACAGCCACACACCACTGTCACTATGAGAGGAGAGAGAGGAGCGCTTCTTTTATACTCAGGAAGTCCCCTTGTGCTCTGTGCTTTGGCCTGACATCACCCCCTCCCTGCACTCCACTCACCTGGTGTCAGCTGGTGTTATCAACCTGTACTCTGTCGGTCTGTCCGTCTGCCTGCCATAACTCCACCCTGAACAGTTGATGCCAAAGTGCGGTTGACCGTTTATTCTGCAGCCAGAACTCAAGACAACAAACTGGTTTGTTCTCTGTTGAGACTCGAGGATCCGTAATGAAACTACTGATGGAGGGAGTATACCCAGCACTTCTCAATGGCTTTAGCTCCAAGAACAACCCCAGAGGATCCGTAATGAAACTACTGATGGAGGGAGTATACCCAGCACTTCTCAATGGCTTTAGCTCCAAGAACAACCCCAGAGGATCCGTAATGAAACTACTGATGGAGGGAGTATACCCAGCACTTCTCCATGGCTTTAGCTCCAAGAACAACCCCAGAGGTCATGGACAGTTACATCTCCCCGTAGCTCTGTTGTCATATTGTGTACAGAAGGATACAATATAGAGCAGATTATGGCATGGTTTTTCAGACCCATTCTATGGCTCGATGGGGTGTAACCCAGCCATGGCCTCATCACCTGTACCAGATAGTGTCTTTGTTACTTTGCTGGCTTTCTACCAGATGGACTGTGTTATTATCATAATGAATTAGTATTATTATAATGAATTATTATTACTATACATGAGTCATTCATTCGAGATGAGACAACCTGCTGTTTTAAAGAACTGAAATAGGTTCTACAACTGTAGCAGTGGCAGGTCTTTCTGTCGCCGTTTGATATTTCACCCTTTGACCCTGCCACATGCCTCTGGCTCTGTAGATAATTTGATGAACCTTTTTATATATATATATATATAAAGGACTGCATGATATCACTTGTTTCCATCACCAAGCCGTGTGTTAAATGAGCTCACAGACCTGGGTCTCTCTCTGTATTGAAGACTGTTAGGAAATCACTGATGTGTTCACTTTACTGTAGCGGCGGAGCAGCTAGCTTTCGCAGTGTTTGATATAGCTGCCTAACGTTTTTTGTACTACACATAGAGGTGTCATGTCTGATATTCTAATCTAATGATGTGTATACTCTGAGCTGTGATGATTCTGTCAGTGCGTGACAGTGCGTCTGAGAACCACAGAATGGCCGACTTTGTCCTTTGGTTAGACCAATAGGTAGAACCACCAGTGGTGTTCCCATAGCGATAGAACACTAGAGTTCTATCTCTGTGGTCGTTCCGCTCTGTGCTGTCACCACGCCGTTTCCATGACAACGCGTGTTTCTGCTCCGTTCTGTGTTTCTGTGACAGGAGTGAGAAGTTGTTCCTCCATTATACTGTCACTTTGTGAACCAAGGATCTTGTCTAAATATGAAAGCACCAATGTGTATAGAGATTGAAGGTGTAAATATCAGAGGCACAATGCTGCTGTTTGTGCTCATCCCAATTACCTATGGTGTCACACAGAACATTGAATGTAACACACATGTAATAAACCTTTTAATTAACTTCTTACTACACATCTTATTTCAATGTTGTAACCAATGCGTTTGATTTAGTATGGCAAGTTTTAATAATGAGCTCTTCATATGCAAGAATAGACTAGAATGGTTCAACTTGAACTCTCATGGCATTCTGTAAAGAAGCTCACAGTTCAACATCCAACACTGTTTCCCTGTGGGCCCAAGCAACAACATAAATTACTTTGAACTTGTAGATGTTTGTTCATAGCAATCGGTGTCTCGGCCATTCCTGGAAGTCTCCATCCAACAAATCAAGATCAATCCTATGAATGCTTATGAATAATACAAAAATAGTAACACTACGCTTGTGAAGTAAGGGGGTGCAGGTAATACACAACTTTATTGAATACATTATTGTGAGAAACCAAAAATATGCATCCTGACATGGTTTTAGCCTAAATACCAGGCTAGGCTACTAAACTAACAAAGTAGCCTTGGCTGAACATCTACAGCAATGGGTTAAATGTATTTACACTAATTGAAATACACCCACTTTAGATAGATTCACAGAGTTAGAAACATCGATCCATATATCCTTTCATTCCACAATCAAAAGAAATATAACTATTCATGGACTGAAATTCTCTGGCCTATAAATAGCAGAATTAATGTTCAGTAGAAAGTTAATCTACTTTTGAGCCTAGACTGTCCAATGAGGGAGGAGTTCAGTTGTTTCAATACCTGTTCCATAAAAAAAGACATTCGGAAGCGCCTACCATTCCCAGCAGGCTGTTGGGTTTTAGGGGTCAGGGGTCAAACAAGTCCTGTTGGTGACAACCTACTTCCTCCTGAACCTGAAACACACACACACAAACACTGTTAGAGTTAGGTGACATACTTTTAGGTAGCCTCCATCTCTCTATTAACCACAGTAACATATTTTCAACATCGTAATGACAACCACTGCAGCCTTCATTTTGTTTGTAAACCTACTTTGCTTTGGACTTGAAATTGCCTCCCCTCTTGGTAGAAATGCCAAGTCTCTTCTTGTCCTCAAAGGAAGGACTACAAAAAACAGACATGGGCGCATAGTTAGCTTTCTGTTTTCGTTAATGACCGACAGGAACCCCAGACTGTACATTATACACAAATGCATTCATAAAGTATTCGGACCACTTTACTTTTTTTGTTCTAAAATGGATACATGGCTCAATCTACACACAACAGCCCATAATGACAACGCGCAAACAGGTTTGCAGAAACCTGAGCAGAAATGCAAAACATTTACAAGTATTCAGACCTTATGCTAGAAAAAAATAAAAAGTGAATGGGTCTAAATACTCTGAATGCTTATCTAATGAATGCACTGTACATATACAACACACACACTCACACATTTATATATAAACACATATATATATATACACACATATATACTGTATATATGGATTCATGTGTGTTTGTGTGTGTAACTCACCCAGCTCTGTACTGCTTCAGGGCTTTCTTGCTGGTGTTGGTGAGTTCCTTGTCAAACACAGACTTCCGGCCTGGTTTGCCACCTTTCTGTTTGACTGCTGAGAGGAGAAGACAGACAACAGTACAATGTCAGACACAGCTGTCCATACACAGGATCAGTACACATAGGAACTTGTTAATGGCTCTGAGTTCAAAACACAACATTAACGTTTAGCAGCTAAGAAAGGATGAGTGCACTATTCAAAAATACAAGTTTATTTAAAAGCAGATTTAAACCATTATTTGATTTAACATTTTAAGAGACAGAATTATTGTTTAAAAAGCTAATAAAAAGGCATTAAAATCTACATAATTTATCAAGAGAACGCTATTGAATAATCCAAATGATATCTTTCTGTAAACCAATCCCTAAACAACTTGTCGCCTGGGTAATTTGGCTAGTGTTATCTTTGTTAACATTAGCATTATCAGTTATCCAGGCTAGAGTTTCTTGGTTAGCATTAGCTTGATTAGTTATCTTGGCTAATGTTATCTTAATTAGCATTAGCTTGATTAGTTATCTTGGCTAATGTTATCTTGATTAGCATTAGCCTGATTAGTTATCTTGGCAAGTGTTATCTTGGTCAGCATTAACTTGATTGGTTATCTTGGGAAGTGCTATCTTGGCTAGTGTTAGCCTGAGCTTTAGCGTGGTTAGGTATAGCCACCTGTCTGAATGGGCTCATCCTCTGCCATGGTTCTCGCCCTCTTGGGTCTGTGATCTCTCTTGGCCGCTCGTTCTGCGTACATTTGAGACTTCAGGATCTCAAACTGGGCGCGGTCCTCCGCCTGGGGAACCAGAGTAGTCGAGTCATCAAGCACTCATAACTAACCTTTTTAATTAGACACCAGTAAAACCATACACGTAGCATGGCAGAGAAAGCCTTTGAGACTTTAGAGACTTTAGGGACTCGAGGAATAATTTTTGGGGGAAAACAAAAATCAAAAGCAGCTTTCCAGGGAAGAGCTGGGTCAAAATCTATCGAAGATTACAACACACAAGAAAGTGTTATTAGTGACCACCAGTATAGAACTAGCCTATTCATCACAGGGTGAAAGGTGAAAGGTGAAAGGTCAGGGGGTCAGGCCTGCTCACCGTCATCTCCTTCTTCTTGCTCTCCTTCAGGAACTTCGCTCTCTTCTTCTTTCCTCTCAGAGCCAAGTCAAAGTCTTGGAGGACCTTGGTCACTAAAATGGGAACACACACAGTTACAGAGTGTCTGCTCTGTGTCACTGTGGTATGTACTGTTTCAGTATATTCTGTTTCATTAATGTGGTCTGTTCTGGTCCAGTGTGGTCTGTGTTGTTGTGGTCTTGCGTGGTATAGATTGTGTTTCACTCTGGTCTGTGTTGTTCTGGTCCTGTGTGGTATAGATTGTGTTTCACTCTGGTCTGTGTTGTTCTGGTCCTGTGTGGTATAGATTGTGTTTCACTCTGGTCCTGTGTGGTATGTATGGATTGTAGACACTCACTGCGTTCGCTTTTTCTCTCCTGGTGGCTTTGGAACCAGACCCTCTGAGGATCTTTGTCCTCCTCTTTCTGAGACAGACGCTTCTGAGCCAAGCTGATCTGGAACCAACACACACACACACACACACACACACACACACACACACACACACACACACACAGGTTAATACTAGCTGTAGTGTTGCAGCCTCACCTGGGCTTTAGTTAACACTAGCTGTAATGTTACAGCCTCACCTGGGCTTTAGTTAACACTAGCTGTAGTGTTACAGCCTCACCTGGACTTTAGTTAATACTAGCTGTAGTGTTACAACCTCACCTCTAGTTAATACTAGCTGTAGTGTTACAACCTCACCTGGACTTTAGTTAATACTAGCTGTAGTGTTACAGCCTCACCTGGACTTTAGTTAATACTAGCTGTAGTGTTACAACCTCACCTGGACTTTAGTTAATACTAGCTGTAGTGTTAAAGCCTTACCTGGGCCTCTGAGGCAGACATCTCCCTCTCCTCCCTCTCCAGACGCATCACAGCATAGACGTCTTTCTCCAGACGCTCTATCAGGTCCCTGAACTTCAGGATCACCTCTGGGTGGGGGGAATGGGAGTTGAAGGGTCAGTTACAATAGCAAGGGGACTAGGATAGGCAGTAAGGTCTGGAACTAAGAGCTAGTCAAATCAATTAAAAATATAACAAAGTTTTACTAACTAAATCAGGATATTACTGTTTGGTAGTCAGAACTAATGTAATGGCAGAATAAACCAGTATGAAAGGTTCTTTACCTTCACAAGGTTTTCTGACCCTGGGGCGGAATCAACAAATACAATCAAATTCCATGACGGTATCCTGGTTAAGATTTTGTTGCGTTTTCTAATGCTGTTGGTGTTTAAGACTAAGATTTTCTGGGGCAGAATTAACCATGATACCTTAATGGTAGCTGGTTGGATTAGATTTTAGCTACGGTTTCTCACCCTGGTAGAATTAACCATGATACCTTAATGGTAGTTGGTTGGATAGATTGGATCATATCTACGGTTTCTTACCCTGGTAGAATTAACCATGATACCTTAATGGTAGATGGTTGGATTAGATTAGATTATAGTCATTTATTACTTAATGGTAGATGGTTGGATTAGATCATAGCTATCAATGATCACCATCAAAAAACATGACGCATCCTCCTACCAGTGCCCTGAACAATCACTGCCGATTCAACTGGAGTTGGTCTGTGTGTCCTATGTGTGTGAGCAAGTCTGTCGTAATTTGTTGGGTGAGCAAGTCTGACGCAAATTGGCTGCCGTGGTATCACTCAGACTGAGTGTTGTGTTTGATAGCTGTCGGTCCATGCATTGTTCGTTCTGTGTAATTAATTGGCGACCAATTTGTGTAAAGTGCTTTGAGTATCTAGAAAAGCCCTGAAAACTAAATAAAATGAATTATTATTATTATTATTATTATTATTAGCTAAGGTTTCTCACCCTGGTAGAATTAACCACAATACCTTAATGGTAGTTGGTTGGATTGTATAGTAATTTATTGCTTATATTAGAGTATGGTAATGTATTACTTAACGGTAGATGGTTGGATTATATTAGAGTATAGTAATGTATTACTTAATGGTAGATGGTTGGATTATATTAGAGTATAGTAATGTATTACTTAATGGTAGATGTTTGGATTATATTAGACTATAGTAATGTATTACTTAATGGTAGATGGTTGGATTAGAGTATAGTAATGTATTGCTTAATGGTAGATGGACGTATTAGAGTATAGTAATGTATTACTTAACGGTAGATGGTTGGATTATATTAGAGTATAGTCATGTATTACTTAATGGTAGATGGTTGGATTATATTAGAGTATAGTCATGTATTACTTAATGGTAGATGGTTGGATTATATTAGATTATAGTCATGTATTACTTAATGGTAGATGGTTGGATTATATTAGAGTATAGTAATGTATTACTTAATGGTAGATGGTTGGATTATATTAGATTATAGTCATGTATTACTTAATGGTAGATGGTTGGATTATATTAGAGTATAGTAATGTATTACTTAATGGTAGATGGTTGGATTATATTAGAGTATAGTAATGTATTACTTAATGGTAGATGGTTGGATTATATTAGAGTATTGTAATGTATTACTTAATGGTAGATGGTTGGATTATATTAGATTATAGTCATGTATTACTTAATGGTAGATGGTTGGATTATATTAGAGTATAGTAATGTATTACTTAATGGTAGATGGTTGGATTATATTAGATTATAGTCATGTATTACTTAATGGTAGATGGTTGGATTATATTAGAGTATTGTAATGTATTACTTAAGGGTAGATGGTTGGATTATATTAGAGTATAGTAATGTATTACTTAATGGTAGATGGTTGGATTATATTAGAGTATTGTAATGTATTACTTAAGGGTAGATGGTTGGATTATATTAGAGTATAGTAATGTGTTACTTAATGGTAGATGGTTGGATTATATTAGAGTATAGTAATGTATTACTTAATGGTAGATGGTTGGATTATATTAGAGTATAGTAATGTATTACTTAAGGGGAGATGGTTGGATTATAGTAATGTGTTACTTAATGGGAGATGGTTGGATTATATTAGAGTATAGTAATGTATTACTTAAGGGTAGATGGTTGGATTATAGTAATGTATTACTTAAGGGTAGATGGTTGGATTATAGTCATGTGTTACTTAATGGTAGATGGTTGGATCATATTAGAGTATTGTAATGTATTACTTAAGGGGAGATGGTTGGATTATATTAGAGTATAGTAATGTATTACTTAAGGGTAGATGGTTGGATTATAGTCATGTATTACTTAAGGGTAGATGGTTGGATTATAGTCATGTATTACTTAAGGGTAGATGGTTGGATTATAGGCATGTATTACTTAATGGGAGATGGTTGGATCATATCTAAGGTTTCTCACCCTGGGGTAGCACGCGGGCCTTGACGGCGGTCTTGGCCTTCTTGACGATCTCCTTCAGCATTTTCCTCTCCGTCTCCCCGACCAGAGACACCGAGCGGCCCACTTTCCCCGCCCTCGCCGTGCGTCCTACTCTGTGGACATAGTGCTTCACTGTGTTGGGCATGGTGAAGTTAATGACCTGGAGAACAACCACAAACATATTCATAATAATTAGAATAACTGATACTGGTTAAGTTCTGTTTGAAGGTATAGAGTTAATACTGGTTAAGTTATATTAGAAGGTATAGAGTTAATACTGGTTAAGTTCTATTTGAAGGTATAGAGTTAATACTGGTTAAATTCTATTTGAAGGTATAGAGTTAATACCGGTTAAGTTCTGTTTGAAGGTATAGAGTTAATACTGGTTAAGTTCTGTTTGAAGGTATAGAGTTAATACTGGTTAAGTTCTGTTTGAAGGTATAGAGTTAATACTGGTTAAGTTCTGTTTGAAGGTATAGAGTTAATACTGGTTAAGTTCTGTTTGAAGGTATAGAGTTAATACTGGTTAAGTTATATTAGAGGGTATAGAGTTAATACTGGTTAAGTTATATTAGAGGGTATAGAGTTAATACTGGTTAAGTTATATTAGAGGAGAGAGAGAGAGAGAGAGAGAGAGAGAGAGAGAGAGAGAGAGAGAGAGTTAATACTGGTTAAATTCTGTTTGAAGGTATAGAGTTAGTACCGGTTAGGTTCTGTTTGAAGGTATAGAGTTAGTACCGGTTAAGTTCTGTTTGAAGGTATAGATTTAATACTGGTTAAGGTCTATTTGAAGGTCTAGAGTTAGTTGATCTTTACCGTTTTGACTCCGTCGATGTCCAGCCCTCGAGCTGCTACGTCAGTAGCCACCAGGATGTCAATCTGCTCATCCTTAAAGCGCCTGGACACAGACCAGGAGAGAGAGAGAGAGAGAGAGAGAGAGGTTAACTGGTTAACCCTGCCGTTTGAAGGTTGGAGCTAGGTTAAGTGTTTCAGGGATAGGGGGGTGAGGGTTAGGGTTTGGTGTTTGAGAGGGGTCAGAGACAGGGCAGGGATAGGGTTTGGGGTTACAGAGGGGTTAGGGTTTGGGGCCAGGGAGGAGGTCAGGGACAGGGTTTGGGGTTACAGAGGGGTTAGGGTTTGGGGTTAGGGAGGAGGTCAGGGACAGGGTTAGGGATTACAGAGGAGGTCAAGGACAGGGTTTGGAGTCACAGAGGGGTCAGGGAAAAGGTTTGGGGTGGCAGAGGGGTCAGGGATAGGGTTACGGATTACAGAGGAGGTCAGGGACAGCGTTAGGGGTCGCAGAGGGGTCAGGGATAGGGTTAGGGGTTAGAGAGGGGGCTGGGATAGGGTTAGGGGTTAGAGAGGGGTCAAGGATAGGGTTTGGGGTTACAGACGGGTCAGGGATATGGGTAGGGGTTACAGAGGGGTCAGGGATAGGGGTTAGGGGTTAGAGAGGGGGCTGGTTGGTACCTTAGGCTCTCCAGTCTTTGTGTCTGGGACAGGTTTCCATGCAGCTCCCCCACCTTCAGCCCCATCAGGCCCAGGACGATGTGCATGCGGTGGGCCTGCTTCTTAGTCTGGGTGAACACCATCACGTGGTCCTGGAAGGTTCTGGTCAGCAGCGCTGAGGACAGAGAGAGAGAGCAGACTAGGGTCAAAGAGCTATTCTACTGAGGCCAGGGGGGTTAGAGGTTAAAGTTCGGAGGTTAAAGCCTACCTGCCACCACAGCCTCTCGGTCTCCCTCTCTGTTGGGTCGGACCCGGACAAACTCCTGGCGAAGGTAAGGAGCGACGTCTGTGTTGCTGTTGACAAAGATCCTGACGGGCTGTTGCAGAGACACAGACGCCAAGTCCTTCACCTGAAACACAACAACAACAAACAGGTCAGTCCGTCACCTGAAATACATCAACAACAACAACAACAACAGCTAACAGGTCAGTCCGTCACCTGAAATACATCAACAACAACAACAACAACAGCTAACAGGTCAGTCCGTCACCTGAAATACATCAACAACAACAACAACAGCTAACAGTGTACTGTGTGTGTCACCTCTTCACTCATGGTGTGTGTGTGTGTGTGTGTGTGAGAGAGCTCACCTCTTCACTCATGGTGGCTGAGAACAACATAGTCTGTCTCTGGTAGGCACACATCCTGATGATCTCCTTCATCTGCTCCTCAAAGTACTCATCCAGCATCCTGTGCACACACACACACACACACACACACACACACACACACACACACACACACACACACACACACACACACACACACACACACACACACACACACACACACACACACACACACACACACACACACACACACACACACAAAGATAAAATAAACACGTTTTTGATAAAACCAAAGGAACCAAAATCCTCCATCCATAAAAGCCGCATCGTTGTTTTAGTAGTTTCATTCTCTTGATCTGTACCAGCCCCTCCACAATGAGGATCCCAAATTCACTTTCACGTTTAACTAATACACTAACCAATGAATGTTGATGTGTTTAGTTAGTTAGTTACCTGTCGGCCTCGTCCAGAATGAGGATCTCTATCTGGCTCAGCTCAAAGGAGGGCGTGTTGTGGAGGTGGTCGATCAGACGACCCGGTGTGGCAATCAGAACATCAGGTCCAGCTCGCAGCGCCGCTTCCTGAGACTTCAGGTCCAGACCGCCTACACACACACACACACACACAGAAAGAAGAGAGAGACAGAGTAACACTAACGTTTAGCACATCACATGGATAGGACTATAGGTTCCAGCTAGGATATTTAGAAAGTTAGAAGGTGTAGAGGTCATAGGTCGTAGGTGATTAGGCACTCACCCACGGCCAGGCAACAGGTGACGCTGGTGAACTGGGCCAGCTGACGAGCCACGGCGTGCACCTGGATGCCCAGCTCTCTGGTGGGAACCAGAACCAGCACACGGGTCACAGGGCTCTGTCTGGGCTTATAGAGCAGACGCTCCAGAACAGGCAACATGAAGGCTGCTGTCTTACCTGGAGGGGACAGCAGGGGGCAGCAGAGGAGACGAGGATGCGGGACAGACAAGAGAAGAAGAATAAAAAAAAAACAGGGACTCAATGCAAAATCTAATTATAGCTATGAAAAAGAAGGTGAATATTGAACAGCTACTTCAAACTTTCACCAAAATAGGACATTTTTGAGGGGAAATGTGTTTGAAGTAAAGTTTAGACACTAGTGTTGCAAGTCTTACCAGTCCCAGTGGCAGCACAGGCACAGATGTCCTTCCCCATCAGGCCGACGGGAACACACGCCTTCTGGATGGGAGTGGGCTGCTTGAAGCCCATAGTCGTGATGGCCTGGAGGCCACAGCAGAGGTCAGAGGTTAGGGTTCAAGGGTCAGCACAGTCAGGAGTCATGTTGGGATGGGAGAGTTTGGCGAGGGCTCACCTTGAGGATGGGTCTGGAGAGGTTCATGTCCTGGAACATCAGCGTGTCGTCGAAATGAGAGGCATCTTCAAAGAACGCCTCCAAAGGCTGAAAAGACAAGAGAGGGAGGAGAGATTAATTCTTTATTCACAATAATAAAAGTTAGAAACGTGTCACGCTAAAAGTCTTCCCCTGGCGTTCTCCCACTCACCTCCTCTGGCTTCTTCTTGCCCCGCCTTGCTTTCTCCCTCAGTGTATCTGTTGCAAAGCAACACAGAATAAAGATTTTTTTAACAGAAAATGAAAAAAAGTTAATTTTCATAATACATTTTTTTTTATTCTAAATGTGTTTTGAAAAGGTTGGACAGATCTTAACTTGCTAAGAACACAGAGCACCTTAAGGTCAACAGTGAATTAAATAATAAGAGTGGCCACACAAGTGTTTGCTTCCCAAGTGGATTACAAGAATCCTTGTGTTTCCCTTACCAGCTTTAGTTAGAACCTCTTCATCCCCCGAGGTGAACTCATCTCCACCATCTTCATCATTGTCCTCAGCATCGCCAACACCTTCCTCAACATCTGGTTTTACATCGTCTTCATCATCATCCTCGTCTTCCTCCTCCTCTTCATCATCTTCCTCTGCATCCTGCTCCTTATCCTTCTCAGTAGGACCAGAGTTCAGTTTTCCCCCTGCCTTCTCCTGAACACACAGATAGCTCGTCAGCAGAACTTCAGGAACACAACCATCCTTACCACAACAGCAGAGTCATTAACAACTCTTACATCAGCCAAACGTTGGGACATTGGGAATATACATAATAAGCAGAGACAGATAAGAGAAGCCAGTAGAGCTCTTTATCTGTAGAACTGTATTAACCAACAGTGATGAAGGGAATTCGTACCTCAGTCTTGCGCTTTTTCCTGACTTTCTCAATCTTCTCATCCAAGGTGGTGGGGTTTTTCTACAGCAAGGACAAGAGAGAACATTCAGTACGCTAAGGTGTCTTCATCAAATACGCTTAGGTAGGACCAAGTGTGTTGTGAGATACACACATACCCTCTTCTTGAGCTGAGCCATCAGATCGTCCATGGCCCAGTCCTCGTTGTAGAGGCCTTCTGTCTCGCCAAACTCAAAGTCTGCACTGAAGTCGCCAGCCCCTCGACCCTGCTGCAACGCCTTTTTCTTCCGGTTCAGTACGATGGGCTGTGCCTGTCGGGGTAGAGGTGAAAGATGAGATCCATATCTAGTTGCACTGTTGTTGTCTAGTGTTTAGTGATCCTTAGTGATATACATACTTCATCTACTGTAACAAACATAGAAACTTTCTTTGGGATGAATAAAGTCAGATCAGTCTATGCCACATATGTTATGCCATCATTAAAACACTATGACCCCCCCCCCCCCCCCCCACACACACACACACACACACACACACACACACAAAAAAGCATACCAATATAGTAAAAGTAAAAACATGACTGTTCCGCATGAGTTTAGACCAGTACTTACATCTTCATCGTCAGACTCAGAGTCTTGCTCATCCGGAACAACGTCTTCGTCCCCAATAGTTCTGATGAAGTCCAGGTCAGAAAACATTCTGGTAGCGTTTACTGCTAAAGCCTGCGGTTGTTAGCCAACAACTTAGCACCCTGTGTGCCGGACTGTCAGTTAACGTAATCGAACCTAACTCTAGTGATTTGCTTAACGTTAGTAGTAGGTAAAATCAAATTGACATTGCAGTAAACTATCTAAATATTTCAGCAAGAGCACTCTTCAGAAGCTCATGCTGGTAGTCACACGTGTGTTGACGGAAAAGGGAAGTTCACTTCAGTCGATGTTGGTCATGCAGCCGCCCTCTAGCGTCGGGAGGTGTAAACCAGTTGCAGGCCATGGAAAATTTCAAGCTCGCTCTACCATTTTTGTACGCACACGTAAACGGTTCAATGGGGTGCAGTATGTCATTTGATCAATTTAAAAGTAAACGATTAAGCGATTTATCACAATTCCTAATTCCCTATGGTCTCAAGGTATAGAAAAACGATTATACTTGGATGCCCACGAAATGAAACTTATGTTCAGCAGTGGCCTTAGCGTTACAGCTGGCTGGTCTTGACAGCAGTCGCAATCAAGACAAACCACTAATTTAAAACAATCTTACTTGTTCAGAGGAACAGCAAGTAATCACACATGCTCACAGAGTACCACTAAACCATTTGCTTTCTGACCAACACTGAGGTTGTAGACGTGTAGACCAAACCAAAGGCAGCAATACTGCAATTAAATTTAGCATTAGATATGGTTTCCAACATATAAATGTAATACATTTGGCCTAAAACACTAACATATGTATATGAAACTAGAGCTAAAGTTATGATCAAGAGGTTCTGTGTTCCTTTATAAAAAAAATAAAATAATGATCTACATTTCAAGTAAAGTTTATTCATCTGCACAAAGGTTGTGTCACTTAAAATTCACACAAATTAACAGACTCAACTCAAGACTTAAAAGCATTCTTAAAACAAAATCGTCCAATGGACATTTTATTAAAAAAGCAAAACAAAAATATGAAAGTCGAACTATACAAAATCCCAGTGTTGAAGCGGGACAGGGAGGGGGGGTGGGGACTGTTCCTTCAGTCCAGTCAGGTGCTTCACGGTCTGGGGGGACGCATGCCAGGAGGAGGTGGGCCTAGAAGAGAATAAGGCCAGTTCATTAACCAAGCAGACACAAGAACAAACTACTATCATAACCCATGCTCATCTTATTGTCATACGCAGACAATAAAAGCGCCATCACATGAACACTGCTTGGCTTATATATACACACTACTTAATCAAAACAAATATGCAAAATTAAAACTATTTATCTTGGCTCAGAGTAATCCTGCTTCAAATAGTTTCAGCATCAGAGTCAGTTGACATGAAAATCATCAACGCCAAGGGTTTGTCAAGAGATTCAGCAGCAAAGGGAAAAGCTGCTACAGAACACTGCTAGTGAACGCACCTCTCATGCCAGGGGGAGGCGGCCTCATCCCAGGAGGAGGCATTCCCATTGGTGCGCCACGGCCAGGAGGCATTCCCATTGGAGGACCCATTGGTGGTCGCATGCCAGGGGGCGGGCCCATCATGCCTGTGCAAGGAAAGAAAGTGTTGAGTAACGAGAAACATCTTGTTTAGAGAAAAAAAAATCTAATTTGTACTTTAAGTATCCCCTGATTAAATGTGGTTCTATTGGCTCAGAGTAATCCTGCTCCAAGTGCTTTCAGCATCAGCGTCAGTTCCAAAGGAAGTCATCGTTGCCAAGGGACCACCATAACAAAACAACTCCATAGCTGTCTTAGACCCTGCCGAGGTAGAGGCAACCCAGACATCCTGTTTACCTGGAGGGGGTGCTCCGCGCCCCATGGGAGGGGGTCCACCTCGACCAGGTGGGTACTGTGTGGGTGCGCCCGCGATGCTAGCTCCAGCGGCCGCCGCGGCAACGTTTCCTCTTCCCTGGGGGGTCATCACCTAGGACACAAGGAAACCAGAGTTATAGCAACGCCACCTCAAGACACCAGCCCGAGTTTCTAATAACACTTCCAGCATGGATGGTCTGTACACCTGGGTCCAGACTTACCTGTTGTGAGGGGCCTCCTACGCCACGGACTGGGCCTGCGAGGCCGGCTGGTGCCTGGGGCATGGGGGCTCCCGCTGGCACTCCCCTGCCCGCCGCTCTGCCCACACCAGGGCCACCAGCCACTCCAGCCAAGGGAACACGAGCAATGCCAGTCTGGAACACAGAAAACAGGGTTATAAGATCAACCAACTACTGAAGAAGCCATTTAGAGATGGCCCTAGCACATGGTTTTGTCTCAATATATCAAATGGCAAATAGGGTTAACTATTAAACGGCTATAACGTGTGTTGAATGATCTGTAGTGCAAGTCCAGTAGCATCACATGATTGTGACATTACACTGTGAACTCAGCACTAGGTTTTAAATAAGCTCCAGTCTTGTTTCTGTAACCAAATAGAATGATGGAAAATACAGACTAAATCTTATGATCTAGAGGGCAGAATCAGTCAGTAGAAAGGCAGCACTGAGGATTGTGTGGTTCAATTGGCTCAGAGTAATCCTGCTAAGACTGTTTCTTTCAGCATCAGCTTCAGTTCAAACGAAAAAAAATCATCAACGCCAAGGAACCAACAACCATCCTCATTTAGAGCCTCAGCTAGCTAAGCACACAACACCTTTTCCAACATGGAGGCAGTTTGTGTGTAGGTGTCTTACGTCCTTTGGAGGAGGTCCCTCCACTGTCATGGAAACCAGGTTCTCTCCTCTGAGCAGCACCAGGCCCAGGACCCTCTTCTCTTCACGCTCCGGCTGTTTGGAGTTCTTTGGCCTGGACACAAGACAAAGCACTTAGCTTATGGAGAACAGTCAGTCAAAACAGCTGGCATAAAACCACTGAAGTCATGGAGATCCCCTTCATTCCACACTGCAGTTTATGGATAACTAATTACCACCACTTAAGACCAAGAACATTTATTTTCACATCCAAGTCACATACACTCAGTTACACAAACCTTTTGATAGGATAAAGTATATTCTGATCATAGAAATAGCTCCACAAAATGAGCACTTCAACTTCATTGATCAGATCAGGGATAGTGTAATCCTCAAACATAAATACACTACTTAATCAAAACAAATATGTAAAACTTAACAATTTATCTTGGCTCAGAGTAATCCTGCTTCAACTGTTTTCAGCATCAGCTTCAGTTCAAACGAAAGTCATCACTGCCAAGGAGTCACCTTAATGGCTAGCCTATACTCCACTAGGCTAGAGGCAACAGGGCAGGTACAAAGTCCCTCCTTGTTTATTGTACACTACCTCAAGGTCAAGTTAAGTTAATGTAAAGAAAAACTGCTGACCACTAACATGTCCTACATAGGACTCACTTGATCTTTCTGAACTCGTCACAGTCACACAAGATGAGGTTCATGTGTTTGTCGAAGGCCTTGAAGGTTCCAATGAAGATACGACCATCCTGCAGGATACACCTCATCCGGAAGTCGATGTGTTGCAGCATTTTGCTGCTCTTTCCAACCGTCTGGGAGGGTATGGAGAACATGATCAAACAGGCTTAGTCACAAGTCAGCTATGACATTGAATGCAATTTTAAGCTGGGATTCACGTTGATTAGACAGTCCTCTTTACCAAATCCCTGTCCTAAAACATTTAAACTCAATCTTGAAATTGGGCATATGCATGAAAAGTGTAGTTGGGTAACGTTGAAGCGCCATTGAACAATTAGCAAATGCTAAACTAGTGCTAGTAACATGTTCGCTCAAATTTACTTTTCACGATTATCCCCCAAATCGCATACCCGAACAAAAAGCTGCAGGTGCAAGTACCTTTAGTATTGAGATACATGGACACAAGGTTCTTCTCCACAAAACTCTACAGTTATTAAAAATAGCTAGTAATGAATGGGGAAGCAACGCAACACAATGGCTGGCATAAACACAACGTTGGGCTGACGTTCCAATTACCAGGCCGATTTACCCGCATTTCCTAGAAATCAGGATTGTAAATAGTGCACTCAACACTTACATTAAATAGCAAAAAGAAAGATATCAAAACCTTACCATGGTTGCTGTTCTGATGGCTCCGATAAATATCGGATCACGCCAAACAAAGTCAAAAAATTGACCCGCGAAGCTCCCAAATGGGTTCCGCTAAGTCCGTCTTTAAAGGCGCGTAGAAGGAAGTGGCGGAAGCGAAGGCGTGTGTGCAGCTTCAACAATAAATCCCCACAACATTTGGTTTGATTTCCTTCACGACCGTTCCGCTTTCATCCTTACCTATACGAACAGGGACATACATGAAGATATGAATGTGTGAGGCCAATAGATTTAATTCATAACAGAATAAATCCAAAAATCATGGCCAAGTATTTTCAAAGCCAATATAACTAGGTTTACTTGGGTATTCTGTCTTAAAGGTGTGCAACTTTTTTGGCATTTATATAAATTGTGCAGCAGAGGTTTAAGAGAAATAGGAGAACTGAGATACAGTAGTTAATCTAAGGACAGTAACTACTAACAGGGAGAAGTTGTGGCAGGCCTAATACAGCCCATGTATGCAAAGCCAACAGGAAATTATCACAACAAATCATCCTCTTAATACACTCTTTGATTCCCATCTAGATGGATTGTTACATGGGTTTGGATCTGGGAACAGACTCCAGAATATTATCTGACAACTCCACCAGTGTTGTCCCGTCTGTCAGCTATCTCTGAAATACATCATACCATCTTTGGTAACTTTTTCAGTGTGAATGTTGCCACAGAAATACTCCATGTTGGAGAAACAAGTGTAAAGACATGTAATCTCTTACACCATATTCCAAATAATGATGTAATTAGCATAATAATAAAAAATCAATTAGCCATGACTAAAGTGAGTCACTTTGGGACTGTGCACCTTAAAGTAGGAGTGACATATTCAACCAAGCTCACCTTCTTCTTATTCGCCACTGTGTGTATGTTAATCCTTTTCCCTTTGGGTGTTCTTCTTGTTGAATGTGAAGACAATGGAGATTTTAGACCTTTAGAAATGTGTGTGAAATTTCAAATTTACAGATTTTTAATTTTATACGTTTTGGATTGTTTGTCACTGTACCCTGCCATTGATAGTAATGATGACACACATTGATGAAACACGTTTAAGGTTGAAAGGTTATGTGTTTTAAAATAGACTGCAGGTGCTATACATTTTTGTTAAAATTAAAATGAGTTTCTGAACAGTGAAGGAACATTCCATTCACTAACATGCCCCTGATTTAAAAACTATTACAAAGGTTTCAAGGGGGAAATGAATAGATAATTCATGAAACCTTTACAGATTTAGCATTACTCAACCAAGCATCTAACCAAGCATTTAACAGCACTCAAATTATAACCCTTCTCAAACATATAGTTCTGTGCAAATGGAACTAAGATATTCTTCAGTGATTTGCCGCAATAAAAAACCTGTCTTTGACGTTAAATAAATGTTTCTGATAGAAACAAAGTTACTGAATGAAGATGTGTTGTATAAACAATCCTTTGTGTACATGGGTTTAATGGGTTTACAGTCAATGACCTTGTGGTGACCATTACAAAATTTGCTCCAAAAAGCGAAGGGAATTGTGTGTGAAATACTACTGTAAAAAGTACGTCAGTGCATGCAGCAGTTCCATCATTGCCACTTTAAACATTAAGACAGATAAGAAAGAAGAAAATGTCCAAAAGTACTGGTAGTGTTCAATTTACAAAACAGTCACTACTAGAGCAGTGTCCATTTGTATCCTTATCTACATTTCAAAACTAAACTGTCACTGAACTCTGTATTTACCTCAGTGGGCCGGGTCAGAGTTTTGTGTTGTCATAAAAACATGCTGTGCTTGTACAGATCATTATGCCTGTCCCATAAAGAAAACAAAAACACAAGCAATAAACTTAAAATGTGCAATAGTCTAAGAATGGGGTTTAGGATCATTTTCTGGATCATAACTATTCCAACAATGTGTGGACCATTCTTTGAATCACCTATACCTACCTTTGTATATAAAAAGCATGCATTCAAAAGGCTGTAATAGATATTGATATTCCAAGCGCTGACTTTTATTTTTGTTTATATTGCTGGTTTCCTACTGGTGCATGGCGACATCCGATAGTGGTGTTGTTTTATTTTTGTTTATATTGCTGGTTAATCCTAAGCATCTTTAGAGATGGCAACCTATAAGACTTTGCTAAGAGTCACATTTCTGTTCCACGATCAGATATTATATTATACATGTTTTTCTAAGCCATTCCTACCCTACGCTATATCATCAAAAAAGTATTTAATGGTATTTCATGGTATTTAATGTCACATCCTGTGCTTTCCTCTCTCTTATGTTTACAACCTCTCCAATGGCAACTATATCTTGTAGCCAATCTATTTCCATAGCACTGCTTAACATCCTGTGCTTTCTCTCTCTATTATTAACCTATCCAAATAGTTGTATTTTCAAACTGGAGGCAGAACCTATGCCAGCTAAAAGAAAGAACCAGGGCAAACAAAATTGGCATGATTTAAAATGGGCATAGAACATGGATGAGTCTAAAACTAAAACTAAATGTTTGACCCTTTCATAGTTTATGTGGGCATACGTGGTCATTTACAATGTGTGTGATAGTCTACAAGCCTGTGGAGAAGTGTGAGAGAAAGACTGAAGGTGAGAAAACCAACTGGCCTCATTAATCACAGACTCCATCATCACAAAACGCACTGAGAGCTGTTGCCACAGCAACCTCATTGGGTTGTGTGGGTCCGGAAACAGCGCGAGGCGCTCGCCGCAGTGAGGGGGACGCACTAAAAATCGACATGAAGATGAGACAGACTCACCGACAGCGTGCGACTGATAACGAAGCAAGCGACATGTGATGGCGACAAGCCCCGGTTAGCTCGAGCTGCAGTTAGCTCGGACCTTGACGCCCTTCCATATTTTGTTTCTGCCAAAAACGGTGAGTGGCATTGGAACGCGTTTGAATTAGGCCTTAGTCCTCGCAGACAGCTAACTACCATTGCACCTGTGACATGTTTTAAAAGACAAGCAGGACGAGCTGAGTAGAAAACTGCGCTACAGACATCGTTGACCAATAGGACGTAGGATATGCACCAGGGCTGCCATTTGTTGTTCAGTTAAATTTCTCGATGTTTTTTTCTGTAAAGCTGAACATTAAAAAACAGTTGTACACACCTCAAGTTCATTCGGTCCGCAATATGTAAATATATATGGCTGTCTTTTTTTAACAGTGTTTTTAAAGTGTGACAGAGTGAATTTCCCACATGTTGATTTCAAATCAATGATTTGACTGTTGTGTACTAGCCAGTCTATTGTATTTGCTAGTCTGCTGTTTGTCTGCATAATCAAGGGCCCCGTCTGTCTGAACGTTGTCTATGGCCTGTGTTTGTCTCCACCTCGTTTAAAGCTGTGAGATTTTAAAAGGTCAGGCCAAAACGAAAATAAAAACAACAACGAATTGCAAATTTCAATCCATTCTTCACAGTAGTAATTCACCAGCATTCAACTTTTTTTTTAATTATAATTTTATAGCATTCAACTTTTTTGTAATTATAATTGTATATAATATTTTGTATAGTGCCAGTCTTCAGTTGTTTGGAAAATATCAAAGTTATCAGGTAACTTCCAACCAACAACAACATAGATAATAGTACCCCATCAATTTCAGCTCATCTAAAAAAATGTTTTCAATATTGGGGCATTTCTCGTATTGTTTCTGTCCTCATAATTTGTCTTAAATACATAGACAGACGGATTGACTAACGCGCAGACACGCCCTCTCCAAGGGTTCCACACGCTGTGCTATTTATAGGCTAGTTGATATTCTAAACAAGCTCCGATCAGGACAAGGAAAACAGAGGGAGGAGAAGGAGGATGGACATTTTATATAATGAGAGAACAAGCCGAAGGAGTGGGATCCCTGTCAGTCGCTCCCTCCATCTTTCTGTTTGTCCATCTCTCTTCTGCCCTCTTTTACACACTCACACAAATACACACAGAGACACACACACCACACCACACCACACACACAGAAGCCCAGACCCACAAACAGAGAGATAGATAGCACCCTGCAGGCAGAGGAGAGGAAAGTGACGGGGCTGCTGGAGAAGGACAGTGGTGATAGATATGAGGGACAGTTTGAATGTCCTCTACTCTAGTACACCAAACAAAATGAAATCAAATGCAACCAAGATGTGTGCAGATTTATTATTTTATATATGAAAGCCCACCAGCTTGCAGCATTTAAGCCATTTAAACAAAATGAACTAAAATTATTAAACCTTTTTATAAGCTTTACATTTTCAAGAAGAGATGGGTTGGTAGCATCCATTGTATAAAAGTGTTATTAAAAACATCTTTTATTTGGCATTACTAAACTAGGAATGCTTTGTCGATTTGTTTATTTATTTGCTCTACAGAACTTTACATTTTTTCCCACTTTCTTTACAGGACAAATTGACTTGAGGAAATCTGTTACCAAGACAACGGCTTGTGTCCATCTTGCTCATGCTGGACCTTGGAACTAAACAGAAAGACTACATTAACCAATATAGACTACATTAACCAGTATATTCCCCTGTCCTCCATACATAGACCGTTCCTTTGGCCAGAGCCATAGGACTCTGTTTTCATTAACCACTTGTTGCCCACTGCTGGTATGTGGACTTAAACATCAACGGTAAAGAACAGTAACACATTGAGGGGGAATCCTTTCAGGATATTAGCTAAGAGACCATGAAGGTTGAGAGTTGGTGATTATTTTTTAATCAACCAATCGTTTGGTCTGGTACAATGTCTAAAGCTTTGCAAATGCCTGCAGGAACCACTTGAACAAAAGCCCTCATCCAGCTAGCAGTGAGGACACGTCTATTTCCTGGTTTGAACACAGCGATGGGACCTGAAATAGTGACTCGGAGCCTAGTAGTGAACGACCTGCCAGTAACTTCAGTTGTTCAGTGTGAGCTATCTTACTGTAGTGTTGTAAGTGAATATTCTGTGAAATATTAACTGTGCCATGAAATTAAGTGACTCTATTCTGTATTTAGTACATTTGCCACTATCTTGTACTACTCTAAACAACAACTAAGATATCATAAAAAAGCAAGACCAGCCTATTTTAAACACAAACTAAGTTTCTGCAAAGCAAGCATCCAGCTGCTACGTAAAGTAGGACACCCTACTGAACCCCAGCCCTCCCTCCTGGCTCATACCCCTCACACGCCCCTCCTCACGAAAACACCCAGCTATTTTCACTATGAGCCTGAAGAAAGAGAGGGTGGTGGTGGTGGAGGAGGAGGAGAAGAGGGTGGGGACGTGGGGCCAGTCCCTGGTCTACACCCTGGAGGAACTGGAGTGTAAGATCTGCTACAACCGCTATGACACGCGCAGCCGCAAGCCCAAGCTGCTGGGCTGTCTGCACCGCGTCTGCGCCAAATGCCTGAAGAAGATGGTGGACGTGGGCGAGTCGTCGCCCTCCGTCATCAGCTGTCCCTTCTGCCGCCACGAGACGCCCGTCACAGAGGAGGAGGTGTGGCTGATGCAGGACGACCGACACATCCTGGCCGTCCTCGCCTCCTGTCAGCAGGACGGAGCCCGCCGGGGACGAGGAGGAGGGGGAGGGGGAGGGGGAGGGGAACTGCTGCTGTCCCCAAACTGTCTCAGCGGAACAGGAGGAGCAGGCGGAGGAGGAGGTGAAAAAGAAGGAGAGAGAGGAGGAGAGCGAGGTGGGGGGGAGGCGTCTCACAGCTCCTCAGACTGCTTGGTCATCACCATCATGGAGCTTCCTACAGAGTCCCAGTCCTCTGACTCTCTGAGCATGCTCAACATGGTGCGCATGTACCGGCCCGCCAGCCTGGACTCCCTGCCCTGCCACCTGCCCGCGCACAAGTGTCGCGCCTGGACGTCGCACAGCGTCCCGCGCTGCCTGCTGGGGGCGCTGTGTCTGGTCTACTTCAGCTCTCTGCCGCTGGGCATCTACATGCTGATGACTCAGCAGCTGGCGCTGGGCGTTGTCATGGTGAGCCTGGTGCCCTCCACCTTGCTGCTCTGCGTCCTCTACGGCTTCTGCCAGTGTCTGTGTCACGAGATCGCCCTCAGCCTCGCCTCCAACACCTGACCTTTGACCGGCTTCGGGGTCCTTCCGTGGCTCTGAGTCTGTGCCACGAGATCGCGGCTCTAACCCCTGACCCCTCCCCTCTGACCTCTGTCTCAGTGTTTTAGCCATGACGAGGAGCATCAGTGTTTAGAGTTTGTTGGGGGTTAAAAATACAAATCCATTTTAAAGGGAAACAGGAAAATAGTTAAATGTTGATGTTTAAGTTCCATCTTTTATTTGAAATGGAATATTATAAATTGAGCCTAGACCTTCTCCTGGACTCTGGACCTGAGTTTAATACTGTGTTTTAAAGGAAGTGCAATACATTACAACTGGTAGAGGAAAACAATCCCACTTAACCGTAGTCCCTTACCTGACCATTCAACTCTGCTCCTTACCCTGACCTATGAACTCCACTCCCTAATTGATCATACCAGCACTGAACTGACCTGGGCTGGGAGCCCACTACTCTGCTTACTGTGAAGATCTCACACTGTACTATAGAAACCAGCTGTCCTTTGAGTCCTTCACACATACACACACACACACACACACACACACACACACAGCATAATATGAGCCAACCCGTCCCCTTGTGGACTATGAAGGATGTATTCTGCATTTGGTATCATACTCTTCATGCCTCAAAGGTACCTCCA
Source organism: Galaxias olidus (assembly GCA_026901105.3). NCBI lineage: Eukaryota > Metazoa > Chordata > Actinopteri > Galaxiiformes > Galaxiidae > Galaxias > Galaxias olidus. The sequence continues at coordinate 120,769 of JAPMUY010004478.1, forward strand.
TAGGTGTGCCTGCCTGTCTGTCTGTCTGTCTGTCTGACTGTCAGGCTGATTAGCCTGTCTGTGTGTCTGTCTGTTTCTGTTTGTCTGTCTGTCTGCTAGGGTGAAACTCTGTGAAACTGATGTCTGGGGCAATGCAAAAGAAATGGACAAACCGTAAAACTGTTACATAAATAAATTCAATATAAAACTCATTATTCTCTGGATTTTATTTCTTAATAACTTTTTCATGGTTGTGGTATCCTCTTCATTCTTCATACTCTTGACTAAATGCAATCATTCATAATGACTGGAATCTCTATTAAACACTTTGTATAACTATTAAAAACCACATTCAACAGGCGCCAATGGAGCAACAGTTGATGAGAATTATATTTTGATATAAAGCGCTCCCACTTGAGACTCCTGATTTAATTAAGTGCCTAAATATAGCGGATGTTTTCCTCTTGATGCAAGTCACTTATTTCCCCATGCTGCTAAAAGCTGTCATCCCCAGAGGACGCAGGGATCCACACTGCAGAGGCGCTGACGCAGGTCCGACTTTCTCGGAACGTTTTAGTGCGGTTGCCGTGGCAACCAGGCTCACGGGAACTCCCCTACTTGGGTTGTGTAATCATCACCGAGGATGAGGACCACTAGGAATACCCCCCCCCCCCCCTCCATCGCTCTTTCTGTCTTGAAATCCTTCTCATCTCTATTTCTCTCTATCTCATCCTTTACTTTAAAATCTCTCTCTCCCTCTCCCTATTTTTCTATCTCTGGCTTCTTCTCTGCCTCTTTTTCTTCTCTTTCTCCTATCTACAGTCTCTATCCCTTCCTCTAGCATATGCTCTCCATCAAAATGCCTTATGAACACTCAGTCATAGAAACATATAGACATAGCCGCTATGTCACAGGTCTTAACGCTGCCATTTTGCAAGTCTGGTTCCAGACATACTGTAGTCATACATAAAACAAATAAGAACAAAACAAACACATGAAAACAGTTCTAAATCTCCATAGATATTAAGCTATAGTTCCAGTATCTATTGTTGCAATCGTAGATAAAAACCAGTTCAAACATCTATAGTTCAGGTCATAGATATTAAATAAATTATCACACCTCTGTTTTCCAGCCTTGGATTAGTTCCACATATGTAGCTCCGGAGAGCTAGGTGTACTATCACACCAGCTGCTGTCGCTCTAATTGAAAACTGCTCCCAGAGGAACACTTTTCCTATTAGGGAGTCCCAATATGACCCAGAGCAGAAGGGAGGGACCTGGGGGAGATGGCTGGAGTCTGGGCCTATCAGAGCCACCACAGGGGAGGGGCCTTGAGAGAGCGCCATGGTCTGGGCCAATCACGGCCAGTGGAAAAAAAAACGGTCTGAACAGAGGGGAGGGGCTTGAGGGTATATATTAGGTGTTGTCACAGGTAGCTGTTCACCTGGAGTTCTGGTCAGTTCTGAGGCAGCAGGTCAACTAGAAAATACACCGAAAGAGAGAGAGAGGGAGGGCGAGAGAGAGAGAGAGAATAGATAAATAAACAAAAGATGAATGTCTAGAGAAGGCAGACAGGTCACCTGGACAGCCATCTCTATGACACCTTGAAGCAGGCATCTTCCAGCAGGTTATTTGTGGATGGATCAGAGGTACAGTGCTACATGCTTTAAGAACACACTGATCCTATAGGGACATGTAGAGTCTGCTGCCTATTAGTTTTTGTTATTTATTTCCTCTCCAACAAGAAGTGAAGGGGGCAACACGTCTTGTTTGAATCCTGGGTGACCTTTGACCCCACCAGAGGATGAACCGCTGGCGTAAGTCGGTGGATGAGCTGCAGACCCGGAGGCGCCAGGTGACAGAGTGTGAGCGTGCCACAGAGGCACTGAGCAAAGTGACTTCCTGTTTTCAGCAGCTCGCCACCTCGCTGGGTAGCAACTCTGACGGCAGCTTCCTCAGAGAGGAGATGGATGAGACACGAGCTCTGGCTCACAGGATCTGCACAGGTACCGGAAAAAGGATATTTAGAAAAATAATACTTGCTGAACGTAAACAGTAACAAGAGAATGAAGACGAGAAAAAAGGCGAGAGTATTTGATGTGTACCGGTCTGTTCATGTCAAATCTTGAGTTAAGTCTAACTCGCATGTTTCTTTCTCAAGTTTTTGTATGCGTCTGTGTGTTCATGTGTCCATATGCTCGTGTGCGTTTGTGTGTGTGTGTGTGTGTGTGCGTTTGTGTGTGTGTGAACAGGTCTGCACAGACGGCTGGTGCACCTCCTGGTGGAGGCAGAACCGATCAAAGCAGACCTGGCCCAGTCGGAATCGAGCCAGGCCGAGCTGAGTCAGGCTGAACCGGGTCATTCAGAGTTGCGACAGCAGGCAGAGCGTCTCTGGGTGCTATTCTACTCCTCGATGGAAACCTTCCTCCTCGACCTCTACCGGGCCCGACAGCTGATTGGCCAGTTCCCTCTGACGCAGCGGCGTGACCGGCAGGCCCTGGTGAACACGGGTGGGTCGGACAGCGTGTCGGGGGTGGCGGCGCGGGCAGCCATGGTCCAGACGCCATGGCTGAAGGTGGAGGATGAGCCCAAACCGGACCTCCACAACCACATCACTCTCCTAGAGGCCATGCTCAATGACATGCTGGAGAAGGTCAACGTTGCATTCTGGGCGGTGGAGTCCACGCAGAAGGCCTGGGCTGAGGCTCTGGGCTTCCTGATGGAGACACACGACCAGGACGACACGCTGGAGGACATGATGGAGGTCGTCGAGGTAAACTCCCATGACAACAAGATGTTTGGATGCTGTCATCCATCCAGGTGTAAGATTGGCTGTCTGCTCTGCATGCTCCACTCTTAAGCCCAGGGTTCCTTACAAGTCTGGTTGTACACAGTACTTTTCTGGTTAGCTATTAGACAAGTGGTATGCAAAGGGGAACCCCTATTCTATGAACTTCATCTATAATTTCTTTATTTACAGAGTTAAGACTTTCACATTAAAATACATGCGCTTAATGATGTTCAGTAACAGGATATCTGAAAGGTGAATGTATTTTGAAACCTACCAATATTTCTGCCTAAATTAAATTTACTTTGATTTCTATAGTATATGCCCTATGAATACTTACATATCCATTAAAACAGAAGTCTCTACAAAAATCGTATATAGTATTGTCAGAAGATTAATACATTTATATTGACCTTTTTCCAATCACAAAGCACTTGTGTGCTTAGTTAACATAGAAATCAGTGAATAGATTGTCAGTTGTAATCAACAAAATCTTTAATATTAGACATACAAGTCATACAACATAAAAATACTGTACACACACATACTAAGGACTAACATATACATAATTCAGTGGAAAATGGACAGATGGTTAAAATGAAAGAGAAGGCAGAGAGGAGGTAATCTGGTCATTCTTTGAAGGTAGAGTGCAAATGGGCTTTGAAGGCTGAAAGAGAGGAAGATTTCCAATTAGTTAATTATTTACACATCAGTATACTATACTCGCTATCCATAAGTTTCAGCAAGCTAGCATGCACATTAGGCTAGGGACATTGTGAATAAAGTTAGAGTAGCTAATCCAGGGCATGACAAAACTAAGTGAGACAAAAGAATCAAATTTCACTGCAACGGTCTTGACTTTTGGATCCCTGTAGCAGCTTGCATTTGCAATAGGTTGAAATATCAAAGTAAAAACATGTGCTTGTCCAGACATGCTTGCCATTTCCACTAGTATAAATACTAAAAGCATGTGCTCAAGTAAGCTGTGACTAGGTCTTCTGGGGACGTCCGATTATTCTTTACATTTGAATGGCTCAGTCAGTAACAACAAAATCAAAGTTGGGTTGTTGACTTTTTGCTAAGATGTAACTGGACAGGAATTCAAATCTGTAAATATTTAGGTGACTATTCTTCCATCATGTCATTGTATAACTAGAGGAAACTAGTGGTTGCAGTCTGAACTCCTACATGTGGCAGTATCAGTAGTTATTGTCTCTTACAAAACGAGCACACTGTATACAAACCGGCATTGAATTCCACATGTTTTCAAAACAACAACATGAAGAGGAAATGGGTGTTTACATAAATGTATTTCATAAATAAAGTTTATATTTGCTGACTCACCTTCCTGGTTGTCCCATAGTTCGGCAGCAGCTGTGTTCAGAGGACTCTCGTTGTTTGGTTCTGCAAGAGAGAGAAACACACTTTAGCTTTCCATTTCAGCACCTGGTGGCACACACATCACGTAGCATCTCACACGCACACGCACACACACTTTTTGGTGCAACATATTTCAAACAAAACGCGTCAAATTAAATGCCTTACAGACAATCCAACAACCTCTTTCTGACAGAAACTGTTTATGATGGTCACAACTTAAAACGTCGTTTCCAACCAAGAGTGACAGCCAAACTCAAAGAAGTGAGGCGGAGCAGTGTGAGCAGGAGCCTCTTACCTCCCAGTAGACTCTGTATGGAGAGCAGGATGGAGCGCACGTCGTACAGGGCAGACCACTTGTCCTTCAGGATGTCCAGGCAGATGAAGCCCTGCTCGTCCACGTTGGGGTGGTAACAGGACGTGAGGAACTTCACACGGGGGGCTTTGTAAGGGTAGCCGCTGGGGAACTCAAACGACAGCTTGTACCGCAGGCCCTCGTACACCTACATCACAAACACACAGCTCTTACAATTGATGAACGCCCCCTACCAAACTCTTGTATATATATTTTTTTTTTTAAATGATCCAAAGTAAATGGCAGGGGTATAGGGGAATACAACAACATGAATCAAATTCTAAGGCCAAATTAGTCAACTGTTTAAAACCTTTCCTTGCTCATTCACAACCTTATCACTGTCAGCTGTCTTGTAGTCATGGGCTAGTTACCAATCATAAACAGACTATATAAAGCAATGTGCAACAGGTGCGATAGCTTTATTGCCTTCCACTGGTACAGTGTACAATGATTGATCTAGGGAAGCATCATTTGGCCATGTCATGCATGTCTCTTACCGTTCCTTGAGCCCCGTCAATGGTTCCAATCCACTTGAACAGATTGTCAGACTCTGGGAAGGCAGAGATGCCTTTGTCTCCGGACATCTAGGGGCCACACAACAATAACAACAAAACAGCACTTGTCAGACAAACAGATAAAGAATGAAGAAGTGGCATGCAGATTAGACAGAAAGAGGGTATTCTCTTACCATTAGTGTCATCAATTCTTGTTGAAGTCTGCAAGGGATAACGATCAGGGTTTTAGTTGGTGAGCAAATATACCATGATAAGTTAGTTCATGTTGGTTAGCAGACTACAGCAACGTCACCTAACGTTGACTACTAGATCTTAGTCCCAGAATTCCTTTAGATTTTGCAGCAGTGCTAGTTGGTTGGCTTGCTAACGAACGTCTGTCAACATTGGGTGGCTATAGCGATAGCAAGGTAATGTTAGCTAGTTCCTGCAAATAGATGGTTACCTTTTAGAGACAGAGCCCTTGGCGGCACTACCACCGGTCTCGTTGCCTTTAAGTGCGGCTGTGGATGAGGCTGCGGCAGGGTCCATGTTTTGAGAGGCCATAGCTAGGTAGCAGCTCGGATACTGTGAACAAACATTCAATAACGTTAAAGTCACATGTTACATTTGTGACTTTGACTTGTAAAGCTTGGCAAAAGACGAGAACAAAACGAAGTAGGCAAGCTGGCATTTTGAGCTAATAGCTTAGATAGCTAGCTACGGCTATGTTATGTTACGTTAGCGATTTAGCTAGCTAACATTGGGTGGTTAGAATTTAGCACTAGCAGAAAGCGGTGTTCATTGTTGCCGGATATTTCTGAATAACACACTTCAGTAAAAACGTAAGTAAATATAAGAATCCCGAGTGATGGTAAGAACATTTGTTGGATATTGTATAAAGGACCCATTAAAATACTTGCCTATGTGGCTGGTAAAGCTGTCCGTACAGAGTTTTAATTTAGCCGTCAACGCTGTTCTGCTACTAGTGCAGCAACCAAGAATTCAAACTGAACTGATCCCGCCCCCCTGTTTAAACTGACTTTCTATTAGTGGAACGGCCAATCGCTGCACCGGTTTCAAAAACAAGGCAACCCCTTGGCAACCATTTGGAAGAATGCAGTACACATCAAATTCAATGTGATTGGGGGAAAGCTCCCTCGGAAGTGATGGACATTGACAAATTGCAGCACTGTGCTCGATATAAACATCACATTTGGCTTTTATGAACAACTGGAGCAGGAGAGGAGTCAGACAGGACCATAGTTCTATCTCTGAGGTCAGGACTGTCCTGGACATCCTCTCAAGACAAAACCAGGGACCAAGTTAGACGCGGTGTCTGGAGTTTGGGTTTTGCGATACTTTTTTTTCATTTACATTTTTCGGAGAAAAAAATTTGGGACTATCTGGAGGGCCAAGAATAAAAGAGGGACTCATTTAGCCAGAATTGTTGTTTGAAGTTGTAGCATGGTGTGTAAAGTTTTCAATTAAATACACAAATAGAACATAAAAACATTAGCAACTTATTTTCATTATGTAACTAAAAGAAAAGAATGACAATTATTTAAAAAAAGAACAAGAATGCTTTATGTTATTCACAGATGTCATCCACTTTTGAAAATACATAACAACACTATTCTATAAAAAGTATAATGTTTTGACACAAGATAAAAAAACTAAAACACAAAATTATATAGTTTTGTAAATAAAGCAGGTTTTCAGTAATCCTTAATCAAAATACCCAACCAAGCAAACATATTGCATCAAAACAAAGATCTATAATTAAAAAAGTTGGTTGTAACCACAGAATAGAACATTAAAGACAAAATAAGTTCATAATCATTCTCTTCTTTTGCAAAAAAACAAACAAAAAGAAAACCATCAGCCTCATCATCAAATGTCAGATGCATTCTAACAATAATCTTTTTTGTGAACAAATACTCCAACCACCTCTAAAAGAAGTTAATACATTTTCTGGCAGTGAACAACAATATTGCAAAGAGCAATAAATAGTTCCTGATTAATTTAATTTTCACTACACTTTTTTTTTCTTGATCAACATTACAAGTTAACAGTTTACCATAGACTATTAAATTTACTGTCACTGCTGCCAAACTGTGATATTACAGTTATCCTGTAACGGCAGCAGAAACGTATTTGTACCACAGTCAGGCTAAGGATGAACACGAAAAAAGCATTTTCCAGTGGGGGTTTTGTTTAGATTAATGTCCATATTTGAGAAAATAATCGCAGAACATTCCTCAAAAAACATCCTTGCCATGTTATTGAAGGAAGCTTTGTGTGGTATTCTTTGTATTCTGAATAAACTTTGGACTGCCAGTGTTGGTTTACGTCGACAGGGCCCTTGCCCTTTGGGGTTTCTAAAAAGGTCAGGGGTTTTCTGATCGTTGGCCGTCCATTGCTTTCTGCATCTTCTCCACCATCCACCCTGGGACGGTGAAGGGCTTCAGCTCATCCATCTTCAGCTCTGGACAGTCTCTGCAACAACCAACGCAATGCACGTTCACTTACAAACTCAATGTGCTACATAAAGGTTCCAACCTACCACTTTCTAAAACTGTACATCATTTATTTTGTAGAAAGTAATAACAAATTTTTTTTTAAAGGGTTTTCATTCTGTTCCTACTTTTGCTAGAGACTGGATCAGAGTGTTTGGAAAGCTCCTAGATGGCGATATGACACATGATGATAAGTGCTAGAATCTCTAAGATCCATCTAACTATGGTTCCATGACTCCCTGCACTAGAGTCGCAAACTGAGGCCCATGTTGCGTTCTGTGCTGTGTGTTCTGCATTGTTGTGTTCTGTGTTGTGTGTGTTCTCCATTGTTGTGTTCTGTGTTGTGTGTGTTCTGCGCTGTGTGTTCTGCGTTGTGTGTGTTCTGTGCTGTGTGTGTTCTGCGTTGTTGTGTTCTGCGTTGTGTGTGTTCTGCGTTGTGTGTGTTCTGCGTTGTGTGTGTTCTGCGTTGTTGTGTTCCGTGCTGTGTGTGTTCCGTGCTGTGTGTGTTCTGAGTTGTGTGTGTTCTGAGTTGTGTGTGTTCTGCGTTGTGTGTGTTCTGCGTTGTGTGTGTTCTGTGTTGTGTGTGTTCTGTGCTGTGTGTGTTCTGTGTTGTTGTGTTCTGTGCTGTGCTGTGTGTGTTCTGTGCTGTGTGTTCTGCATTGTTGTGTTCTGTGCTGTGTGTGTTCTGTGCTGTGTGTGTTCTGTGCTGTGTGTGTTCTGTGTTGTTGTGTTCTGTGTCGTGTGTGTTCTGCATTGTTGTGTTCTGCGCTGTGTGTGTTCTGCGCTGTGTGTGTTCCGTGTTTCTTACTTGTAATCATCACTCCGGGACAGGTCCTGTATATCCTCCTCTATAAGGAGGTAGGCCTGGAACCACAGACAATGACAACAGTTAATGTAGGCCTAGAGTAATAATAATATACATCATAAAGAACAGTTAAAATAGGCCAAGATCCAGCCACATAAACATGAACACTTAATATAGACCTTGCACCTCCAACAGTAAGGACACAGTATTTATTAGCTACTAGAAAATAAGCAAACTCCCGATCAGCAGTATCTCTCACCATCTTCCCTCCGGTGGCTCTCATATGCTGCCTCTCTGCTAGCCAGTGCTTGTCCTGGGCGTCTGCAGCGTACTAAGAAACCATGACAACACAGGTTACAACCACTAAGAAACCATGACAACACAGGTTACAGCCACTAAGAAACCATGACAACACAGGTTACAGCCACTAAGAAACCATGACAACACAGGTTACAGCCACTGAGCAGGTGTGTTTCAGCATGGGGCAGAGCTAGAAGTGCATGGTGTTTACCTTGAAGAGGTCAGCGTGTTTGATGTAGATCCTTCCTCGTGTGCCTCCCATTCCTAGAGCCCTACACAACACAAGACAAGACAAGACAAGACAAGACAAGACAAGACAACACAACAGACGTTAACCCAAACAGCCTGGCCAACTAACAGACCCCTAAACATGGTATTTAACTGTCGCTACCTCCAACAGAGTGGAGTCCTGTCATATTACTCACTTGTTGGCTCGTGATCCAAGAACGAAGGTGCTGCCATCATTCAGCCTTGAGGGCTCCCACTGCAGAGAGATATCATGTTATTACTAACACACACACACACACACACAGTCTCAAATAAAACCAGGTGGACACAACATCATAAACACATTACTGTCACAAACACGGTTACAACTCAACACAAGAAACATGAGTTATGAGATCTAACTCACCTAGGACTGTCTCCCTAATGGATTCAACTCAACATGGACTTTGTCAACACAAACTTAACGAACGTTATGAGGTCTAACTCACCTTAGGACCATCTCTCCTAACGGGTTCAGAGGTCTTGGTCTTGAGCCTAAGGAGACGGGGTCAAAGGTTAACTCATCGTGTGAACCATCCTTTGCCAAGCCACCATTCTAGGGTCCTCTTCTACTCAGTATTATCCATCCATCCATTCATCCATCCATCCATTAGCTATACCGCTTATCCTATGCAGGGTCGCAGGGGGGCTGGAGCCTATCCCAGCCGACACAGGGCGAAAGGCGGGGTACAGCCTGGACAGGTCGCCAGTCTATCACAGGGTCAACACATAGGGACAGACAACTCACACTCACATTCACACCTACGGACAATTTAGTCACCAATTAACCTGCATGTTTTTGGACTGTGGGAGGAAACCGGAGTACCTGGAGGAAACCCACGCAAACACGGGGAGAACACACAAACTCCACACAGAAACTCCACACTCAGTATTATATTAGAAAAAAAAATGTATCCATGAAAAAGGGTGGTATGTGGTGTTGCTATGGTAATGTCTCCTTAGTTTCACAGGTATAGACGCTGCGGTGTTTCTATGACAACATGGCGGTATTGTTTTAATGGTGAGGGTTCAGTGAGGTCACAGGGTCATGCTCACGGGAAGTTAGCCGGTCGATCGTAGGGAACGGCAGGAACGGTGGGACGACCTTTCCTCTGAAATATAAAACATCACGTTCAGTCCATTACCCCGGCTAGGGGTCAAACAGCCGAAAGGTCAGGGATCAAACAGCCGACGTACCTTTTTTGGGACAGGACTGCCTCTTTGGCTGGAATCTTCATCAGGCTGGCGGGCCCTCTAGAGGAAGATGGAGGTAGAGGAGTTAGTGCATAACCTGTATTACATTACATTAATGTAAACCATGTACCGTGAAACACCACAAAAAAAGTAAGTCCAGCATGGTGCTTTTATGTGCCAACTTGAAGGCAAACAACCCTACACCTTAATCGTGTTCTACAATCCATCAGGACAAAATACATTGACTATTCCTTAAGCTTTCAAATATCAGCCACTAATATCCAGTCCAACTGTTTGTCTTTCACCTACTTTGACTGTGTAGTCAGGACCACAAGGCCTGGCCGTTCTCTCTCCGTCTGGGAACAGTTGCTTTGCCTGAGCACAAAAAGTGTTATACACACACACAATACAATCATGACACACAGACACATTGCCATGGAGACCGTGGTAAATCTCACCAACGATAACACTGATGTATTCATATAATTGGTTGTAATAAGAGTTAAGTCCAGACACCAGGACAGCAGTGGTAGAACGATTTAACACCAGGAGGGCAGATGGTTCTTACGTTCTCTAAACAGTTCCTGCAGGCTTCTCTGACGAGCTGCTCTGTCTGCACATCTTCTCCCACGTTCTCCTTCACATTGCTGGCTGCTTTATCAAAGAACTAAGACACAAACAATCGTACAGTTAGAGCCCTTCATCTTGGTTACAGTACTGTCAAGGGTTCTTCACTATGGTAGCAAGACAATCAGAGCTCTTCACCATGTTACAATACAGATGGAGCCCCTTTAATCTCAATACACTACAGTATTAAGTTATTTAGCATGGTAACACTTCCCCATGACAACGTTGTATTACAACTGTGTAAGCTGATTACGCATCACATGAGACTGCATTTGGTCGTAGCAAGTGAACAAGACACAGTTTTCCATATCTCACCCTCATGTACTTCCTGAAAACAGCCATGATGTCCTCGTTGAAGCTTGGCTGCAGCACCGCCCGCAGGAGGTCCATGGATATCCCTGGCTCTGTGTAGCTACTCAGCAAAATAACAACACATAACATCCTTTCTATATTCACTCCACAAAGAATACAATGTTTCTGGAACAGGGCCGAGGCTGTCACTGTGTCTGTTGTTGTGAACAGAGTTAACATACTGATATGGACAGGACACTTAATCTAGGATCCCTTGACACTCTCTTTTCCACAAACACACTGACCTAGCTGTCATCTGGGAACGACGCCCGCGGCGGTGCACCTGTCTGTGTTTGATCATGATGTTCCAGGGATTCTGGAGCAAAACACACACACACACACACACACACACACACACACACACACACACAGTTATTATTCATCATGACAAAGAGTATAGATAGTACAGAGATTTATAAGATATAACTACTAAACTAGCAGCCGCCATTCTTTTGTCAGCTGTGCAAATCTCTTACAATTTATTATCAATTCAGAAATATACTTATGGTCAGTACGGCCAGTCCCTAAGCTGTAACAGCAACACTGGCACCGTCATTGACTTATAACGGCTGACCAAGTGCATTTCGAAAGATTGAATTAAAATAAACATAGATGAACTGAAATAATTGATTTATACGATAATCTACGTACAATCTCTGACCCATTCGGTGGAGGAAGTAAACATGAAAGAATACAAGCTTCAGGCTCGCAGGGCAATAAGAGGCTACGGGGTTACTGACCACGGGCTGGATAGGCTGTTCCACTGGGTCTTGTTGAAGCCATTCTCGACGGCCTTCGCTGCGATGTGCCCCCATTTCAATTTTGATAACTCGTGCGGCGGTTTCACGGAAATGTATTTACTCCTTGATCCCAGAGTTGATGTCAATGATAAAAGAGCGTTTTAGAGTATGCTAATAATCTTACTGCACGAACTGATGATTAGAGTATTCTAAAGTCGAAGAAACACAATTTTGTTTACTTTCTTAAATAGAAAATCGCTTTGGCATCACCTTTCCTGTCATACTCTGTTTACCTGTGTAGTATGTGACGAAGAAGATTTGTTGTTGCTCTGCCACCTAGTGGACTGGAGTGGAGAAAACGTCTTCAGCGCAAACGCACATATCGAGTGGGCGTGTCTCGTTGACTAATGTTGACGAGCCGTTAAGGCAGCCATATTGGTAAGGTATGTAGGCTATACACCACGCTGGAATAGGACCGTCATTCTCATTCTGAAATGTTGACAGAATAACCGTCAAAATCCATGTCACTGCAATGATATGTGGTTCGCGATTGCCCTTCCTGCATCTATAGTGGGAAAACCGTTACGTAAATGCGACTTAAACACGACAGACAGCAGGAACCCAACAAATAAATCTGTATGTAGCTAAATTGAATAATAATCATTTAAACTATATACAATATGTAACTCATGTTTTACAGCGTAAAATGTCAGGCAGCAAGGGGTATTATCCTTTTAACGTTAGTGGATGGCATTTAAAAACGTCAGGACAGTGATTTAACCAATTTATTTCAAAACTGGTTCTACACATTTTACTGGGAGCAAACGTCTATATTTTAGGGTCCATTAGAACAGAAGGATAATAACAATACCAACTGCACTGAGCCTGAAGGTGGGATAGAGGAAGATATGGGGAGTGGGAGAGAGCGATAAGAGGGAGAGGAGAGAAGGACAGAATGGGAAGGAGAGACAAACAGAATGGGGAAAAGAGGGAGTGGGAGTTGAGAGACCGACAGACGGGGGAGAGACAGACAGAAGGGGGAGTGGGAGTTGAGAGATGGACAGAAGGGGGAGAGACAGACAGAAGGGGGAGTGAGAGAGAGAGAGATGGACAGAAGGGGGAGTTAGAGAGAGAGAGATGGACAGAAGAGTGCAGAGAATGGAACAGGTAAAGAAAAGAGGCTGTTGACACTGATTGCAGGAGACAGTATTTACACTTAGTACAGGAGGCCTCTCAAACTGCAGCCAATAGGAGTAGAGAGATCATACAAAAAAATAAAAACAAAAACAAACAAAACTCCGAACTGATTTAAGAATACATACATTTGTTTTTATGAGTGTTGAAAAAGTGACAGATTTAGAAGAATCATGCAAAACAAAATCCAAAACACGTAACAGAGAATTATAAAAATAAACTTGGGAGTAATTTCGCTGGTTATACCTTCGGCATTATTGACGCACCCATACACAATTATACTTTTACATACAGATAGACTTTCTTAATAACACTTTGGTTTAGTTTAAAAGAATTTCTATGTAATAAACCCATTGAACTGTATATAATACAAGAACAGATTTGTTTTTAAAAATGTGTTAAATTATGTAAAATAAAAAAAGCATGAAGAAACAAGACAGCACACAGTTTGCTTTCTTTTCCAGAGCTCAACGCAAATGTGTAGCGTTGAGTAAAACAACACAGACTCCATACTAATATCCTGTACAATATCTACAGAAGGACTGCTGGTGGATTAACACACTGGGGGATCAAATGGAGAGATGTGATTGGCCGGAGCCAGTCGACACGATACGTTGTTGACCTATTAGAGCTAGGCAAGCCTGCTAGGGACCATGAAGTGATTGGACAGGAACAGAGAGATAGCAGTCGGTAACTCCTCTCCCCTTGCTACTGCCTCCGGACAATGCCTGGCAACACTGCCACAAACAGATTGTTCTAGAAATATTTTCCCCCGCATAAAACTGAAAGTAGGCCGAATGTTCCGCCTAATTAAAGTCAGTAAGCATTGCGAATGTGGAAGAAAAACTGTAAATTTGACTATTTACATAATGGTGAACACAGACTGAAGAGGTGTTCTGGTTTTACATTTCTACATTCATTGTGCTGCCCAGTGATGTGTTCAAATCCCAAACTTTTGATAAAACGAATCGAAACACTTCAGAATGGAGGGATTAGAAAATGACAGTAACCTACTTTAAGGGTTGTATAACTCTTTAAGTGAAATACATAACAGTGCACTATAGGACAAATTCTAAATTTCCAAGTTCCTCCAAACTGTCAAATTTTTCTGTCAGTTAGCCCGTAAGTTTTCTGGTAACAGCTACAAGTCAGCTAGCATCCTCACAGAACAGTTAGCCAGTAAGTTTTCTGGTACACAGAGTAACCTATGAGTTTTCTGGTACACAAGTTGGCTGACAAGCTTTACTGGTAAACAAGTTAGCCATTAAGCTCTCTGGTAAAAGAGATCTGGTGGATCACTTTAGGAAAGGCTAAACGTGAGATTTCACAAGGCTGACGTGTATAAAGTTCAAACGGGAATCTGACCTGCACAGCAACGTTAGCTCAGAGTAAGGCTGCAGTAATTCACTCATTATTACTAATATATAATTTAATGGCCCAAGACTACATTTTACTCAAGGATCACCATTGGCCACTGAAACAAATAGCTGCCTGGTCAGCCAATCACAACAGTCCCTTTGAGGTGCATCCACTTCCACCACCAAAGTCTGTCGAGCAATGAGCACAACCGAAGGACCCAAACCACCAACACCACTTCCTGCTATTAATCACAGCCACATCCATAGATAAAACCCCTTACCAGGTTTTCTCCATACTTCTCTATGGATAAGACCTCCTGTTCTTCTTGAACACACTAGACACCAACAGTCTCAGGGGTCTTATTGACTGGACTACTACAACTGCTGCTACTGCTACTACTGTTGTTGTTGTTGTTATTGTTGTTGTTGTCCTGACTATCTGTGGAGTCCAGACTTGCCGGAGGTTCAGCTGACGTCATTTTAGAGGAAGAGTCCTTTTCTCCTGGGGGAGTGGCCAGTGAGGGGGTGGGCGGGGCAGATGATGACGGGGTGGGCGGGGCAGAGGAAGAGGGGCCGGGGGAGGAGAGGGCGCGGCCTGTCGTTGGCTGGTACGCGGCCAGTAGCTCCTGCACGCGCTCAGTAGTGGGCTCCCATTTGGCAAACCCAGCGGTGTTCTGCAGGAAGAGAACTGCTGTGCCGTGGACCGCCTTGTAGTACATCTCCTCTCTGTGGGGGAGTGACGTAATACTGGAGTTAGAAAGAGTACATTTACTCTCTATGGGGGAGGAAAGTAATACCGGCATTAGGGAAGAGTACATTTACTATAGGAGTGAAGTAATACTGGAGCCAGGAAGAGTACATCTACTCTCTGTGGGGGAGTGACGTAATACTGGAGTTAGAAAGAGTACATTTACTCTCTATGGGGGAGTAAAGTAATGCTAGAGTCAGGAAGAGTACATCTACTCTATGGGGGAGTAAAGCATTACTTGAGACAGGAAGAGTACATCTACTCTCTATGGGGGAGTAAAGTAATACCGGCATTAGGGAAGAGTACATTTACTATATGAAGGAGTAAAATAATACTGGAGTTAGGAGGAGTACATCTCTAAGTGTGGTAGTAAAGTAATACTGGAGTTAGGGAAGAGTACATCTACTCTCTGGGGGGAGTAAAGTAATACTTGAGTTAGGGAAGAGTACATTTACTGTATGGAGGAGTAAAGTAATGTTGGAGTTAGGGAAGAGTACATCTACTCTCTTTGGGAGAGTAAAGTAATTCTGGAATTAGGGGATGGAGGCTAGATTTACTCTTTATTGGGAAATAAAGTAACACTGGAGTGTTCTTTAAAACCTGTAACTAAACAATTAATTTACATAATGCCTTTACACTACATTGAAGGTTTTTGGGTGCAGTTTTGAGAATCAAATGTCAGTCACTTCACAGTGTGTGTGTGTGTGTGTGCGCGTGTACGTGTGTGTGAGAGAGAGACGTACTTTTTGCAGGTGTGCTGTGAGCCGCTGCGGTACTCGTGTTCGAAGGCCGGCACGGTCATGTGGTGACGGAGGAAGACGCTGGACTCCATGCGTGTCAGAGCCGGGGTCGGGGGGTCACGCCACTCTGGGACGAACACGATGAAGGACAGGGGCTCGCTGGATCGTTCCAGAAGCTCCTACTCGCACACGCACACACACGCACACATACGCACACATACGCACACACACGCACACACACGCACACACACGCACGCACACAGTTAGAAAGGCAGGTGTTAACCGGTGGTAGTACAAGCTTCCCCCAAGCTGCGACTAGGTGGTGAGGATTCCTTCCAGCCTTTTGGGCCTCAGAACTCCAATATTTTAGATATTTATCAACACTAAAACCTCCTTTCCTCTCACCTCAAAATGTGTTACCATGGAATCCATCAGCTCCTCACAGAAAGGTGGGTTAGCCTCGAAGGAGCCACTGGCAGGGGAGAAGCTCAGGAACGGCCTGGACACACACACACACACACACACACACACACACACACACACACACACACACGTTATAGTATTGGTATTTCATAAGCTTCACATCTCCACACACACCCCTAAGTTACAGTGTCTAATGGTTAGGTTCTCTTAAGGGGGTTAGGTTTTCTTAAGGGGGTTAGGTTCTCTAAATGGGCTTAGGTTCTCCAAAAGGGTTAGGGTTGGGGTCTCTAAAGAGTTAGGATTAGGTTCTCAGGGTTAGGGTAAGGTTCTCTAAAGAGTAAGGGTAAGGGTTAGGGTCTCAGGCTAAAGGTTAGGTTAAGGGTTAGGGTCTCAGGGTTAGGGTTAGGTTCTCTAAAGGGTTGGGGTCTTAGGGTTAGGGTCGGGGTCTCTAAAGGGTTAGGGTTAGGGTCTCAGGGTTAGGGTTAGGGTCAGGGTCAGGGTCAGGGTTAACGTTAGGGAGCTCACCCCCTGGAGCCAAAGAAGCCGTCGGTGTCGGGGAAAGCGGAGCAGAACTGTTTGAAGTAGCAGTTGAGCGGCGAGGCGAAACACTCGAAGCTGACGCCAAACTGCTTATGGAGCGCCTCGAACACGGGGACAGGCAGAGCCCCCTGCAGACCACTGCCCTCGTTCACGCCCGCGCCAAACATCACCTGGCGGGAACACACAGGGTTTAACATGATACAGGAGGACACACATGAACACACAGAGTTTAACTGATATAGGACACACATGAACAAACACAGAGATTAACTGATATAGGACACACATGAACACACACAGAGCTTAACTGATATAGGACACACAGGGTTTAACTGATATAGGACATATATGAACAAACAGGGTCTAATATGATACAGTAGGACACACATGAACAAACACAGAGTTTAACTGATACAGTAGGACATACATGAACAGACACAGAGTTTAACTGATACAGTAGGACATACATGAACAAACACAGAGTTTAACATGACATAGTAAGTGCGAGTTGAATACTGACAATAGATTGGGTAGTTTATCTATTTGACATGCTCAGTCAGGGCTTTAACATGTCTGCCCTCTGAACTTTTGTTTTTTTATAGAAATCACACCAACAGTCAGAGGGGCATCTCACCTGGTATCTCTTGATGAGGCACCAGACTCTGGAAAGGAACTTCTCAAAGCGAGGGTCGTCTATACAGCTGTATCGATACAGCAACTCCTACAGGCAGGGAGGGAGGAAGGGAGGGAGGTAGAAAAGAAAAAAAGGAGGAAATAGGGGAACAGAAGAAAGAGAGAGAGATATGTTTGGAGGAATTAGAGAGATTAATGGCAATGAGGGGGTAATAGAAAAAAGGCTTTTTTTTCCAGCAAGGATCTATACAGACCGATAGCTCCCCCTAGTGGCTAGGCTTAAGAACACACAGTCTGCAGTGACCTCACCAAATCACTAAAGAGGAGTAGTAAGCAGTGTGTGTGTGTGTGTGTGTGTGTGTGTGTGTGTGTGTGTGGACCTACAGCCCAATAGCTCCCCCTAGTGGCTAGGATGTGTGTCTCTTACCAGTTTGGTGAAGTGTCCCCTGTTGATTTTCACCATCTCTCCTTTGAAGCGCAGACAGGATGTTTCGTTCTCAAAATGCAGCTCCACGCGGGGCTGAGGGGGGGAGGGGAGGGACAGCCTCACTGGGTAGCAGTACACCAGGCGGTCCTGTACCTCCGCTGGCTCTGACGCTTCTACACACACACACACACACACACACACACACACACACACACACAATCTTGTAAGTTACAACTTTAACTTCCGCAGGCTAAAAAACAAGCAATTTCAGTATGTTACAAACAGTAGATGAATGTGTGTTGTGGTTCTGTGTGTGTGTGTGTGTGTGTGTGTGTGTGAGCGAGCTTTTGTTTGACGGTCAGTGTGTGTGTGTGTGTTTGGACCTGTGATGTTGCAGTCCTTCAGCAGGCCAAGGTGGGTCTGGCGGATGCGTCGGCTGTACTCTGCAGAGATGTGGTAGATCTTAGTGCAGATCCCCTCAACCGAGTCTTTAGCCACCGCAGTCACGTGAGGGCCACACTGCTTCCTCAGGTGATCCAGACGGTCCTGTCACACACACACACACACACACACACACACACACACACACACACACACAGTTTTAGACTGCTGTACACTCTTCCCATTAACCACAACGTGGAAGTTAAACCACTGAGATTCTTTATGCAAACAGCATGGTAAGAGTGTTTGTAGGGAGAGTGGTGAACAGAAGAGAATAGAAATTAGTTTGTAGATTAAAGTGAGGGAACTCATTTATAAGCTGTAGACTAAAGTGAGGGAACTCATTTATGAGCTGTAGATTAAAGTGACAAGTGGATGGAGCTGTAAGAGTGTGAGCAGTGAGTTGTAGCTGCTGGTGAATGATCTGTGTGATCATGTGGCATTGATCCCGTTGTAGTTTTTAAGGGTGTGACGGCTCTGGCTATATCTGACCCAGTACTTTGCTAGCAGAGTGGATTAGGGTTAGTGTAGTGTAAAGGGTTAGTTACCATGTAGTCTTGTTTGCTAGCAGAGTGGGTTACGGTTAGTGTAGTTTAAAAGGGCTAGTTACCATGTAGTCCTCTTTGCTAGCAGAGTGGGTTACGGTTAGTGTAGTTTAAAGGGCTAGTTACCATGTACTCCTCTTTTCTAGCAGAGTGGGTTACGGTTAGTGTAGTTTAAAGGGCTAGTTACCATGTAGTCCTCCTTGCTAGCAGAGTGGGTTACGGTTAGTGTAGTTTAAAGGGCTAGTTACCATGTAGTCCTCTTTGCTAGCAGAGTGGGTTAGGGTTAGTGTAGTTTAAAGGGCTAGTTACCATGTAGTCCTCTTTGCTAGCAGAGTGGGTTACGGTTAGTGTAGTTTAAAAGGGCTAGTTACCATGTAGTCCTCTTTGCTAGCAGAGTGGGTTACGGTTAGTGTAGTTTAAAAGGGCTAGTTACCATGTAGTCCTCTTTGATAGCAGGGTTATGTAGTCCTCTTTGATAGCAGAGGGTTAGGGTTAGTGTAGTTTAAAGGGCTAGTTACCATGTAGTCCTCTTTGCTAGCAGAGTGGGTTACGGTTAGTGTAGTTTAAAAGGGCTAGTTACCATGTAGTCCTCTTTGCTAGCAGAGTGGGCTACGGTTAGTGTAGTTTAAAGGGCTAGTTACCATGTAGTCCTCTTTGCTAGCAGAGTGGGTTACGGTTAGTGTAGTTTAAAGGGCTAGTTACCATGTAGTCCTCTTTGCTAGCAGAGTGGGTTAGGGTTAGTGTAGTTTAAAGGGCTAGTTACCATGTAGTCTTCCTTGCTAGCAGAGTGGTCGCGGCGCAGCCAGTTCATCGTGTCCTCGGCGTTCCACTTCACAACCTTCCTGCTTTCCGGGGTTGCATTCCTAAAGAGGTCACAGGTAGGTCAAAGGTCACCTAGGTTGTGACTGTTTGATCAGAATGAGTGAGGCTCAGCAGATTAAGGGGGGGCCTCCATTCCTGGAGAGATCAAACTGATCCCGTATTCACTTATCTCAACATTTATATGGTGAAAGTTGCTGTGACTTCCACTGAATTTCTATTGAAGTCTGCTATTATTAGAAGGGTTCAAAATAATCTGAGATCAGAGGTTGTTTTGTTTTTTAAACGATAATGATACGAGAACATTGTGTAGTAATAATAATAATAACAAAGGATGAATGTGTATCACAGAGCAACAGACAGGCCTACCTTGAGTCTATCATCTTCTTTGCTGCTTCAGCATATTTAAACAGCAGCTTCCTGGCCTCCTCTTTGTATTTGATCCGTGACAACCTGGGAAAAGGTTATGGAAAGGTCATAGAAATAGAATTAACATAACAAATAGACCAGATCAAATCAATGGTCGTCATTAAAGAAAATATCTGACGTCATTTTTTTCGATCCAAACAAAGCCAACATTAAAACAGGAACGAACGTAAACCCAGTCGTTGCCCTTGACAACGGGCTAGTCAAGATATGTCAGCCATTTCTGGCTATATTCTAACCCTACATATGTGTGTGTGTGTGTGTGTGTGTGTGTGTGTGTGTGCTGACCTGATGGGGATGTCGTTCATGACCTCTCTGAACATCGAGGAGGAGATGATGGGGTCACACTCGCTAGGCAACAGGGGGTCAGGTCCCTTGTCGATGACCTTCCTCTCCAGCAGCCAGCGGTTGAAGGACTCCCTGGGGGGCTCAATGCCTGGGGGGGATCATAGAATTGTGATCAGCATTCATCCAATGGTAGCAGAGTTCCTGGAAGTGATGTTGTGTACCCCTTCCCTTTGGTGGAGGAGCTCATATTAATGTTGGCATAGCTCGGTGTGTTTGAGAGTGAAAGTGTGTGTGTGTGTGTGTGTGTGTGTGTGTGTGTGTGTGTGTGTGTGTGTGTGTGTACCTTCTCTCTGGTAGCAGAGCTCCTGGTAGTGTTGCCGTAGCTCTGTGTGTGTGTGTGTGTGTGTGTGTGTACCTTCTCTCTGGTAGCAGAGCTCCTGGTAGTGTTGCCGTAGCTTGGTAACCAGCTGAGCCCTGAGTAGCTCTATCTCGGGGTGCGGAGGCAGGTGGGCGGCAGGGGCTCGTTCTCGGATCACTGCGTTGGTTTGTATGTCCAGGTCCCAGTAAACTCTAACAACCAAAACAACAACAACAACAACAACAACAACAATCTCTGTCAACAAAATTTTTTTTTCTCTCCACAGCTCTAACATGGTCCATGGTCAAAGTGGCTTGAGGTGTGCTGGGGCTAACTTTGTTGCTATGTTTCCATAGAAAATCTTTAAGGAGTGTTAGCTTGTTGACTATGCTAACTTGTTAGCTTTGATAGCATGTTAGTTATGCTAGGTTGTAGACCATGATAGCATGTTGACTATGCTAGCATGATGGCTGTGCTAGCTTGTTAGCTGTTCTACAATATGCAACCAATTAAATGTTCAAACCCTGGCAATTGTTGTTGCTGTGCTTCTATAGGAAAACCCTTCAGAGAAAGCTCTAAAAACACAACTCACAACACTTCCAGAAATGCCCTGACTGAATTTTAAATCCTACAATATCATAATCAGCATATCCATGCTCACCATAGTGCCTTCAGTTTGGAACCACCACAGATTGACACATGCTGCTATCTTTATATACTACTGTGTTGGTAGCACACATCTTGGTAAATTCACAATAGATAGGCTATAGACAGCAACGTGTGTGTGTGTGTGTGTGTGTGTGTGTGTGTGTGTGTGTGTGTGTGTGTGTGTACTCACATTGAGGGTCTGTATGGTGCTGGTGCAGGGGTGGGGCTGGGTGTTGTGGGCGTGGCTGGCTGGACCGGCTTTTCTTCAGAGGCGGCATTCCAAGGTTTAACCCCCGGAATGCTGGGTGAAATTGGCACCATGTCCACCTGACACACACACACACACACACACACACACACATAATTAAGTTTTAATTATCTTCACACTGATGAAAGCAAGGCCCTTCTCAATCTAGGTCAGAAGACCAAATCAAGATGTGGTCTCAAACATTTGTAGCAAAGTGGGGTTGATAGACTTCGCAGACTTTCACATTTTCAAAGATGATCAGGATAGCTAACCTTTGGCCTTTTGAAGCTGTTAGGACCCCCATGCTCCTCTGATGTGCGTCTCTTTCGCTGCCCGTTCCCAACGCTGGGCTCTCCCTCTGCTGGGGCAGCGTTCAGACCCAGAGGGTCGGACTGAACACACAACCAACAAACAGGCCAATCACACGTTAGAAAACGCACAACATTTTGAGATTAATAGCAATAACATTCTGTCGACCACTGTTTAAAAAACAAGAAACACTCACGATGACATCGTGCTGTCCAAGAACTGGCACCTCCCACAGTGACTGGTTGGTGAAGCGGTTGAAGTAATATGGACGGTTCTCTCTCTTACTCCAGCACTTAGCCCACCCCGCCTGGATCAGCTCGTCTAGGTAACACAGGAGCGCACACACGCGGACGCGCACACACACATGCGGACGCACACACGCACACACGCCCTGTTAGAACCGAACTTGTATTTCCAGCTCTTACAGGGAGTTGAGGGAGTTAGAGATACGACAGTTTAAACTGGTTGAGTGACTAGGGTTAGAGGGAAAAGGGTGTGTGTGTGTGTGTGTGTGGTGGGGGGGCCCTTCTGGAAATTGGTGGAACAGGGGGTGGGGTGGGTGGGGTGAACCTACCAGGTAGCTCCAGAGGTTTGGAAGTGGAGGGGGACAGGGGGGTGAACCTACCAGGTAGCTCCAGAGGTTTGGAAGTGGAGGGGGACAGGGGTTCGCCCTGCGATGCCGAGCCGGAAGGGGAGGATACTAAGGGAACCTCCCCTTTTGCTGTCACATGGTTCTCAGCGCTCATCTCTGCTCATCTGTTCTGCCGTCTGTTAGCTACAGACAATAACAAACACATGAGGTGTGTATCTGAGGCAAGGCACTTCAAAGACCCCACTGTTCAAGTAAAACATTTATTTATTTAGCTTTTATTTCACCAGATGAGTCCCATTCAGATGGACCTCTCTTTGACAAAAGGAGAAAACCAGCTTAAAACCAAACTAAAAACTAAGATATAGCCAGAATGCAGAACAGCCATGGCAGTGCATAGTGTGATTTACATGACAAAGAGTCAAAGCCAAATGAGATCAAGCATAACTCCTACAGAGACAGAAGCATCTCTGAAGCCAGGAGTAGCGTAGCGTAGCCTACCGAACTTATCCGTGTCTGATAATAAAGATGCCAACGGAAACATGTGTGCGTCTAAAAACCATATTGATATAGAATTACATCTGAATGCATTATATCACTGTATATTGTTATAGCATCATCTCTAAATCCTAAATGTTTAGAACTTGGTAGACTGCCGATAGCCCATAGACTTAAGATCGCTTAACGTCTGTTCTGCATTCTGGCTATAGAGCTCTGGTGCTCGTATAAACTGGGCAGTGGGCGGTCAGTAGTACTAGGCTAGGCTACTTAACGCTAGCTTGCGGTTAGCCTAGTATACGCTAACTGGTTGCCCTGATCAAATGTAATTTTAGAAGAAAAATACACTTTGTTTTTTTAGGGAGATGTGTTTTCAACCTTTATAGAAGACTAAATGAAAGCAAGCTAAACACGCATGCGTCTGCTTCACCGCCCACCCCAGCGCGAGCCAGCTGAAAGCAAACACGGAGGAGGAGAGGAAAGGAGGAGGGGGGGGGGGGTACGTCGGGTAGCTCCGCTACACAACAAAGCCAACAGCAGCGCCTCGGAACTCCGGTGAAACCGACTGGAGAAACCCACTAAAATAGAGGACATAGGCTACAGGAAACCCATCTACAGAGGCATTAAAATGCAGGGAACAAGTTCAGGCACAATTTTGAGGGGTCAGATCGGTAAGTGAGGTCTGTCGGTCGGGCCGAATCCGTCTACATAATGACAGTCACAACACGGATTTGGGCGCGCACTTTGGTTTATTCAAGATGGCGCGCGCTGCCGCTGCGCACTTTACAGACTAAATTGTTGTTTTATTCTGTGTGCAGATCATACATACAGTATCTAAGTGCATAATCTGAATCCCGGCACATTCCGCCGTTTGCCCATGCCCTGGGCGCTGAGAAACGGTAGCAAGTTCTCTTACCTTGATACGGTTTGTTAGCAACCTTTGCAGGCTCTGTTGTATTCAGTCCGGACCCGCCTCCGCCTCTCCCTCCCCACCTGCTCAGACATCTTGTATCGGGGACCCGAGCCTGGTCAGTGCGCATGCTCCACTTTAGCATGCAGTTCGGCTCAACCAGTCACTAGAAGGTCGCCATATGCAGAGCGGCTGTTGTAGAAAAGTTTGAATTGGTAGTTCGTCATGCTTTATAAGAGTGGTATTAAGCTGTTATTACGCCACGTTGGAACCCATGCCCAGACCATGTTAATAGTGAGTGACATTATAGCTTTCCCTGTTGTAGCATAACGTTTTCCGTCATGGTGTAACTTTAGGTAAAAGTTTTTTTGGTGACTGTCATGTCCAACTAAATCTTTTTTTAAATGCAAAAAATTTATGGAGATTTTAAATTTGTTTTACTTTTTGCATAACATTTATATATTAACGAACGGCAAATATACTTGTTTCTTTATAATCCACAACACGTTTACATTTGTCTTCTTATTTGAAATGTTTAACACAGTTTTTAACGATATGGAACATTGTTGGTCAGTCCAGAATGCTTGTATTTATTAATTTTCTTTCCTACATTTGGTGTGTGAAGTTGTTGATTTCTGATCATGTCTATTCTGCGTTGTTTTTCATTCCATATTAAGTTAAAATAAGTGTTTCTGACCAAAAAAGTTATATTTATAAATGTGTATTACTATTTGTAACAATAAAAAAGGTCTGCGTAGGATACAGTACATCTTTATATATGAAGCAGTGCGATGTAGTTACCGCTAGGGGGCTCACCTTACTGTACCACGGGGCCAATACAAAGTTGGCTTCATCCATGTTTGTCTATAGGACATGTCTGATGCCAGGTCTTATTCAACATATACCTCTGGAGGTTTAAAGACGATATTGTATATAGTTAAATAGCATAAAACACGAGCTTGGTTTTCAAAACTAGTAAACCCTTCGTTGGCGTAGCAATTATTTCAGCTGTGTTACCACATTGCATAACAGTGTTTCACAGTACTTTTAAAGCCATATAAACAGTATAAAACAACCGCCACACTTCGTTCTCTCTCTCTATCTATCTAGATGGCCCTGCGCGTGGCTTTGCCAACGTGCGGGGGGAGGCTCTGGAGTGACCACGGCTTCAAGCTGTGGTTACGGTCTAGGCACAGGTTTAGGTTGAGTCAGAGAGGCTCATTAGAGCAGCGAGGAGAGATTTAAACTGATGATGGACATTCCATTTCATTTCAGCGGTTGGCATCTCGTGACATAGCAAAAACAAAACATCAAGTCTTAACCTGAATTGGCATAACTTTTTCGAATACATTTTTTAAAAATAAATCCATGGGACGCAGTATTGCCACATCAAAGCAAGCCACTTTAAAAAAGTTATGTAACCCAGGGAGGTAAATTAATACCCTACTTTTTACAAAGGGTTTGGACTGTATTTGGTCACTGGTCATTTTTAGCTGTGGTTGTTGCACTAGGTCTAACCTACTATTACTGAACCCCTGGCTATAGAACAGAGAACCAACCCCCAGCTAGCCTGAATAGAGAACCCATGGCTATCTAGAAATTACACTTCAGTTGATTTATACTTTCATACGGTGTGCCTTGTTAAGGTAATATAACCTACTAAAATGTAACATGCTAACCCATTGGCCTAATTTAGAATCCTACAAATACAGATTAATTAATCTGTAGAAATGTCAACTTTTGTTTTAGTTTCATCCCCTGTGACCTTACAACCCCTTTCACCTCCTCATCTTGTTTGTCCCAGTGGGGAATCTTTAAAAGTCCTTAGGAAACAGTCAGAACAATGGCCAGTCCTCTCTCTCTCTCTCTCTCACACACACACACACACACACACACACACACACACACACACAGCCAGCAAGCAACAGAAGGTGGGACACTCCCCTTCTCAACCTGCTGTTATAAAAGCCCTCACACAAAGCAGAGGGGCAGAGAGAGAGAGAGAGAGACAAATATTTCCCCTTGCTGAGTTTGAGAGTTCCTCCTAAGAGCCGAGAGCAGAGAGGCACGACTGCGCTGACTGAAGAGAGAACTGAGATCCTGCAATACACATCTGAGCTGCAGCCAAAGCCGAGGTAAGTATTGCAGCTGGTTGGGAAAGTCTCATACGTAGATGGATGGAGAAATAGATGTAGCGATGTGCAATCCACTGTGGATGTAGTGTGACCAGGGTGGACAGACAGATATTCAGGCAGACACAAGATATTCAGGCAGACACGGCTCGTAATGAACTTCTGATGATAGCTCGCTATGGCTACCCACAGGGTAAGTAGAGGCACAGACACCACAGTGTCAGTAGAGGCACAGACACCACAGTGTCAGTAGAGGCACAGACACCACAGGGTAAGTAGAGGCACAGACACCACAGTGTACATAATTCTAAAAGGCAGAACGATGAAGTGATTATTCTTTGAGGAATGAATAATGTTTTTATTTGGGATAAATGTGTTACGGTTGAAAGGTGTATTAGAGCATACCAGCTTGCTAGCGTGTTGAGAGGGTAATTACAGTGAGTTAGAGCAGATGGACATCCCAGATTGCTGTAGTTCAGCATTTAGCTGATGATGGTTTAAGTCTAACTCTGTATAGGTCAACTGTATCTGAATACAAAGAAGGAAAGAGACATGTAGAATAAATTCAACGTGAAGCACCCTATCATTAAACTGTTAGGATGTAGCCATAGAAATATTACTTTGCTCATAACATAGAAATGGGGGGGTGTACTCTTGTGTTGATAC
>JAPMUY010004478.1:150000-187500 GCA_026901105.3 Galaxias olidus
ACCATAAATCTCGTTCTCTCTCTCTCTCTCTCTCTCTCTCTCTCTCTCTCTCTCTCTCTCTCTCTCTCGCTCTCTCCTCTCCCTCTTCCTGACTCTGCTTATGGGAGCTCAGCCTGCAGTGTTTTTATATCCGGTGACTAAAACAGCAGAGTGTCTGGTAGAAACCCCAGGCGTTCATACCCATCGCTGCTACAGACTGCAGGGGTAAGAACATCCACACGCTACGGAGGGATGTGAGTGATGTATCCTGCAGATGGAGGGAGAGAGAGAGAGAGAGAAGGAAAACAGGATTAGAAGATGGAGGACAGTCTTAATGTTTGGTTTATAGGGACTGTTGCTGTTGTTTATATAGACAGCTGTTGTTGTTTACATAGACTGCTGTTGTTTATATTGACTGGTGTGGCTAATATCCACTGTAGTTGTAATGATGTCATGGGTTACTAATATAGTAGGTTATATGAACTAATACGGAAGGTTACATGGAATGATGTGTTGGGTTATATGAACAGTAGTAGAGGTTTACATAGACTGATGTTATGGGTTATATGAACCGTAATAGTGGTTTACAGACTGATGTGTTTGGTTATATGGACTGTAATAGTGGTTTACAGACTGATAGTGTTGGGTTATATGGACTGTAATAGTGGTTTACATAGACTGATGTGTTGGGTTATATGAACCGTAATAGTGGTTTACATACAGATGTGTTGGGTTATATGAACAGTTACCTAGACTGATGTGTTGGGTTATATGAACTGTAATAGTGGTTTACATACAGATGTGTTGGGTTATATGAACAGTTACCTAGACTGATGTGTTGGGTTATATGAACTGTAATAGTGGTTTACATAGACTGATGTGTTGGGTTATATGAACTGTAATAGTGGTTTACATAGACTGATGTGTTGGGTTATATGAACTGTAATAGTGGTTTACAGACTGATAGTGTTGGGTTATATTAACAGTTACCTAGACTGATGTGTTGGGTTATATGAACAGTTACCTAGACTGATGTGTTGGGTTATATGAACTGTAATAGTGGTTTACATAGACTGATGTGTTGGGTTATATGAACTGTAATAGTGGTTTGCCTAGACTGATGTGTTTGGTTATATGGACAGTAATAGTGGTTTACATAGACTGATGTGTTGGGTTGTATGGACAGTTACCTAGACTGATGTGTTGGGTTATATGGACTGTAATAGTGGTTTACATAGACTGATGTGTTTGGTTATATGAACAGTTACCTAGACTGATGTGTTGGGTTATATGAACAGTTACCTAGACTGATGTGTTGGGTTATATGAACAGTTACCTAGACTGATGTGTTGGGTTATATGAACAGTTACCTAGACTGATGTGTTGGGTTATATGAACAGTTACCTAGACTGATGTGTTGGATTATATGAACAGTTACCTAGACTGATGTGTTGGGTTATATGAACAGTTACCTAGACTGATGTGTTGGGTTGTATGGACAGTTACCTAGACTGATGTGTTGGGTTATATGGACTGTAATAGTGGTTTACATAGACTGATGTGTTGGGTTATATGAACAGTTACCTAGACTGATGTGTTGGGTTGTATGGACAGTTACCTAGACTGATGTGTTGGGTTATATGGACTGTAATAGTGGTTTACATAGACTGATGTGTTGGGTTATATGAACAGTTACCTAGACTGATGTGTTGGGTTGTATGGACTGTAATAGAAGGACGTTGTGATTTATGATGCGTATTCTGTTCTGGTCTGGGAGACATTACGCCAGTGTGAAGTACATGCACCCTTCTGTCTTATGACGATTCCACACACACGTGTTTGTGTGTGTGGGTCTGCATGTGTGTGTGTGTGCATGCGAGTGTGTATGTGTGCGTGTGTGTGCCTGCATGCGTGTGTGTATGTGTGTGTGCGTGCGTGCGTGCATGCGTGCGTGCGTGCGTGTGTGTGTATGTATTGGATAATAGAGCAATATAACTAGAGATCTCAGATTCCAGTCATTCACATAAGCACAGCTATGATAACATTAAACAACAACAGGAGAAGGCTGCAGCATAGATGTAGAACTGGAAGAACGTATTCAACTCAACCACACCAGTGGCTAGTTTCAGCCACAGCTCCAATGGAAGCCAGGAGCTATGGTTTCTTTTTACGTAGTTGCTCTTGACAACAGGCTACTTTTTATGTTATGTTGGTTTGTCCTCCAAATGAATGTATTGATGGAGGACGATGTGTGTTGTTATTTGGTCAGTTCCAGGTTTGTTGAGTCAAGATGGCGTCCTATCTGCTGTGCGCCCTCTTCCTGTTTGTCTTCTTGTCCATCACCATGTCGGCTGAACATGCAGGCTGCAAGATCCGCATCACCAACCGGGGCCTGGAGATGTGTAAGACATTCTGACATATTGACCAAAACAATTTATGGCTGGTCATTGACCTGCCCACAACAAAATATGGCTGGTCATTAACCTGCCCACAAAATAATTGAATCTGGTCATTGACCTTCAGTAAAAAGCCTGACTCAAACCCGTTGCAATTTCAGTAAATGGCCTGACCCCAACCCCTTGTGATTTCAATAAATGGCTTGACCCCAACCCCTTGTGATTTCAGTAAATAGCCTGACCCCAACCCGTTGTGATTTCAGTAAATAGCCTGACCCCAACCCGTTGTGATTTCAGTAAATAGCCTGACCCCAACCCGTTGTGATTTCAGTAAATAGCCTGACCCCAACCTGTTGTGATTTCAGTAAATAGCCTGACCCCAACCCGTTGTGATTTCAGTAAGTCATGAGACCAAGAAGTTTGTTGAGGAGGAGCTTAGTAACATCACCATGCCAGAGATGAAGGGTAAAGACGGACGCTTCCAATACACCATCAAAGAGTAAGAGGCCACACACACGGAGAAGCACACCATTTAGAAAGCAATAGAGGATATGTCAAAAATAATAACATATTGACCCCCTTTTGTGAATCAGTGTTCTGAGAGACTTTGTTTGCTTTAATCCTGACCCGTTCAGTGTGAAGATCAGAGAACTCAACCTGACCCACGCAGACCTGCTCTTTCAGCCGGACATAGGTCTTTTCTTCACGGTCCAAAACTCCTCCATCACTCTGAGCTTTGAGAGACGCATCCTGTACTGGTTCTTGTGAGTAGCCGTGACAACAGTGATCAAGAGTTCTTTATTTAGTTACTTACTCTGTCCGATGGCGGTTGTCTTATTCTGGCCTCTGATTGGTCCGTCTGTTTGGCAGTTTTGACACGGGGTCGACCAACGCGTCCGCGGAGGGCGTTAACATCAACACGGCGCTGCATTTGATCCGAGACGAACTGGGACGTCTGAAGATTGGCAACATCACGTGTGACGCCTCCATTGCCAAGATGAAGGCCAAATTCAGCGGCACACTGGGGTTAGTATGCACACTGGGGTTAGTACGCACACTGGGGTTAGTATGCACACTGTGGTTAGTATGCACACTGGGGTTAGTACGCACACTGGGGTTAGTATGCACGCTGGGGTTAGTACGCACATTGGAGTTAGTATGCACACTGGGGTTAGTACGCACACTGGGGTTAGTATGCACACTGGGGTTAGTACGCACACTGGGGTTAGTACGCACACTGGGGTTAGTACGCACACTGGGGTTAGTACGCACACTGGGGTAAGTACGCACACTGGGGTTAGTACGCACACTGGGGTTAGTATGCACGCTGGGGTTAGTATGCACGCTGGGGTTAGTACGCACATTGGAGTTAGTATGCACACTGGGGTTAGTACGCACACTGGGGTTAGTACGCACATTGGAGTTAGTATGCACACTGGGGTTAGTATGCACAATGGGGTTAGTATGCACACTGGAGTTAGTACGCACACTGGGGTTAGTATGCACATTGGAGTTAGTATGCACACTGGAGTTAGTATGCACACTGGGATTAGTATGCACCCTGGGGTTAGTATGCACACTGGGGTTAGTATGCACACTGGAGTTAGTACGTACACTGGGGTTAGCACGCACACTGGGGTTAGTACGCACATTGGAGTTAGTATGCACACTGGGGTTAGTATGCACACTGGGGTTAGAATGTACCCTGGGGTTAGTATGTACACAAGCTTTAAACAAATAAAACACTATATTTTCTGGATGTAGAATGTTAAATTGAATGACTAAACAGGACATATTATCTGTGCTGCTGTATTTCTCCAGGAGGGTGTACGACTTTATCGCAACGTTTCTCACCACCGGAATGCGCTTCCTATTAAACCAGCAGGTGAACAAGACATTTGCTATCTATCCCAGAGTTTCTCCAGACATCCTTTATCTATCCCACAGTTATACCAGACACATGTTATCTATCCCAGAGTTATACCAGACATATGCTATCTATCCCAGAGTTAAACCAGACATATGCCATCTATCCCAGAGTTATACCAGACACTCTATCTATCCCAGAGTTATACCAGGCATATGCCATCTATCCCAGAGTTATACCATACATTCTTTATCTCAACCAGAGTTACACTAGACATCAATTATCTATCCCAGAGTTACACTAGACATCATTTATCTATCCCAGAGCTTTGATTTGACCTGTTTTTCCATCTACAGATCTGCCCTGCTCTCAACCACGCTTCCCTGGTCCTCATCAACTCCATGTTAGACACAATCCCAGGTCAGACACACGCATGCACGTACACACACACACACACACACACACACACACACACACACACACACACACACACACACACACCCACTGATAGAATACATGAAATAAAATGGTGTGCCCATTCATTGAGTATTCTGTGTCTCTGTCTCTGTTCCTTTCCAGTCAAAACTGAGGTGAACAGTTACGTGGGGATCGACTACTCTCTGCTGAGTGACCCTGTGGTGACCTCTAAGAGCCTCGATATGGACTTCAGGGTGAGGAGGGCCAATCAAAACCTCTCTACACTGCAGCTTAGAATTAGCCTTAGAAACCATTTTGAACCCCTTAAGGCATGAAAACCCAATTTAGAAGGGCTTAATACATATTTATACTGACTCCAGTCATTTAGACCCTGGTTATTAGTTAATACTAGTCGTTATAACCTGGTCATTGGTTAAGACTAGTCGTTATAACCTGGTCAATGATTAAGACTAGTCGTTATAACCTGGTCAATGATTAAGACTAGTTGTTATAACCTGGTCAATGATTAAGACTATTTGTTTAGAGCCTGTTTATTGGTTAGGACTAGTCGTTAAGACCCTGGTCATTGGTTAAGACTAGTCGTTATAACCTGTTTATTGGTTAGGACTAGTCGTCAAGACCCTGGTTATTGGTAAGGACTAGTCGTTAAGACCCTGGTTATTGGTTAGGACTTGTCATAATAACCTGTTTATTGGTTAATACTAGTTATAACCTGGGTATTGGTTAAGACTAGTTATAACCTGGTTATTGGTTAGGACTAGTCGTTAAGACCCTGGTTATTGGTTAAGACTAGTTAAAACCTGGTTATTGGTTGGACTAGTCGTTAAGACCCTGGTTATTGGTTAAGACTAGTTATAACCTGGTTATTGGTTAGGACTAGTCGGTCGTTATAACCTGGTTATTGGTTCAGACTAGTTATAACCTGGTTATTGGTTAAGACTAGTTATAACCTGGTCATTGGTTAAGACTAGTCGTTAAGACCCTGGTTATTGGTTAGGACTAGTCGTTATAACCTGGTTATTGGTTAAGACTAGTCGTTATAACCTGTTTATTGGTTAGGACTAGTCGCTTAGACCCTGGTTATTGGTTTGGACTAGTCTTTTAGACCCTGGTTATTGGTTAGGACTAGTCGTTATAACCTGTTGATTGGTTAGGACTAGTCGTTGTAACCTGTTAATTGGTTAGGACTAGTCTTTTAGACCCTGTCTAAAGCCTCTCCTTGTCTCCTCTTCCAGGGAATGTTCTTCGACCTGTCCAATGAGAACTGGACGCTGGTGAACTACGCCGTGGACCCAGTGATCAGAGAGTACGACCGCATGGTCTACCTGGCCCTCTCAGAGTACTTCTTTGACAGCGGGATGTTCGCTCACCACCAGGCCGGCGTGTTCCAGATGGACATCGCCAACGAGAGGGTGAGAGGAATCTTCTCCCCCATCCCTCCCTTCCTATATCTCCCTCCCTCCCTATCGCCTCCCTCCCTCACTTCAGAAACAAACTTTAATCCTTGACTCTGTGCTACTGTGTTTCAGATGTCAAAGGACATTGAGTTAATTCTAAGGACCACTTACTTAGGCACCATCATGTTAATGGTAAGTTATGAGTAGTTTGAGTATAGTATAGTATAGTATAGTATAGAGTATAGTTAGTCTCTAATGCCTCCACTGCTATTGGTCAGAACCCAGCGCTGGTCGACGCCCCCATAGCCCTGCAGTTGGTCGTCACCATGCCGCCTCGTTGCACCATCAAGACCTCCGGGGCAACAGTTGCTGTGACTGCCGTTGTCACGGTGATGGTGAGGCCTCCCGGCCTACCACCCGTACAACTCAGCAGCATGACCATGGTGGGACTAACAAACACACACACACACACACACACACACACACTATCACAAACGCACAAGCACACACACACACACAGACACTATCACAAACGCACAAGCACACACACACACACAAGCCTGTTTTACTCTGTCAAGGATACTCACTCATCAACTGTTACGGTTCTGCCTCCTCCCCTTTCTCTTCTCCTCCTCTGTCTTCTCTTTTCTTTCATCTTATCTTCTCTTCCTCCTCTCCTCTGCCATCTCATTTCCTCCTCATTCCTTCCTCCTCCTCTCTCACCAGGAAGCCAAGTTTAACGCCAAGGTTTCTATGAAGCAGAAGAGACTAGCAGTTCTCGCTGAGCTCAGAAGGTAACGTCTCAAGGGTCAGGGTCGGGGTCGGGGGTCATGGCTGACAAAGTGTCTGTGAGCGTCGACTGTTATCCTCCGCCATCATTGCCATCTGCGTTGTTTTCTCTAGGTTTAAAATCTTCTCCAATCAGTCAGCGTTGGAATCTCTGGCGGTAAGGTTTCACCTCTGTTGAGTGATGTCTTAAGCCAGTACTGTATTGCAATGTGTGTGTGTGTGTGTGTGTGTGTGTAAGTCTGAGTGAACGTTAGGGTTAGAGTTAGTTAGGGGTAGTAATGTGTGTGTGTGTGTGTGTGTGTGTAGTTGATTCCACTGCAGGGCCCACTAAAGACCATGCTGCAGATCTCCGTGGTTCCCATGATCAACAGTGAGTCACCTCCTCTTTACTCTCTCTCTTTTTCTGTTTAGAACAAAACGTCTACGAGCACAATGTCTAACACAACACATTAACTATGAATCATTGGCAAAAAAGGACATTTATACATGTAAGATTCTCTCTCTCTCTCTGCTGTAGACTGGACGAAGAGAGGAGTTCAGATCCCTCTCGCTGACGGCATGGACTTTGTTGAGGAGGTGGTGGAGTATCACAATGTACGTTTCTACCACTGACCTCAGACCTGTTACACTATTACACACTCCTACTGTCCTGTATCACAACGTGTTTCTACCACTGACCTCAGACCTGTTACACTATTACACACTCCTACTGTCCTGTATCACAACATACGTTTCTACCACTGACCTCAGATCTGTTACACTATTACACACTCCTACTGTCCTGTATCACAACGTGTTTCTACCACTGACCTCAGATCTGTTACACTATTACACACTCCTACTGTCCTGTATCACAACATACGTTTCTACCACTGACCTCAGATCTGTTACACTATTACACACTCCTACTGTCCTGTATCACAACATACGTTTCTACCACTGACCTCAGATCTGTTACACTATTACACACTCCTACTGTCCTGTATCACAACGTGTTTCTACCACTGACCTCAGATCTGTTACACTATTACACACTCCTACTGTCCTGCATAACAACGTATGTTTCTACCACTGACCTCAGATCTGTTACACTATTACACACTCCTACTGTCCTGTATCACAACGTGTTTCTACCACTGACCTCAGATCTGTTACACTATTACACACTCCTACTGTCCTGCATAACAACGTATGTTTCTACCACTGACCTCAGATCTGTTACACACCTGTGTACTCTAGAACACTTAAAGATATATTAGCTCCTCATGTGAAGGAGGCACACAGCGTAAAAGCTATATCGTTATCCGTGTTAGTCCTATGCCGTTGTTTAGGATAACGTTTAACACCAGTAGTCTGTAGTTCCTAGTACTCCCTGGGATGGAGAAGCACAGCTTACAGCTATGTTGTTATCAGCTATGTTACCAGCTATGTGGTTTGTGTGTGTGTTTACACTGCGTCCCTACAGGGTTGCATTGTTTACTATGTTTGTGTTTACCTGCGTCCCTACAGGGTTACATTGTGTTTACCTGTGTTCCTTCAGGGTTACATTGTTTACTATGTTTGTGTTTACCTGTGTTCCTACAGGGTTGCATTGTTTACTATGTTTGTGTTTACCTGCGTCCCTACAGGGTTACATTGTTTACTATGTTTGTGTTTACCTGTGTTCCTTCAGGGTTACATTGTTTACTATGTTTGTGTTTACCTGCGTTCCTACAGGGTTACATTGTTTACTATGTTTGTATTTACCTGCATTCCTACAGGGTTACATTGTTAACTATGTTTGTATTTACCTGCATCCCTACAGGGTTGCGTTGTTAACTATGTTTGTATTTACCTGCGTTCCTACAGGGTTACATTGTGATCGGTGCAAACCTCCAGTTCACCACTGGCCTCAGGGATATGATAGAGCAGAAGATCAAGGCCGACAGCGAGTTGGAAAACACTGTCTAAGCAACAACAACAACAACAACAACAACAACAAACAAACAAACAAAGAAAACAAGAATAGCCAGGGACATGTAACACTCTCCAGCCAGTCCAACAATGTACCAGTTGTCCTCAGTCTTGATTTCATAATATAAGCCAAATAGATTCCATGTAACCAATCCACTGCAACAGCACAGAGGTCCCTCCTGGTAACCAATAACAACAACACATAGGTTCTGAAATCTCAGGTAGCTTTGATCTATGATGTCCAGGTTCCTAGTGCACATTATCCTAGTGAAAAAGTGTGGGAGTTAATGGAACTGAAGAGTAATGGTCTCAAAGTTAAGTTGAATAATTTTTTGTATCAGTTACAAACTAAATTTTAAGGCAAATTGCAGATGCGATTTGGAAGAACAGTCCTCCCAACAAATTATCACTGAACAGACATTTCAAAGTAAAAAATTGTAGACATGGAGGCCATCTTAAATAAAAGGCAAATGTGTTTTCATGAGTCAATCAAAATGTAGGTCTATGTATTGCCTACTGATTTACTGTATGACCATAACATTAATAATTTGTGTTAGTGCAGACTATATTACCATTGGATTAGTCTGCATAGGAATGTTATTAATATCCGACGCAAATTTTCAATGTATTTTACCAAATCAAACTGTTGGTCCAAATCTCTATCTTTGTAATGGAAAACACTTTAAGACGTTTAAAACTACTGAAATTAATGACTGAATCACTGTGGGGTTGGTAGCATACGCATTGAAAAAAGATAAGGTTTAACGTCAAGCCACACACAAAATCATTCAACAACACTTAGCTTAGCTCTCCAAGCAGCGTCAGTTGGCATGCCAACCGGAGTTGCTATTTATGTCAACACGCTTGTATGACACACAACACGGTTTTAAAAAGAACGCTAACAAAAAGGAACCATTTAAGTCGACATATCTGCTCTCCTGATTGACCAAAAACATGGCGATGCTTAATCTAAGCATACTGTATGTGATTGAATAACCGCTATACACTTGTTATATTCAGAATTTTGTTTAAAATTATGTAAATACATATTTTTTGCTGAAAACTAGGAGCTTGTTTCAAGTGTTGTAAAGATGTAGCTAATGCCTAAGGCTGTTTAAACTTTTACCAGGCATTACAATCTGTGATGACTAAATAAAAATAATTTTGTCTCATGTTTGAGTAAAAACAGGAATCACTCTTTGTAAAGATTTTTTTTTTTATTATTATAAAATCAATCATGATTAACAAACAACTTTCCCTTTAAGCAAACTCAATGAAGCAAACTTTCCCTTTAACTGAAGGAAGCACGTGGTTTAATAACTGCAGTCTGCATAGGCTAGTGGCTGTGCTTTCTTTACAGACAAGTCCCTTCAATTAGGACAGCTAGTTAGGCAGAGGTGAACTCACAAAACTAAGGCTGACCAAACATAGCACAGGCTGTTCAACCACTGGATCTCCTTTCTGAGTTCAATCTATTTACATTACTGCTTTACTTATCGTATGTCAAATATAAACATCAGGTTTTTTCTGATTGACCGACTCCACTCATTGCGATTTTAATATTGTGATTTTCACTGCAAGTCATTATCAACGCTGAAGAAAATGTAATCGTTATACATCTGATTCCGCTTTGGAAATAGAATCACTCGCTTCCTAATAAGGGCAGTGAACAGTCCACTACTACATTTCAAAAGATTTTGTGAGTCAAAAATGAGAATGAATTTGGAGCAGAAAGAAGAAAGATAAGTATTCTTTTAAATCAGTGAACAAATTTGGAGTAGGTGAAGAGTCGACACACCTGCTACATGGCTAGGAGTGATGTCTAGATTTGACAACAAAAACAACAACCTGGACTGTGTTCTACTGAACCCTTAGCGCCTAGCGACAGTAACCTTAGAGACACAGAACTGATCACCTGGACTGTGTTCTACTGTGCCGCATCAACTGTTCTTAAACTAATAACTAATAAAAGGTCACGATTACTCAGGAAGAGAGAAGGGTGTCGGAGACAGTGGCAGCCCTGAACCCTAGCGACAGTAACCTTAGAGACACAGAACTGATCACCAGGACTCAGTGGATATCACCAGGACTCAGTGAATCCCAAAGACAGTGCAAATCAGAGCAGAATGTGAAAACACAGAAACACAGATCAAAAGGAGCTAAGAAGGCCTGCTTCCTCCTCTTCATCCTCAGTAAGACCTGCATCCTCCTCCTCAGTAGGGCTCCTTGTTGATGAAACGGCTGAACATGGCGTAGGCAGCGACGGGTTTGTCTGAAGGAACCATGTGACCTGAACCCTGAAGAAGAGGAGGAATGAGGAAGGATGTAGTCATCATGTACGACAGTCCTACGCGACGGACAAAGACTGATAATGATGATGATGGTGGTGGTTGTTACCTTGACGGTGAGGAAGGCCAGGTTGGAGAACTCCTTGACGAAACCTCCCACCTGCTGGCCGTCCCCGGTACTGTAGGTCCATGGTCTACGCTTCACCTGGACCTGCAGAGACGCACGCACACACACACACACACACACACACATTAAACCATCAGTAATCTCTGTACCAGTTCCCCCTGTCATCCCGCCACCCATCACCATGGTAACCAACCTCCTGTTGAAGTGACTCGACAAACCACTCGTCTCCCATGAAGTTACAGGCCATGTCCACGTCCCCATTGTACACCAGCACGCGGTACTTCTACACACACACACACACACACACACACACACACACACACACACACAACTCCATTACACTCCTAAACTCATCCGAATCCCAAAATGTGTTAGATTGAAAACCTTACTGCACTGCGGCAAACTGACCAGATCCATTATGACTAAAATGAATAATAGAATATTATGTACATATAAAAGTGAAACACTAGTTCTATCAGGGATTAGAGATGTGACTGACCAGCGCTCCCAGCAGCTTGAGGTACTGCTTCCTGACGTCCATATAAAGACGGTTGTAGTTCAGGTTGACCTCAGCGCTACCAGGCACAAAGGTCAAATGTCAGTTTTTATGAGCACCACATATGACAACACTAGTTAACAAAACACTGTTTATTATGAAATGCAGATGGCGTGGTGTTACGTCAGGGACAGACCTGCAGATGACCCAGTGTGTTGTAATGTAGGGTTACCTGCAGATGACCCAGTCCAGGGCTTTAGAACTGATGTGCAGCGCTGCTTTGACGTAGGCGTTGTTGAGGTAGAGGGTGGAGGGGGTGGAGTTGGTGCAGGGTGGGTCCAGGCGCACGCGCTGGTACAGAGAGGCAACCCCACGCAGTTTCTACAAACAAAACAAACGCTTATTTTATATTTATGATGTGTACATACTGTACGCTGGTACAAAGACACCACCCCATGTAGTTTCTACAAACCAAAGCTTATTTTATTTTTATGATGTGTACATACTGTATACTGGTTCAAAGACACCACCCCATGTAGTTTCAACAAACCAAACAAAGTTTATTTTATTTTTATGATGTGTACACATGTTGGTAACCGTCAGTTCTACCTGAAGCCAGAGACGACTCCACTCGTGGTTGATGAAACCGTTCCCCAGATCTCGGACCACCAGGTGGCCATTGTCAGCACTGCAACAACAACAACAACAACAACATCATCATCATCATCAACATCAGCAACGCCGTTGTGGTCACAACACGTGGCACTAGTAGTTCTTTGGGTGACTGTGTAGAGACTGAGATCCTTCTAATAAGAAAGGGCGAAGGGCCTCGTTTCCACTTCAGGGCCAAGCAGGGTAAAACAGAGCCAGTAAAAACTCGCTCTACTATCCATGTTTCTTGCAACTCTTCTTTCCACTGAATTTAAAAACAGCCATGAATCTGTGATTAGCTAGCAAAATTAGCTGACTGTCTTTAGGACAGCCATGGATCTGGGTTTAGTTACCTTACCTGTCGTTGGACCAGCCATGGATCTGGGATAAGTTAGTTAATTTACCTGACTCTCTGGCCTATACCTCCAGGACATGGAGCATACAGGTTGTACATGTTGAGCCCAGAACTGTAGACAATGTACTGGACCTCTTCTACCTGCAGGGTGGAAGACCCAAGACATTTAAACTTCGAGAAAAGCATGATTAAACTACAGAAACATCTATTCAACTACAAACCCACAGACTGCATTACTCAACTACACTAATCAAAACAAATTGCAGCTCAAAGCAAAACCCAAGAGCAATGGGACTGAGGACAGAGGATTCTATGATCTTCTCTTTTTTTAAAGTAACCAGGTTAAATGAAAGGGATAAGTAATGAGTTTCCCAGTAGAGTGCTAATTACAGAGCGAGTAAAATTAGATTTGTTGCGATAAAGAAACCCAAGTCTTGATTTAACTTTACCTTAACATTTATCAGTATGAGTTTTAAAAGTTAAGCGTCATCAAAGCAAATACCCAGATATTTGCAAATGGACACATGCTCCAAGTTCCAAACTTGGTAGAAGCAGGGGGTTTAAAATGGAAAATTACTTGTTTTCCTCTAATTAAAAAACATACATTTGATCTCCTCTTAGCAAGAGACATAAATCAAGGAATGTATTTAGAATTTGGTTAAAACTAGATTGTAAACTACACTAAAACTCATGATGTCACCATGTCACTACTTGAACATGCCTCTTCATTAAAAATGATATAGGTTTTGGATCTCATTCAGCACACTGACTAAGACTCACATTGCTGGAGCAGTTGAGGTTTTGACTGCTGTGGAAGTCACATAACCCGTCCTTACAGCAGAACGACTGAAGGTTCGCCCACAACCTGCGGGAGAGAGAGAGAGAGAGAGAGACGCTCACGTCGGTTACAGACGGTCGGTTCCATGTTTCAAGCCATTGGACTAGTGGAACTGTCCCTTTATAAAGCAGGTATATACCTGGTTCCCAGGAGGCCGTGGTAGTAGGCAAAGTACACAAGAGAGTTGTCGTTCATCTCATAGCTGGACATGCCGTTACCCACGGCGATTCCCTGGAATTAAAAAACGACAATATTAGCACCGAGTAACCATCGGTTTTACTGTTCAAAGGAATTTAGCCACGAGTTTCCAGACTAGTCTAGTTCCTGCATGCCAACACTGTCATTCTGTAGATAGATGCCAGCTTACTGGTAGCAATGTGGTCATGATGAATACAGTTGGATTCCCAAAATTTGATACAACTAGTTTATTGTCAAAGGTTACCTGCAATAAAATATTTAATTGGTACTAAAAAAGGCCCAGAATATTTTAAATGTACTCATATGTAGTAACATGTTGTACGAGACTAAAACGAACCCAGGCATTTTGAAAGTACCAGTGCAGGTAAAACATAAATGTACCCAGATGTACCTGAAAGTACCAGTGCGTAGTAAAACGTAAAAGTACCTGCAGGTTGAGGCTGTCGTCCTCCATCACTCTCTCAGCCAGCGTCGGGATGTAGATCCCAGCGTAGCTCTCTCCGGTCAGGAACAGCTGGTTCTTACTGTACTCCGGGAACAGGCCGAAGAACGTCTTCAGAGCCAGGTAGTTGTTCATGGACACCTAGAGAGGGAAATATGATCTCGTCTCAATAAGCGCTACTTTAAAAGATGGAAATACTTTAAATACTTTTTATCATTAACACAGGTAGAGCAGGTATCTCTGTGTTAGAAACATATAACTTTAGCACAAATGTTTTTTATTTGTTAAAGCGGAAAAGCTGTTGTGTTAAGGAGTAGAGAGAGAAGACCTGCCTCTGTATCGTTGGTCGTGTACTTGCTATCATCAGAATAGGAGAAGCCGACCCCTGGTGGAGACTCCAGGTACAGCACGTTAGCAATCTGTCCACACAGACAAACCAGAAATAGAGAGTAAGAATGACAAAATGCTTGAGACACAGCTACACAGCAAACTAAGTGTAGCAGGATATAGTAAGTGTGTTCTGACGCAACTAAGGAACCACATATATGCATAAGGTTCTAAGCCAAGGAACCCACCATATTCCAGGAGTACGGATTGTACTTCAGATTCATACCGTCATCTTGAATCTGAAACCAAAGAGGAAGAACACAACAATTCCATTTGATCACATCGAGTAGTATTGTTGTTACTTTGAGAGTGTATAACAAACCAGATCTGTTTCTCACATTTACCAAATGAAGAAGCGGATACATATTTAGGTCATATTATAGGTGAAGGTAATATTATAGGTGTAGGTAATATTGTTTAAGTGTTAAGCAAACCTACAGGCTCACAGCCTAGTTTAACATGCCTATATTATATAGAATCAGAACACAGCGTAAGTGACATTATAGGTGTAGTTTAGCAAGCCTATATAATCTTAGCAAGCCTATATAATCGTAGCAACAACATAGGTGATATTATAGGTGTAGGTAATATTATTTAGTATCATAGCAACAGCATAGGTGATATTATAGGTGTAGTTTAACAAACCTATACTATATATTATCGTAATATATACAGTGGTATTGTGTAAAAGTTGAACAAACCGATACTATATATATTATCGTAATATATACAGTGGTATTTTGTAAGAGTTGAACAAACCGATACTATATATTATCGTAATATATACAGTGGTATCGTGTAAGAGTTTAACAAACAGATACTATATGTTATCGTAATATATACAGCGTAGAGTCTCTTTACCAGGAAGGGTCCATGCTCAGTGAGAAGCCCGTCCAGGGAGCTGCACCCAGGGCCTCCATTCAGCCACAACACCACCGGGCTGCTGGCTGGATCCTTCTGGCTCTCCACAAACCTAGAGCAGGACACAGGGTGGTTAAACCACAGAGAAGTGGGGGCATAGGGTAGTTTACCCATAGTGGGGGGGCATAGGGTGGTTAAACCACAGAGAACGGGGGGGGGGGCATAGGGTAGTTTAACCATAGAGGGGGGGGGGCATAGGGTAGTTTAACCATGGGGGGGGGGGGCAT
Source organism: Galaxias olidus (assembly GCA_026901105.3). Classification (NCBI taxonomy): domain Eukaryota; kingdom Metazoa; phylum Chordata; class Actinopteri; order Galaxiiformes; family Galaxiidae; genus Galaxias; species Galaxias olidus. The sequence continues at coordinate 165,750 of JAPMUY010004478.1, forward strand.
AGGGTAGTTTAACTAGAGGGGGGACATAGGGTAGTTTCACCAAAGAGGGGAGGCATAGGGTAGTTTAACCAAACAGGTGGTTGAGATATTGAGATTGTAAGACCTACAGGACACAGGCAAGTGAATTACTTGTGCATACATTTGAATGCTAATAAAGCTTTAAGAGTGAATAACAAACCAAACTTGTTTCCTCGAATTGTTCCTCATATTTGCCAAATACGGAATGTTGTTACATAGTTTAGTTGCTTATTCAGCAGCTGTAAAAACAACGTGACCTGCACTTCCCTACAAGTGACACACACGGAGTACATGATAGGGCTGGATAACAGGGTGTATTTAAAATAGCTGAGAAAACACCAACCAGTAGTGAAGATGCTTGTTGTCAGCCACTGTGAGATATCCAGAATACTGCTTGAAGCTAGGCTGCTTCTCAAGTCCAGGAAGATACTTGATCTCGTCGGCGTCAGAGGCACATTCCGACCTCAGAATGGCAAACAGCATAAGGAGCAACAAACGCAACATCTACGAGAAACAGCACAGTGTCACATGGCAATGAACTGCATGTTAGCAATACCTCTACACATTCAGTGGAGTGAGACATTTGTCTCAAATAACGTTAGAAATAAATGAGCCGTAGAAAACAAGCGGAGCGAATCAAGCTAACTTTGCTAGCGCAAGCTTTGCAAACAACTATCTATGATTGCTTCGGCAAATAAATACGTCCCAGTTTACACATTTTACCTGACCGTAAACATCTATAATTAACATATATGTGCATTTGGTTACGTACCTCGCCACAACTTTACCCGAACACGATGACACCTGGTGATCGTCTCAGACTGAGTTGATGACGGCTGATGAGAAGTCATGTGACCATCTGTGAGTGGTCCCGTGATGATTGAGGTCACATGATAACATGGAAATTACATTTTTTCCATCAACAGTGTAAACTTTCAAAAATTACACTGTAAAGTTGAATATTAATTTTATAGTTTTGACATTTGAAATTTTTATTTTGGATTTTGAGTGGGAAAGTCAGTTTAGTTTTTCAAGACACATTTACCTTTTTTGGCTGGCAGTGTTACAATTCTTTACTTTCCAGAAACTCTCTTCTCCTGCTCAATCAACGAGGAAACCATTTTAAATGCAGCCCATATTAAGAAAATATACACCTATCTTATGCATTCAATGAAAAAAATCACAAAATTACCAAGGAAAGTGTAGTTTTAATTTTTTATTTTGTTTGTTTGTACAGTCACATGGTAAATTATCTTATGGATCAAGGTGTCAAACCACAGCTTCCCTTTGCTAGTTTAAATGTGTGTTGTGTTAGATGAGATCTATGAGCTACACACTACAGTTCCCAGAATGCTAAATCATCCCTGCCATCCAGGCCGGCAGGAAGATGCCCAAGGTTCCCAGAATGCACACCAAGACGAACATCCACAGGAACAGGCGGTCGATCACCATGGCAACGTACTTCCATTCTTGCTTGACCTGCAGGAAAAGTAGTAGCGAAAGTAACTCTCAAATGTTGTTTAAATTTATTTGGGCTGGTACAAGGGGGATTTATAGAAAGAGTTTTGGACTGCAAATATCTGTCTGGATTATAAATGATTTCCATGATGTTTTATTGTCCAGTACAGCTGAAGCACAGTGCCTCACAATATCAGTGGTAACCTACTGTATGGTGGGAATAAACACATAGATCTATAAGGCCAACAGTCTAGTTCCCATGTCCCACATAGTCTTTACACGCGTGCTCCTGACTTTGTGATGAGATACGTACGGAGAAGTCAATCTCTTCAGCGCGGAGATTGTCCGCTATGTACTGGACTCCCTCGATGGCCTGACCCAATGAGAGGGAGAAAGCTGGGTCCGTGACTAGCTGCAGAACCAATGATGTGCTCTGGTTGGCTCGGTGCTGTTTACGTAGAACAGGACAGCTCCCTCTTCTCTCCACTCTCGTTGGCTGTTGCTGCACCAGGCTGCTGCTAGCCTGCAAGATAAGCAACACAACAAGTCACCTTCTCTTTTTCACTCACTGCAACTTTCTGATTAAATAAAGATATTTAGCTTGTAGGCCTCCTGTTGCAGGTAGTAGTAATAACCTATAGGCCTGGTGGTGCAGGTACTTTACCTTGTAGGCCTCCTGATACAAGTAGCAGTATTAACCTTATAGGCCTGGTGGTGCAGGTACTTACCTTGTAGGCCTCCTGGTGGAGGCTGCAGTCCTGGATGCTGCCTGAGCGGTAGCATGTCTTGGTGGGCGGTCCATTCCTCATTCCCAGGCCCTGGCTCAGGCCGGACTGCACACTGTGGGAACGAGGCTTCAGTCCTGCTGCTTTCTGATGAACAACTTTCGGGGGCTGGGGTGGGAACGTAGGCTCTTCCCTCAAAATGGAGGAATGCACCATCAAACCCTGAGTGGAGGGAATAGGCATTATTGACTGTGAGGCTTCAATGGATCTATATGTGAAGTCAGTTTAGGCTGTGGGGTGTTTTAGCCATAGAAATATAACAAGTAGAATAGATCTATCTCTATCCACAGCCATTCTGTCTGAAACTAAAGGTCCACACAGTGGTGGCTGCAGAGTGGGTTGGCCATTTTAGGTTTCAGGGCCCACACTGGGCCTGTGTTGGTTCTTCTCCTGCCAGCTCTATGTTGGTTCTACTCCTGCTAACTCTATGTTTTTACCTGTGGTGGAGCTGTGAAGTGAGCAACTGAGGAGGAGACCACCTGTGTGTGTTGGTTCTACTCCTGCTAGCTCTATGTTTTTACCTGTGGTGCCGCTGTGAGGTGAGCCACTGAGCAGGAGACCACCTGTGTGTGTTGATGAGGGGCAGAGGTTTGCTGTGCCTCTCTATTTCCGCTCGTCTCCACAAAACCATCCCTCATCTCAGCTGGCCCCCACCCGTTGCTCCTAACGACGGTCTCCCTGGCGACCGGCGGCGGGCGGCGTATGAAGAGGAAGCGCGGCATGATGCCGAGGAAGACGGAGCGGACCCACAGCGGCATGGCCTGTGTCTGGGACGAGCGATGGTGCACGTTCAGCACGAAGATAGTGATGACGATGGACAGGGTGATGAAGATCATGGTGAAGAGGAGGTACTCTCCGATCAGCGGGATGACCAGCGAGGTGGAGGGGATGATCTCGGTGATGAGGAGGAGGAAGACGACGAGGGAGAGCAGCACGGAGATGCAGAGCGTGATCTTCTCTCCGCAGTCGGAGGGCAGGTAGAAGACCAGGACAGTGAGGAAGGAGATGAGCAGGCAGGGGATGATCAGGTTGATGGTGTAGAACAGAGGCAGCCGGCGAATCAGAAACGAGTATGTGATGTCGGCATAGACCTGTCACAATAGAGAGTAAAGGTCAGGTGACCCATGTCAAATCACTGAACTGAGAACAATTGACCAATCACAGTAAAGAAAACAACAATTTACCAACCGAAAATCAGAATAAAGGTCAGGTGACCTATGTCATGTCACTGAACAGAGAACAGTTGACCAATCACAGCAAAGAAAATCAAAAGAGTTTACCAACCAAAAACCAGAATAAACGTCAGGTGACTTATGTCATATCACTGAACAGAAAACAGTTGACCAATCACAGTAAAGAACATAGAAAACGTAACCAACCACAACACAGAATAGATGACAGTGGACTTTGAGCACCAATCACAGGGTACCTCTTGGCAGCACTCGTACTTCTTGCTGTTGTAGTTGCCCACGGCGCTGATGAGGGTCCACTCTCCACTCTCCCAGTAGTTATTCTGGTCAACGTCACCTGACGGACCGGCCAGACTCACCAAGTCGATTTTAGCCCGGTCGAAGGTCCACGAGCCGAACTTAAAGACAGCAAATAATAAAGAAAAAAACAAAAAACGTTTACTTCATAATTTACCAACAGTTAATAGTTAATTAAAATCCACTCAAAATTAATGCAAACATTCATACATTTTGTTGTGAATTATGATAAAAAAATATGTATTCATATGGAGATGAACCTTAAATACAGATAATTTCCTAATAATTAAGAAAAAAATATTTAAGCGCATTCTTCAGCAACTGCTGGTAAAAGCAGTAAGTATAGGCCAAGAGGAAAATGTTAGGAAATGTTCCTTGAATATAAGCAGTAATTGAGTGATAGTTTGAATTGAAGCGGGTTCCACAGTCTTGCCTTCATGGTGCAGTTCTGCTGGTCGAAGGGGAAGTAGGTGACGTCGATGCAGCAGGAGGACTTGTAGATGGCAGGAGGAACCCAGCGGACCCAGCCGTCATGGAACAGGTGAGCCTTCGTCAGGTGGGTCACTGCAAAGTCCCCGTCAGCACTGGAGATAAGAAGGAAGAAGAGGAGGTGGAGGAGGAGGAGGAGGAGGAAGAGGAAAAATAAGAAAAATAAGTGTGTTTTAAAAAAAATTCGGCTGTTTTTTTTCTCAGTGGCCTATGTTTGCGCACCTGAATGGCAATGCTATACGGCAAGAAATGGCTGTAAAAGGTCAGTATTAAAACCAGACCTAGAGAAAATGTTAGGCACACATTGTGCTCTATTATCAACATGTGCCCTAACAGCGGTTATAGTGTGTTGTTGTTGTGCTAACTCGTACTTGTTGTACAGCACTATATCAGGTCTCCAGATCAGCTGGGAAGGGATTCTCAGTGAAGTGATGTTCTCAAAATCTCTTGGGTTCCACCTCAGCTTGTAGTCATACCATTCCTTAAGAACCGCAAGAAAACACAACCAATTCTTGGACAACAACATATTTTATAACAACACAATAGGTCACCAGTCCTACAGATACTTCCCAACTAAAAAGCTTCTAATCTTATCAATATGACCTGATGATAATTTTTAGGAAACAACCGACCTGTTTGACCCAGACGTTCGTGGTCATCATTTGGTTCTTCTCATCCTGAAACAACACAAAATAAATGCTAATATACTTTATATGTGGCTCTAACTTTCCAAGGTGTGTGAGATAGTGTATAAATTGTCGTAAAAAAAGCATTTGGCAATTGTTGTCATGTGGTCATGTGTGCTATTGTTTAGTCACCATTAAATAAACTGAACTAAACGACCACTCCCTCACCACGTCAATGAGCTGAGCTATGGAAAGACCGAAGCGCACCAGCACCACGTCAGATACGTTAGCGGCGGGCCTAGCCAACTTGTTGTAACGTCTAAACAGAGTCTTCAGCAGGCGGTCTTCTGCTTGAGCACGGGCTCTGTGGTAGCCACATCCTAGGAGAGGACAAAGGAGGAAAAATTTAACTTATCATTCCCTTGGACATTATTTTACTTCCGGCATAGCAGCGACTCAAAGCATCATGCACATCAGCGAAATAAGTGGGGGGGACACGTCCCTTGCCTTGCCCCCCCCCCCCCTAAATTACGCCCCTGATGATGCAAGTTGTAATGACAGTATTTTCCCTGCAGAGGGCACTGGAACATGCTTTACAGCTCACGCTGGAGTAATCGAAGGCAACCTTTAAAAGCACCTGTAAAAACTAAGATTTCTTGTAACAAAAAAATGCTTACATTCTACTGACTATCATATATTACCATGTTGTGAACCAACAGCGTATTAGAATTCAACAACTAGCATGTAAACCATCACCAAATTATATTTTTTGCCAATAAAACACAGCAACAGACCTTGACAACAGACTGCATGTACTGATCAGACCTACCTCCAAAAGGAAGCAGACATAGCAGTCCCAGAACCCCACAGCAGGAGACCACAAACATTTAGAATCAGTAGACTCCTTTTGACTTGGGCCAGGCTCAACCAGTGAATGTTTTCCTCAGTTGGCCGAGCCTCAACCAGTGAATGTTTTCCTCAGTTGGTTGAAGCTCAAACAGTGAACGTTTTCCTCAGTTGGACCAGACACCAACAGTGAACGTTCTGTTTGGTTGTGGTTGGACTCTCTCTGGATCTTCTTAAATTTTGCGGTACTCCTCTGCTCTCTCTTCTCCTTTACACTGAAAAATATCACAGTACTAATATATAGCACACCTCCAGTTCTGACAGCGTAGCCATTTCTCCATGCCAGACAGGGCACTGAGAGCTATTCTCAAACCTTCAGAGAAAGAATGAAGAGTGGCTGCAACTACTTCCCCCTCCCCCCCCCCCCCCCCCCCCCGCCCCTCTCTCGTTCTTTCAAAGCAAGAAGGTCAACGAAAATCACCTCTGTCTTCTCCCTGCATATGTGATGGGAAGATTTACTTTCTGCTACACTTCTTTTTGGCATCTCAAACCTAAATAATTTTCTCTGCATATGTTAGTTAATAAAATTGGTTGTACTAAATATAAAAACATATATATGTCACTATGATTCTAAATACAGTTTTACAGTTACAGTGTCTCTATGAAGGAGCATGATGATCAGTTACCAGGGTTACAAGGTGCATCCCTATGGCCATGCATAGTACAGTTACAAAGTTACCAGGGTTACAGGGTGTGTCTCTATGACCGTAGTTACAGGGTTACTAGGGTTACCAGGGAGTATCTCTATGACCATATATAGTAGAGGTACAGGGTTACCAGGGTTACAGGGAGTATCTCTGTGACCATATATAGTAGAGGTACAGGGTTCCCAGGGTTACAGGGTGCATCTTATCAAAGGAAAGTCTGGGTGGGGAAGTGAAGCAAAAACAGATCAGGAGGAAGAGGGCGGAAAGCAGAGAGGACACATTCAGCAGAGCAGAAAACGCACAATCAATACACTGTGCAGCTCTCTACAGTGTTATCCTACAGGGGGCCTGGGAACTTAGGAGGTGGAGAGAGAGGGAAAAAGGCTTCTAAGGCTCAAAAGGGAATAAAAAATAGATTTGTTATTTTTTTATAGAGTGTGGCTAAACATTCTTGTCCTGAGTGCGTCTAGGCTGGTCACAGAATAGCGACGATGACGCAGAACGTCCTAGAAGACAGCTTGTAAAACCTTAATGCTGTTTCCATGTCCAGGGTAGGAGACCACAGCGCTTCTGCCCGACTGGATCACACCCCGGCCCTAAGCCACTCTCTGGAGACACAGCGCTTCTGCCCGACTGGGTCACACCCCGGCCCTGAGCCACTCTCTGGAGACACAGCGCTTCTGCTCGACTGAATCCGTCCGGTACAGTCGGTCTGGGTCAATATGATGCTGACTTCTGGCTCTGCTTCACCTGGAAAGTCTTGGTGTGACCGGGGCCATGGTTCTGTTTCTCTTTCACTGGGTTAGTACTGGTGCAAGTTAGGACCAGTCAGGTTTTGTTGCTGCTCTACTGGTTCAGGTTGTCTCTAAAGTGTTGGAGTAACGCGTATTATCTCACTGCTCCCTTTTGTATTGAATCACCATGACAGAATAAAAAAACCTTATTTTGTGTTTTTACTAGTGTGCAGGGTAAATATTGGACTGACAATTCTAGCAAAGTAAAGATATGTACCTATTAATTACTGAATTACTGAATTTACCCTAGATAATGGGGTTTTACAAAACTCAATGTACATTATTAGCAGAGTGAAAAATGTAAAAGGTTTTAGCACCCTCTGGTGGCAGAGATGCTACAAGACAGGTTGTCTATGGGTACCAAATGCCGTCCAAAACTCAAAAATATACACACCAAACCTACGCTCTAAATAAGTCAAATGAATTCAGTGACACTGCAGCAACATTGTTTTCCGATGATATACAAAGTTTATTATACAGTAGTCATTGTTTAATGGAAGTCAATGTGTGCACTAGATAGTTCTGCTACATAATAATAGATCAAAAGCTATATTAATGACTTACATTGGTCCGAAGCATGCTGGCAAGCAATGCTGTTAAAACTGTTACCATGAAAACGCTCTAACTGAACAACCATGATAAAAACGAGACGATATCATAGGAATACAATCATAGTAATGTAAACAAAGTCAGGGAGGGGTGAGTCAGTATGGCTGTGGAAGCAACGCGGCTCGAAGTATCCAACACGTAATCCGTGCAGAACCAAACCGAACCAGACTAACAACTCAAAGTAAGCGCAGCAGGCATAGCAACGTGCACTCTTTAGCTCCTTCACATACAGTGTAGGGTGGTCTGTGTAGTTACATTGAAAGGCCTGAATCGTTGTCAGGGACAAGCCCATTGAAGAGTCAGGGGTTATAGCTCAGGGGTCAGTAATAAGTGAAAAACATTCGTGATTACATTCACAACAAGAAAGATGCCACATGATTACATATAAGAGTAAGAGAGAATGTAAAAAAATATCAGTCAACATAATATATATAATCAGTACAAATAAAAAGTCTCACGTGGTAAAAATCTTTGGATGGCAAAAAAGTAAACAAGTGAATAAAGGCAGCTGTGCTTCTTAAATAAATACAAATAAATTTGATAGAGAACATTTAGGTGTCTTTCTTAAATAAATACATAGTTGTTTATCTGTTCTGTGATCAAGAACGTGACATATCAGGGTACCAAATGTTCTAAATGATGATCACTGTGTGTTCGAAAGGTAATCATGACATGTAAGTGTATTTTAAATCATGACATCTAAGTGTATTTTAAATCATGATTTTTATTTGTTTATAAATCATGATTTCTTTGTGTATTTTAAATAATCATATCTAAGTGTATTCTAAATTTTGATATCTAAGTGTATTTTAAATCATGATTTCTGTGTATTTTAAACCATGATATCTGTGTATTTTAAACCATGACATCTAAGTGTATTTAAAATCATGATAGCTACATGTATTTTAAATAATGATATCGATTTGTATTCTAAATCATGATATCTAAGTGTATTTTAAATCATGATTTCTATGTGTATTTAAAATCATGAAATCTTGTGTTCTGTTCCCCAGCAAGAGGCTGAAGTTACCGTGGCAACGTGGCTGTCGGTCATGGCAGTAGGCAATAGTACTGTGATAATCATATCCAACATTAGTGCAGGGGTAGTTTGGCAAAAACAGAATCAAACTAAGGTCTTTTCAGTGTAACAACATTTTAAAAATATAAATATACAAATATAAATAAATTAATTAACACGTGCTGGATGACTGTTTAGATATTGTGGACATTTGCAAAAGTACTGCTCTTTCTATTTTCTTATGAAGCGTTTTAGTCTCCAGTTACCTATTTCAGAAACACTGGCTAGTGTTTAGTATGATATTATGTACATTCAATCGGGTTTGTGGTTTTAGCTAACAGTTTCTTTGACAGACATACTCGTCGTGGAGTGGTGGTTGTGCGCGTACAAATATCCACAGCATAAAACATCGTGCCGCTGATTTTCATCACAAACAGTAGTGATTCTGTTGCTGTAACCGTTAACTATAGTTTCACTGTTACGTAGAATGCACACCAAAAGCGGCGAACTCGCGAGTTCCCGCTTGGTTCACCCCAATCGCGTCGCCTCGTCCACCAGACTGCGAGCGAGTGGGCGTTTCTGATTAGTTTGACAGGCAGCAGCAAAAACGACAAAGTTTTATGTATTTTTTTGTTCAGTTTAGATGAACTCTATAACAAGGACCATATTTAACATGACATTAACATAACAGGGAATTGAGACACCACAATAATAAGATTTTCCTCCATGCTGTCGTGTTGTTGTCTTTGTCTACCGGGTTGGTTCACGTGCAGGAGAAGATTGAAAAGACTACTGGTACCTGATTGGTTAACGCCTAGCGAACTTCGCTTGGAATTTGCATAAAGTTGAGAAAATTTGAACTTTTGGTGACCTTTCCAACCGCTCCTTCGCTCTGGCTCGCTTTGCCAGCGGTCTCGAGATGACGGCCACCTACCCAGCATGCCCCACCATTTAAAATGAATGGTGAGCGGTGATTTGCCGGAGGACGCCGCTTTTGGTGTGCATTGTACGTTAGACGACTTGTGGTAGCACTGTGATTCTAACGGTGAGACGCAAACTTCTGTTTCACAACAAGCTCAACCATGCATTGATGCTGTGAATATACGCTGTGTCCCAAGTGACCACAACAGTCTGCTCAACTCCGTCAGTCAGTGTACCAGCGAGGTTATACTGTAAGGTAATCTGTGTGATTGTACAGGGCAGAGATGGAAACACTAACCCCACTGGACAGGTTGGTAGCCATTAATTCAGACATTAACAACAGGCTCGCAAGCTAGCCTCACTAGCCTAGCAAAGTCAATTGCTAGGTATATTCTGGCGGGCAACCTAGCTTTATTACCATTGTAAGATCGACGATTGCTTGGCATGGTCCAAAAGTTGCTGGATGGTTACCACACAGCATCTACAATAAAACAACAGCTTGTTAAAATGGCATTCTTTTTACGTGAAGCATGAAATACTATGTCCAGACTTAATCCACCTGCGCGCTGAAGTGAATGAGAGGCCTAGTGAAATGAAGGGTATATATATATATATATATATATATACTGTATATATATATGTATATGTATATATATATATATATATATATATATATATATATATATATATATATATATATATATATATATATACAACAATAAATAAATACATATTTATACAGTGTGTATATATATATATATACACTGACTCTTGTTAAACCGTATATATATATATATATATACGGTTTAACAAGAGTCAGTGTTGTTCACCTACAGTCAAGGAGAAACTGATAAACATTCAAATCCGCATTTCTCAAGAGAAAGGAAGATGAGACTACTACATAGATAGAAATGAGGTTGTAATTTTGAGTGAGATTAAAGTGGAATGGATCCATCATCATTTTCAAAGATACAGCTCCGGATAGAATACTGGAGAGAAAGTTGTGAAATCCGTGGTGAGCGCCACCCAGAGGGGGGCGGTGAAATTACACGAGAACATACGTGCTTTTAGGTTCAACATATATAGTCCTTCTACTGTATAAAGGTGTACTGTCCCTTTAAAAGCGAACCCTGTCCCATTGTTGAGTTCTGGCCTGGCTCCAGAATTGGGGACATTTACAGTGTCACTCCCCCCTGTTGGCAGTAGATCTCGTCCAACATCAACCCTCGCTTTCTCCTGCAGTGTGCCATCCACTCAGTGTGCCTCTCCTCCTCCCTGCTGTCCAAACAAACTCCTCCTCTCCTCCGTGTCCACTGCTCCGCGGTCGTACCTTTCCAATAAGGTCACAGAAAGAGAGGAGCTCCAAAGTCCCCAGACCCGTGGTTCCTTACTTGGACGCGGTCCAGCCCGGCTCCCCATAGGCGCCCTCTCCCGGGGCAGAGTGAGGTGATGGGGCGCACAGGTCCGAGTCGGTGTCGGACTCCCCCTGGGCCAGGTAGGGGCGGGGCTTGGAGGAGCGGCTGAAGTAGCAGCCGTTGTTGAGGAACTCCGTGTTGTCTCTGGACTGGGAGATGGAGAAGCCGCTAAAGGAGCGGTCCAGTTCCTCGTGGTCCACGGACGGGATGGAGACGGACGTGTCGCTGTCCACTCTGCCCTCCTTCTCCCCCTCTCCTCCTCCTCCTCCTCCTCCTCCATTAGCACCTCTTCCTCCTCCTCCTCCCCTCTCTCTTCTTTCTCTCCTCTCTCTCCTCTCTCCTCTCCTGGGACGATGGCCTCGGTGGTGAGTGCCGCTGTGACGGTCGCCTGTGGTTCGCTCGTGAACGGGAGGGGGCGGGATTCGCACCAGGGAGGGGTCCACGGGACTGGGGGTGTTTCCTTGGCTACGCTGGGGGGGTGGGGCCTGCTGGTGAAGCTGGGAGTTGCTTGGATACTGTTGCCAGGACGTTCCTGGTCCAGAGCCAGGGCGGGGCGGCTCCGAGATGCTTTCAGAGCGAGTGATCTTGTTGATGGAGCAGTTCTTTTCCAGGTGGAGGTCCACTGGGCTGTGATAGGGCGGCGCTGGCTCCGCCTCCTTTGACCTAAAGTAGGCGTCGGTCTCCGACTGGGGGATTCCCATTCGCTGAACGTAAATGTTAACTAGGAAGTCCAGCTTCCGTTCCATGGACAACACCTGAGAGAGAAAAAGGAGGGGGTCAGCATCAGGCTGGTTACCCCTGGTCACCCTCTGATCTGGTGTCTTTTTAACAAAGCTAAAGTTAAATACGTTTTTTAAAATTGGCTAAAACTCCTCTCATCTCATTTCCAAATGTAATACTGCACACGCTGTCCTGCAGGTAGGAGGGGACACGCGGCCAAGCTGGAGTAACCACAGTTACGGTACCTGCTTCTCCACCTTGAGTAACCACGGTTACAGTACCTGCTTCTCCACCTTGAGTTACCACGGTTACAGTACCTGCTTCTCCATCTTGAGTAACCACGGTTACAGCACCTGCTTCTCCATCTTGAGTAACCACGGTTACAGTACCTGCTTCTCCACCTTGAGTTACCACAGTTACAGTACCTGCTTCTCCACCTTGAGTTACCACAGTTACAGTACCTGCTTCTCCACATTGAGTTACCACAGTTACAGTACCTGCTTGTCCACCTTGAGTTACCACAGTTACAGTACCTGCTTGTCCACCTTGAGTAACCACAGTTACGTACCTGCTTCTCCACCTTGCCAAGCCGTCCCATCATGCTGGGGTCCTCGGTCAGATCCTCATTGGCTCCTTTAGGGCGGTCCTTGTCTGTGATTGGTGTTCCTCTGCCCACAATCTGGTCCACTCTACCAGAGACAACACGGGGAGGAGATAAAACCAGTAGCTTTGGGGGAGGGGGAGAGGGGAGAGGGGGAGAGGGGGAGCGGTAGAGAGAGCGGTTTTGATAGGGGATGGGTTGTAACCACGGCAACCCGGAGCTTCAGCCAAAACCACTCCCATGAAGCTGAATATCATAAATAATCTCTAGTTCGTTTAAAAAAGACTCAGAAAGAGTCTGAAAACAAACATACAGGTATAAGCAGCTGCATTTTGGCTGCTCCACAAAAACAATGTGTGGAACATCACCAAAGTAAACAGAAAAGCAAGTTTGATTTACACAATTCAGATTTCAGTATAATGATTGTTACTGGACCGTTGGCAAGGACGCAGCTTCACAGAACCCTGAGGAGAACCCTAAGGGTTCTGGAAGGAACCCCATAAAGAACGTGAGGATATCTAATCCAGCTCTAACAGAACCAACCATTGAGAGAAATTTCCATACTTTCTGTAGGCAAGTTTTAATATTTTCCACGCTTGACCATGTTTAGATGCATAGCGTTACAAGCTCTGACTATACGTTAAAACCTGCCTACAGAATTCAAACTAAACCCATATGTCTGGAAGGAGATCCTCAGGTAAGATGATCTCTGCAGCATCATGCGTCTATGGGCGACATGCCAGCGTGCAGACTTACCAGCCAGATGCAGCGGTACAGCCCAGACCTACCCAGGATCGATGTTAAACCCAGACCTACCCAGGATAGGGTGTTAAACCCAGAACCCAGACCTACCCAGGATAGGGTGTTAAACCCAGAACCCAGACCTACCCAGGATAGGGTGTTAAACCCAGAACCCAGACCTACCCGTGGTATGATGATAAACCCAGAACCCAGACCTAGCCAGGATAAGATGTTAAACCCAGAACCCAGACCTACCCAGATCTACCCAAGATAGGATGTTAAACCCAGAACCCAGACCTACCCAGGGTAGGATGTTAAACACAGACCTACCCAGGGTAGGAGGTTAAACCCAGACCTACCCAGACCAACCCAGTCTTACCCAGGTTAAGATGTTTAAACCCAGATCTAGCCAGACTAGGGTGTTAAACCCAGACCTACCCAGAACCCAGACCTACCCAGAGTTGGATGTTAAACCCAGACCTACCCAGGGTAGGATTGTTAAACCCAGACCTAGCCAGACCAACCCAGTACTACCCAGGTTAGGAGGTTTGAACCCAGACCTAGCCAGGGTAGGATGTTAAAGGGGTTAGGTCCTTAAAGGTGAAGCGTGTGATTTTGTAGCTTACCAGAACTCCTTTCCAAGCCCACCAGTTGTTATGTTAGCGCTCTTTACATTCAATTCCACTAGCATTGCTAACCATGCTAACATGGAGGCTACGTGTTGGGGTTCTAAAGCCCGGCATTTCAACTCGATAGGCTCGCACGAGAGGAGTCTCCGCTAGGGGTCAATGAGGCGGGACTACAGGGGTCATGACCTCGCCGCGTAAGGTCTGAGGCAGAGCCTGGGGTGTGAAGAGGAAGAGCAGGAGGAGGAAGAGGAGGAGGAGGAGGAGGGTGAGATGAGTCATGGTGGTGATACTGAACCTAGGGGAGATGCCAGGCGACTCTGTGGTCTCTCTGAATGACGGGTACCTCTTATGACGAGGGGTGGTGGGCGTGCCTGTCCCCAGTATCATATCTATCCTGGCCAGCCGCAAATACACCGGACAGGCACAGGAAAACACATCCCACAGCACAACAACAACAGGAAATACATCAGGACACAACAAAAACACACACACAGTCACCGGGACAACAGGAAATACATCAGGACACAACAAAAACACACACACAGTCACCGGGACAACAGGAAATACATCAGGACACAACAAAAACACACACACACACACACAGGAAATACATCAGGACACAACAAAAACACACACACAGTCACCGGGACAACAGGAAATACATCAGGACACAACAAAAACACACACACACAGTCACCGGGACAACAGGAAATACATCAGGACACAACAAAAACACACACACAGTCACCGGGACAACAGGAAATACATCAGGACACAACAAAAACACACACACAGTCACCGGGACAACAGGAAATACATCAGGACACAACAAAAACACACACACACAGTCACCGGGACAACAGTGCACACCAAACCAGACAAATAAGTGTAAATATATTCCAACAGACCTTTTTCCCCACATATGACTGCAGTTTATAAACATGAATTATGACCTATGACCTATGAGGTCATCATTGGCTCTCAAGGTGTATTCATACTGTGTACTTCTCCACTGCCAGCCATTTTGTTGCTGTGTGAGTCATTTGGTGTTTACATTTGGCTTTACTTCCTCTCACAAACTGAGATGACTAAATGTTGGAATATATTTGACATAAATGCAGACTCGTTGGAAACACAACATTGCACTCATTTGAAGACGACGTTGCCTCTAAATGGAATGCTGATCGTTCAGGTGAGAAAGGTCATAATATAGTCTGAAAAGAAGTATGACTTTGATGTTGTTGCTGTATATATTATATATACAGTATGGAAGACTACTGATAAACTAGTAGAAACACTGGATGTTTCTTGCCTGGATTGCAGGTTCTTAATCCGGGAGAGCATGTCCAGATGTCCCGCGCTGTACTGTTCAATGACGTCCATCACATCATAGGGACGAAGGCTCTCCTTAAACTTCCTCTTTGAAACCATAAACTTCATGATGCTGGGAGAGACAGGGAAAAGAGTACTTTCATCACATTGATATTGACAGTGACGCCTTTAGACCACAAAGTGACCACTGTGTTCCAGGTGAGGAATGGCTGTTACAAGGTTGTAGCATCTCTGAACTCTGAACTCATCATATCCCATCATACAAAGAATACAGTGTATCAATTTAGAAAATATGCTTGAGAGTGTGTGTGTGAGTGTGTGTGTGTGTGTGTGTCTGTGTCTGTGTCTGTGTCTGTGTCTGCGTGCGTGCGTGTGTGTTTAGTAATTAAAGGTGTTCTCACCACACAGCCCGTATGGTGACCTTGATTCCGGGAGTAAGGTCCTGGGGGACAAACTCACAGTGGCAGCTCTTGTTGTCGTCGACGACGTCTTCTCCCGGGAGACTGGCATCTGCAACACACACCACACACCCGGCACATACGGCTTTAACAAACCCACCCTGGCTTCCAGCTGGACCCCAACTTCTTATCTAACACACCTGACACCTACAGCTTGAACAAACCAAACGCACCCTGGTTTCCAGTGTTAGCTTGTGCCTTTAGTACGGGTGCTATGGCTAGTGGGCCATCCAAAACCGTGCCACAACGTCAACACACTAGGGGCACAGCCTTGTAAGAAAGTTTACTTGGAAAAAGTAGTCAATGGAAAAAAGATTGACAGTGGGTGTATGGTTGGTGTGTTTACAATGTGGTCCTATTAAATGCTGAGTCGTGGCTTTGGCTGCAGTGGAGCGATGCAGCTCCGTATTGATCTCACAGTCACAGGGTTTGGCTTTTACTTATTGTAATGGATAGCCCATCTATTTAGGGAACCGGGGGACGCATTCACTTAGCGTGCGCCTGCAGGGACAAGCGTTTGGGGGAGTGGGGGGGGGGGTGGATCTACCTCCAGACGACTTATGGGCAGAACCATGGAACAATCGAAGAAGACATTAACAACATTAACGACACACATAGTGTAAGAGCTGACCCACAGCCTTCACCAACCTTCCATCTCACAAGAGCATTTACGCTAAACACTAAGCTTGCTAGCCTGATGCTAACCTATGTCTGAATTACTAGCCAGAAAGTCAAGTAGCTAGCCTGCCAGCCATGTAGGCTAGCCAGCCAGCCAGACAATTAGTCAACCAGCTAGCCAACCAAGTAGGCTAGCCAGCCAGACAGTTAGTCAACCAGCCAGCCAACCAAGTAGGCTAGTCAGCCAGACAGTTAGTCAACCAGCCAGCCAGCCAACCAAGTAGGCTAGCCAGCCAGACAGTTAGTCAACCAGCCAGCCTGAGTTTGGAGAGAGCAGAGCTCATAATATAAAACAATTACTGTAAGATTACTGTGAATAGCACCACTGCATGATAAAAGCCTCCTATTAAGCAATGAGAACTAGAAAATGGAAAAGAGCAGAATGTGAATGTCAGAACCAAGCAGGATCAACTGAGAGCTGCTGTAGTCCCCCAGACAGTGATGGAACACTGCACAGAGAGCACCAGACAAAGAAAGCCTGATGACATCCTCCTGAAGAAGCTTAAAAATCTGCTGCACTACAGACTTTATCTGACAGGATGTTCATTCATTCATAAATAATGCACAAGGCACCAGGTGATAGAAGATTTACTTCCATATTCATGATTCAAGGCCCTCAAATGCAGATGACCTGATGCGGTTACTTGTTGATTTTACAAAAAAGGTTGGCTGTGAATTCTGATATGTTTTAACAAGGCCACTTCTCAGAGGCAACAGAGAGGGGCAGCGGTTAATGCCTTGCTCGTGGGCCTTTTTGGCTGTCACAAACGGTCCAAATGGGATATAGAATTAAAAACCTTTATTATTATTATTGTATACCGAGATTACAAAGCCTTTTAAAGACAGTTGGGTTGGTGACTGACCTGGTGTCATACAGAGATTTTCAAATGGTCCTAAAGAGAGTAGGGTTGTTGGCTGACCTGAGGTCACACAGAGATTACAAATAGTCCTAAAGAGAGTAGGGTTGGTGGCTGACCTGGTGAGCTCTTCGGTCTGAATTCTTCATCCTGCATCTCAATCAGTACTGCAACACAAAGACGCAGGGGTAAACTCAGCTGGATTCTCAGGACAACTGCGCAGTACACACACACACACACACACACACACATTGACTCATACACACACACTCACACACACACACACACACACACACACACACGCATGCACGCACGCGCACACACACACACACACACACACACACACACACACAGACACGTGGATGAAAGGAGCAGCGTCTCCCTTACCCTCTGAGTTCTGTCTGGAGGTTCCTTACCCTCTGAGTTCTGTCTGGAGGTTCCTTACCCTCTGAGTTCTGTCTGGAGGTTCCTTACCCTCTGAGTTCTGTCTGGAGGTTCCTTACCCTCTGAGTTCTGTGTGGAGGTTCCTTAGCCTCTGAGTTCTGTCTGGAGGTTCCTTACCCTCTGAGTTCTGTCTGGAGGTTCCTTACCCTCTGAGTTCTGTGTGGAGGTTCCTTAGCCTCTGAGTTCTGTCTGGAGGTTCCTTACCCTCTGAGTTCTGTGTGGAGGTTCCTTAGCCTCTGAGTTCTGTCTGGAGGTTCCTTACCCTCTGAGTTCTGTGTGGAGGTTCCTTAGCCTCTGAGTTCTGTCTGGAGGTTCCTTAGCCTCTGAGTTCTGTCTGGAGGTTCCTTACCCTCTGAGTTCTGTCTGGAGGTTCCTTACCCTCTGAGTTCTGTCTGGAGGCTGCTCCTCTGATGCGGAAGGCGGAACGCGCTCGGCTACGCTCTCCAAAGCTCCAGCTCTTAGGCACTTTGCTGGGGCTGTTCTCCATGCTGTTATCTCCACTGGGGGAGCGGCGGACAGACTGACCCACCGACCCCTGACCCCCTGACCCCTGACCCGCCGGCGTGCCGCTGGGACCCTGAGGCGAGCCTTTCCCTTTGACCCCGGAGCTCCGAGGGCTGGAGAACACACGCTCCTTCAGGCTGACCTTCTGGCTGCAGGGGGTTCAAAGGTCACACGGTGCAACACGTTTGTCATCATCATAACTCGACGGCCAAACACAGAGCGAGAACGCTGTGCCGCGCTGTAACCATGGCTCCCACTGTGAAGGCTACAGTCCTCACTGTGTCCAGGAATAAACACAACACTGCAGAGACCATGTCCATCCCTCCATCCATCCATCCCTCCATCCATCCATCCATCCCTCCATCCATCCATCCCTCCATCCATCCATCCGTCCATCCATACCTCCATCCATCCATACCTCCATCCATCCATCCATCCATCCCTCCATCCATCCATCCCTCCATCCATCCATCCCTCCATCCATCCATACATCCCTCCATCCATCCATCCCTCC
Source organism: Galaxias olidus (assembly GCA_026901105.3). Classification (NCBI taxonomy): domain Eukaryota; kingdom Metazoa; phylum Chordata; class Actinopteri; order Galaxiiformes; family Galaxiidae; genus Galaxias; species Galaxias olidus. The sequence goes on from JAPMUY010004478.1 coordinate 184,401, forward strand.
ATCCATCCCTCTATCCATTCATCCAGCCATCCCTCCATCCATTTCTATATACTGACACAGCATCTAGGATTAACAGATATTTTGATGATATATCCAGTTTATATATATATATATATATATACAGTATATACAGTATATATACATATAAATCTATGTTTACACACACAGAACACATTACGACCAGATGTCAATCTGAGTCTGACACGTGACACACCCACCATCGGTCTTCCTGCATCCTGAAAGGACAAGGTCACGGCTTGACGTCATGGCAACGACAAGCATCACCGGGTGGTCATTGGACCTTTACTCCCCACCCACCCACCCTCCCCCAACGTGAGTGAAAGTGATGTGATAGTTACTTTGCAATGGTCAAAGACCAATGTAACCTTGTCTCTGCTGGGTAGGAGGAGGAGGAGGGGGGTGGTGAGAGAGATTGAGGAAGAAGGGTGATGAAATAGGGTGGGCTAATAGCTACTGACCTGGGGGAGGGTGGGGTAATAGCTACTGACCTGGGGGAGGGGGAGGGTTGGGTAATAGCTACTGACCTGGGGGAGAGGGGGAGGGTGGGGTAATAGCTACTGACCTGGGGGAGGGGGAAGGTGGGGTAATAGCTACTGAGCTGGGGAAGAGTGAGGGTGGGGTAATTGCTATTGACCTGGGGAAGGGGGAGGGTGGGGTAATAGCTACTGACCTGGGAGAGGGGGAGGGTGGGGTAATAGCTACTGACCTGGGGAAGAGGGAGGGTGGGGTAATAGCTACTGACCTGGGGGAGAGGGAGAGTGGGGTATATAGCTACTGACCTGGGGGAGGGCTCAGGTTGAGCGTCCTTCCTGTTAGAAACAGAACAGAGTAGAGCTGAGTAGAAATAGAGTAAATAGAAGGACAAGGTTCTAACCGTAACATGAATCAAAAACCTACATGTCCCCATAGCAATGGTCACTGGATTGCTGTTAAAGTAACAGGAAAAGGTTTATCGTAATGCTACGTGGTTTGCAGTTGGTTACTAGTTATCTGAAAGACATAGCTTACCTATAGTTAGGAGATAGGTTAACTGAATAGGTCAGTCAGTCAGTAAGTTAGGTAGTTAGTTAGTTAGTGATTACCTGAAGAAACTAGCTACGAGATAATTTAGTTAGCTAGCTAGTCACAGTCAGCCTGTCGGTAAGTTAGTCAGTCAATCAGTTACTCAGTTAACCAGCCAGTCAGTCAGTCAGTCAGTCAGTCAATCAGTTAGCCAATCAGTTAGTCTGTCAGTCAGTCAGTTAGTCAGTCAATCAGCCAGCAACTCAGTCAGTTAGTTAGTGGGTTTGTGTAAGTGGTTACCTGAATGACAGGCCTGACTTGCTTTTCAGGTTCCTCAGTAGATCCAGCTGGTTCAAAGGAGGGATCAGTCTACAGGGGGAGAGAACAGGGGGGTCAGTCTACAGGAAGAAAGAACAGGAGGGTCAGTCTACAGGAAGAGAGAACAGGAGGGTCAGTCTACAGGAAGAGAGAACAGGAGGATCAGTCTACAGGAGAGAACAGGAGGGTCAGTCTACATGGAGAGAACAGGAGGGTCAGTCTACAGGGAGAGAACAGGAGGATCAGTCTACAGGAGAGAACAGGAGGATCAGTCTACAGGGAGAGAGTACAGGAGGGTCAGTCTACATGGAGAGAAAAGGAGGGTCAGTCTACATGGAGAGAACAGGAAGGTCAGTCTACAGGAGAGAACAGGAGGATCAGTCTACAGGGAGAGAACAGGAGGATCAGTCTACAGGAAGAGAGAACAGGAGGGTCAGTCTACATGGAGAGAACAGGAAGGTCAGTCTACAGGAGAGAACAGGAGGGTCAGTCTACAGGAGAGAACAGGAGGGTCAGTCTACAGGAGTGAACAGGAGGATCAGTCTACATGGAGAGAACAGGAGGATCAGTCTACAGGAAGAGAACAGGAGGATCAGTCCACATGGAGAGAACAGGAGGATCAGTCTACAGGAGTGAACAGAAGGGTCAGTCTACAGGGAGAGAGAACAGGAGGATCAGTCTACAGGAGAGAACAGGAGGATCAGTCTACAGGAAGAGAACAGGAGGATCAGTCCACATGGAGAGAACAGGAGGATCAGTCTACAGGAGTGAACAGAAGGGTCAGTCTACAGGGAGAGAGAACAGGAGGATCAGTCTACAGGAGAGAACAGGAGGATCAGTCTACAGGGAGAGAGAACAGGAGGATCAGTCTACAGGAGAGAACAGGAGGGTCAGTCTACAGGAGAGAACAGGAGGGTCAGTCTACATGGAGAGAACAGGAGGATCAGTCTACAGGAAGAGAACAGGAGGATCAGTCCACATGGAGAGAACAGGAGGATCAGTCTACAGGAGTGAACAGAAGGGTCAGTCTACAGGGAGAGAGAACAGGAGGATCAGTCTACAGGAGAGAACAGGAGGATCAGTCTACAGGGAGAGAGAACAGGAGGATCAGTCTACAGGGAGAGAGAACAGGAGGATCAGTCTACAGGAAGAGAGAACAGAAGGGTCAGTCTACAGGGAGAGAGAACAGGAGGGTCAGTCTACAGGAAGAGAGAACAGAAGGGTCAGTCTACAGGAAGAGAGAACAGGAGGATCAGTCTACAGGAAGAGAGAACAGAAGGGTCAGTCTACAGGAAGAGAGAACAGGAGGATCAGTCTACAGGGAGAGAGAACAGAAGGGTCAGTCTACAGGGAGAGAACAGGAGGGTCAGTCTACAGGGAGAGAGAACAGAAGGGTCAGTCTACAGGGAGAGAACAGGAGGATCAGTCTACAGGGAGAGAGAACAGGAGGATCAGTCTACAGGAAGAGAACAGGAGGGTCAGTCTACATGGAGAGAACAGGAGGATCAGTCTACAGGAGAGAACAGGAGGGTCAGTCTACAGGGAGAGAGAACAGGAGGATCAGTCTACAGGGAGAGAGAACAGGAGGATCAGTCTACAGGAAGAGAGAACAGAAGGGTCAGTCTACAGGGAGAGAGAACAGGAGGGTCAGTCTACAGGAAGAGAGAACAGAAGGGTCAGTCTACAGGAAGAGAGAACAGGAGGATCAGTCTACAGGGAGAGAACAGGAGGGTCAGTCTACAGGAAGAGAGAACAGGAG
>JAPMUY010004478.1:192500-232500 GCA_026901105.3 Galaxias olidus
GAGACAGAGAGAGAGAGAGAGAGAAAGAGAGAGAGACAGAAGCACACTCAGACTGATTGGATTGTACGTTTCCGTGAAGGGTTTTTCACCTTCAGTGAAACACAGTCAGGATTTAATGGTTTGCTACTTAGAGTCCACTGAACATTTGTTTTCATACCTCTGAACTATTTATAACACATTCAGTACATGGGTTATTAAGTTTATAACACATTCAGTACATAGCTTATTAAGTTTAGATCACATTCAGTACATAGCTTATTAAGTTTAGAACACATTCAGTACATAGCTTTATTCAGTTTAGAACACATTCAGTACCTAGGCCAGTAAGCACATGAATTGATGCTGGTTCTGTTCACACTTTACAGATCTGAAAAAAAAGACCAGTTCCTTAAAGAACTGGTAGGGTCCAAACCTTTCATCCTAGTGAAATAGAAATACTCAGACAGGGCTAATTGATATAAAAACACGTAACTATTTCAAATATAAACTAAAGCAGAATTAATGCAGTAGCAGATGTTTTGAGCAGGTTGCATCGCGACATGGTGTGCTGTCCATGGTGCTGATCTGTCAGGCTTACCCCACTGGATTCTACCCCCTATGCAGGACCAATGATCACGTTAGAGAGAGAGAGAAAAGCTAACCCAGGGTGCACCCACCTAACCATGCCATACGTTAAGGGTAAGGCTAGATTAGAAAGCTAACCCAGGGTGCAGCCAGCCAACCATGCCATATGTTAAGGTTAAGGCTAGATTAGAAAGCTAACCCAGGGTGCAGCCAGCTAACCATGCCATATGTTAAGGTTAAGGTTTGATAATGATCTCCAAGGTTCAGTAAAATAGCTAGAGGGGGTTTCAGTGCAGTACAATAATGATCTCCAAGGTTCAGTAAAACAGCTGGGGAACTAACGGGAGCAGGAAATAATGATCTCGTCTGGCCAAGGCCTCACAGGAGCCTAAGGGCGCACTTTTAGATTAATCCGTCGCCTAGCAACAGCATGACCAACGTCTGTCTGAGACGCCCTGGTCAGCCCCCCCAACCCCCAGTGACATCCCGCCCTCTTTCTGCCTTTGATGAAGTGGATAATATGCAGCCTTAGCATCTCCTACCTCAGACAAACAGTAGCATTACTTTCACTAAGCCAGGCTACAATTACAGCACACACACTCAATCAGTGATAATAAAGTTTTCATTACAGCACACACACTCTATCAGTAATAATAAAGTTGTGTTGTATCCTGGGCCTGGGTGTATTCTCACTGCGACTAAAAGATACATAACCTCATCACACAAACCTAACTAGACAAAGTAACCTCATCACACAAACCTAACTACACAAAATAACATAACCTCATCACACAAACCTAACTAGACAAAGTAACCTCATCACACAAACCTAACTACACAAAATAACATAACCTCATCACACAAACCTAACTAGACAAAGTAACCTCATCACACAAACCTAACTAGACAAAGTAACCTCATCACACAAACCTAACTACACAAAATAACATAACCTCATCACACAAACCTAACTAGATTTATGTGCTGTTCTTTGTGAGCTTTCACCAGCAGGGAAATGGAATAGCACCTCAGGTATGATGTGGACTTCTCACTGTCTTCCAGTGGGGACTCTGGGCATAATGTGTGTGTGTGTGTGTGTGTGTGTGTGTGTGTGTGTGTGTGTGTGTGTGTGTGTGCGTGGTTGTGTGTGTGTGTGTGTGTGTGGGGGGGGGGGGTATATGCACCAGCCGCTGGCTGCACCGGAGGGTGGGAGGTTACGCTCAGAGTGGAGCTGTGCTGACTGGAGGATGAGGAGACCACGACTACCATCCCCCACCACCACCACCACCCCCCCCGCCCCGCCCCGCTTCTCTCTGACCCCCCCCCCCCCCACCCCCCACAGCCCCGCCTCTCTCTGACCACCCACCCCCCACAGCCCCGCCTCTCTCTGAGCACCCACCCCCCCACCCCCCACAGCCCCGCCTCTCTCTGACCACCCACCCCCCCACAGCCCCGCCTCTCTCTGACCACCCACCCCCCCACAGCCCCGCCTCTCTCTGACTGCAGCAGAACAGCGTTCCCACAGGACTACAGGCTGGAGAGCCAAGGTCACAGTCACCAGGAGTCTCTGAGTCACTTTAACGAGCTGTCACTCTTTACGTTTCACCTTCAACAAACCACCCATGGCTACCTCTCTCTTTAGTTACCTATCTATCTCTCTATAGTTACCTGTCTCTCTCTCTATAGCTACCTGTCTCTCTCTATATAGTTATCTGTCGCTCTCTCTATAGTTACCTGTCTCTCTCTATAGCTACCTCTCTCACTCTATAGTTACCTGTCTCTCTCTCTATAGTTACCTGTCTGTCTCTCTATAGCTACCTGTCTCTCTCTCTATAGCTACCTGTCTCTCTCTATAGCTACCTGTCTCTCTCTCTATAGTTACCTGTCTGTCTCTCTCTATAGTTACCTGTCTGTCTCTCTATAGCTACCTGTCTGTCTCTCTATAGCTACCTGTCTCTCTCTCTCTCTAGCTACCTGTCTCTCTCTCTATAGCTACCTGTCTATCTCTCTATAGCTACCTGTCTCTATCTATAGCTACCTGTCTATCTCTCTCTATAGCTACCTGTTTATCTCTCTCTGCCCCCCATAACTACCTGTCTCTCTCTCTCTGCCTCCCTCCCACATAGCTACCTGTTTATCTCTCTGGCCCGCATAACTACCTGTCTCTCTCTGTGCCTCCCTCCCCAATAGCTACCTGTCTCTTTCTCTGCCTCCCTCTCCCTCCATAGCTTCCTGCCCCCCCCCCTCTCTCCCTCCCTCCCCCTTCGCTACCTGTCTCCTGTCTTGTAGTGTATCTGTCTGTCTCTACCTCCATAGCTACCTGTCTATCTCTACCTCCATAGCTACCTGTCTATCTCTATCTCCATAGCTACCTGTCTATCTCTATCTCCATAGCTACCTGTCTATCTCTACCTCCATAGCTACCTGTCTATCTCTACCTCCATAGCTACCTGTCTATCTCTACCTCCATAGCTACCTGTCTATCTCTATCTCCATAGCTACCTGTCTATCTCTATCTCCATAGCTACGTACCTGTCTATCTCTATCTCCATAGCTACGTACCTGTCTATCTCTATCTCCATAGCTACGTACCTGTCTATCTCTATCTCCATAGCTACCTGTCTTTCTCTGCCTCCCCAGGAGCAGCAGTGATATGGAGACACATTTCTGGCTCTCTGATTTGCGGTTTGACATTCTCTAATTGAATACACTCCTTCTAAACCACTTAGGATAGAAGCATCTGCTACGAGACTGTAATGTAATGGTAACATAAAGCTTCCTTATTCTGTTAGCTACCTGTCCCTTTCTCTCTCTGTCTCTTTCCCCCTTTTCCTATGAACATACTCTACACACACACACACATTTAACCTGAAGAAGTGGATGACCAGTCCTATGCATCCCTATACCAGCCATATTTAAAATTAGGAATTGGTGTTTTTGACTCTGCAGGGAGCAGAAAGAAGACGACATCAGACTGACAGAAGAACCAGGACAACCTCTGTCTTCAGAAGAACTAGGACAACCTCTGTCTTCAGAAGAACCAGGACAACCTCTGTCTTCAGAAGAACCAGGACAACCTCTGTCTTCAGAAGAACCAGGACAACCTCTGTCTTCAGAAGAACCAGGACAACCTCTGTCTTCAGAAGAACTAGGACAACCTCTGTCTTCAGAAAAACCAGGACAACCTCTGTCTTCAGAAGAACTAGGACAACCTCTGTCTTAGGACAACCTCTGTCTTCAGAAGAACTAGGACAACCTCTGTCTTCAGAAGAACCAGGACAACCTCTGTCTTCAGAAGAACTAGGACAATCTCTGTCTTCAGAAGAACTAGGACAACCTCTGTCTTCAGAAGAACCAGGACAACCTCTGTCTTCAGAAGAACCAGGACAACCTCTGTCTTCAGAAGAACTAGGACAACCTCTGTCTTCAGAAGAACCAGGACAACCTCTGTCTTCAGAAGAACTAGGACAACCTCTGTCTTCAGAAGAACCAGGACAACCTCTGTCTTCAGAAGAACCAGGACAACCTCTGTCTTCAGAAGAACTAGGACAACCTCTGTCTTCAGAAGAACTAGGACAACCTCTGTCTTCAGAAGAACTAGGACAACCTCTGTCTTCAGAAGAACCAGGACAACCTCTGTCTTCAGAAGAACCAGGACAACCTCTTTCTTCAGAAGAACCAGGACAACCTCTTTCTTCAGAAGAACCAGGACAACCTCTGTCTTCAGAAGAACCAGGACAACCTCTGTCTTCAGAAGAACCAGGACAACCTCTGTCTTCAGAAGAACCAGGACAACCTCTGTCTTCAGAAGAACTAGGACAACCTCTGTCTTCAGAAGAACCAGGACAACCTCTGTCTTCAGAAGAACCAGGACAACCTCTGTCTTCAGAAGAACCAGGACAACCTCTGTCTTCAGAAGAACCAGGACAACCTCTGTCTTCAGAAGAACCAGGACAACCTCTGTCTTCAGAAGAACTAGGACAACCTCTGTCTTCAGAAGAACTAGGACAACCTTTGTCTTCAGAAGAACCAGGACAACCTCTGTCTTCAGAAGAACCAGGACAACCTCTGTCTTCAGAAGAACTAGGACAACCTCTGTCTTCAGAAGAACCAGGACAACCTCTGTCTTCAGAAGAACCAGGACAACCCTCTGTCTTCAGAAGAACTAGGACAACCTCTGTCTTCAGAAGAAGAACAGGACAACCTCTGTCTTCAGAAGAACCAGGACAACCTCTGTCTTCAGAAGAACTAGGACAACCTCTGTCTTCAGAAGAACTAGGACAACCTCTGTCTTCAGAAGAACTAGGACAACCTCTGTCTTCAGAGAAAAACGGTGACACGCGTCTTCAAGAGCCGCGGTAGGGTTACACTGGAAACTGCTGACGAGGAGAACACAATATGACAGGATCTATTCATAGACTGCTTACTGATTTACTGGAGAAAACAGAGGCACGCAGAAGAAGATGCAGAGAAAATAAGAAAGAGAGAGAGAGAGAGAGAGAGAGAGAGAGAGAGAGAGAGAGAGAGAGGGAGAGAGAGAGAGAGAGAGAGAGAGAGAGAGAGGGAGATAATAATGAGATATTGTAAGGTGTTATGTTGGCCCTGTACCGAGGTAGCCTTGCTGAAGCCCTGCAGCTGTTGTGCTGTTGCCCATAACAACAGGCTAGCCAATCATCTTAGGGAGCCCAGTCAGAGACATCTGTCTGTTCTAGTATTTCAAATTCTATGATGTCTGTTATCCTGTTATGGCTGAGTGGAAACAAACCGCATGACACTGGATGGTGAGAGGTGGAGGGAGGGAGTGAGGGAGAGAAGGTTGGAGTGAGGGAGGGAGAGATAGAGGGAGGTAGAGAGGGATCGGGGGGAGAGGGAGAGAGCAAGAGGCAGAGGAAGGAGATCGTTCTGTCAATTCCATGAGTCCACCAGGATCAATACATTTGACTTGTGCTATCGGTTGACTTGGCATCACAACGATGGTACAGCAGTTCAGACTGCCTTAGTCACACACACACACACACACACACACACACACACACACACACACACACACACACACACACACACACACACACACACACACACACACACACCTGGCCCCACCTTGCTGTGAGCGTAGACCACGGAGCCCAGGAGTTTCCAGGTGCCGCCTCTGCGATCCATGCGGATCATCCGTAGGATCTGGAGGAAGCGGAGACTCCTAATGGCTGACGTGGCAAACACGTTCCCCTGTGTGCCGGCAGCTAACACGGAGATAGAGGCTATCAGCACCATGATGTCTGAGGAGAGAGAGAGAGACTATCAGCACCATGATGTCTGAGGAGAGAGAGAGAGACTATCAGCACCATGATGTCTGAGGAGAGAGAGAGAGACTATCAGCACCATGATGTCTGAGGAGAGAGAGAGAGACTATCAGCACCATGATGTCTGAGGAGAGAGAGAGAGAGACTATCAGCACCATGATGTATTAGGAGAGAGAGAGAGAGACTATCAGCACCATGATGTCTGAGGAGAGAGAGAGAGAGACTATCAGCACCATGATGTCTGAGGAGAGAGAGAGAGACTATCAGCACCATGATGTCTGAGGAGAGAGAGAGACTATCAGCACCATGATGTCTGAGGAGAGAGAGAGAGAGAGAGACTATCAGCACCATGATGTCTGAGCAGAGAGAGAGAGACTATCAGCACCATGATGTCTGAGGAGAGAGAGAGAGACTATCAGCACCATGATGTCTGATGAGAGAGAGAGAGAATATCAGCACCATGATGTCTGAGGAGAGAGAGAGAGAGAGAGACTATCAGCACCATGATGTATTAGAAGAGAGAGAGAGAGACTATCAGCACCATGATGTCTGAGGAGAGAGAGAGAGACTATCAGCACCATGATGTATTAGGAGAGAGAGAGAGAGAGAGACAATCAGCACCATGATGTATTGGGAGAGAGAGAGAGAGAGAGAGAGAGACTCTCAGCACCATGATGTCTTAGGAGAGAGAGAGAGAGAGAGAGAGAGAGAGAGAGAGAGAGAGAGAGACTATCAGAACCATGATGTCTGAGGAGAGAGAGTGATGGAGGCTATCAGCACCAAGATGTCTGAGGAGAGAGAGAGAGACTATCAGCACCATGATGTCTTAGGAGGGAGAGAGAGAGAGAGAGAGAGAGAGAGAGAGAGAGGGAGGGAGAGAGAGAGACTATCAGAACCATGATGTCTGAGGAGAGAGAGGTTCAAAAAACAGGTATTTCATAATAACACAATGGTAGTTTATATAAATAAAAGTGGTTTACTTGTTTAGCACATTGCATACAACAGGTGCAGTAACAAAAATAGGTGGTTTATAGTCAAGGGAAACTGTTAAGAATGGTTTTAGAAACCTGCCAATCACACAGAAGGGTTTTTGAAACCTACCAATCACACAGAAGGGTTTTAGAAACCTACCAATCACACAGAAGGGTTTTAGAAACCCACCAATCACACAGAAGGGTTTTAGAAACCTACCATTCACACAGAAGGGTTTTAGGAACCTACCAATCACACAGAAGGGTTTTAGAAACCTACCAATCACACAGAAGGGTTTTAGAAACCTACCAATCACACAGAAGGGTTTAGGAACCTACCAATCACACAGAAGGGTTTTAGAAACCTACCAATCACACAGAAGGGTTTAGGAACCTACCAATCACACAGAAGGGTTTTGAAACCTACCAATCACACAGAAGGGTTTTAGAAACCTACCAATCACACAGAAGGGTTTTAGAAACCTACCAATCACACAGAAGGGTTTTAGAAACTTACCAATCACACAGATGGGTTTTAGAAACCTAGCAATCACACAGAAGGGTTTTAGAAACCTAGCAATCACACAGAAGGGTTTTAGGAACCTACCAATCACACAGAAGGGTTTTAGGAACCTACCAATCACACAGAAGGGTTTTTAGGAACCTACCAATCACACAGAAGGGTTTTAGGAACCTACCAATCACACAGAAGGGTTTTAGAAACCTACCAATCACACAGAAGGGTTTTAGAAACCTACCAATCACACAGAAGGGTTTTAGAAACCTACCAATCACACAGAAGGGTTTTAGAAACCTACCAATCACACAGAAGGGTTTAGGAACCTACCAATCACACAGAAGGGTTTTAGAAACCTACCAATCACACAGAAGGGTTTTAGAAACCTACCAATCACACAGAAGGGTTTTAGAAACCTACCAATCACACAGAAGGGTTTTAGAAACTTACCAATCACACAGATGGGTTTTAGAAACCTACCAATCACACAGAAGGGTTTTAGAAACCTAGCAATCACACAGAAGGGTTTTAGAAACCTACCAATCACACAGAAGGGTTTTAGAAACCTACCAATCACACAGAAGGGTTTTAGAAACCTACCAATCACACAGAAGGGTTTGCGTGCAAACTTGAGCCGTCCTCTCCACCCGCGGTAACGACAGCAGCACCCAGCCGCCCAGATCCTCACGATGTACTCCACTCCAAACACCACGATGGTCACGATCTCCTGCCCAACACAACCACAGCGGTGTGAGTCATGTCTAAACTGTAGTTGGTTTGTGATGGTTCTGTTTTGTATCCTGATGTTTAATATAGCACTTGCTTAGCTCTTATCTAGGTGATTAGGTCTGGGATGCACTTATTTTATCTACCTGACTTCTAGTTTTTACCTTATCGTTTGGTAGGACCAATTTTTTGTAAGTCGCTTTGGATAAAAGCGTCTGCTAAATGAATGTGATTTAACAGGACATTGTCCCCCAGTCTATCAGAACCCACAGGACATTGGCCCTCAGCCTATCAAAACTCACAGGACATTGTCCCCCAGCCTATCAGAATCCACAGGACATTGACCCCCAGCCTACCAGGATGTAGAGGGCATCCTCGGAGCTCTTCTCGTATTCCTTGATGGTGGAGAACACAGAGAGAACCAGACAGGAGAACACCAGCAGGAACCTGGAGAGCACACAGCATCTGTGTTACATTATCATGCCATTATCATCTCATTATCCTCACATTGTGTTTACATGTCAATGCGTTATCATCGCGTTATTATCACACTAGAGGAAGTTTTCATCACATTAACATATACTTGTAACTCGTTAGCATAGCATTATCGTCTCGTTATTATTTCGGTGTCGTCACATTATCATTTGATATTGCATTAGATATTGAGATTGCATTGTCATGCTGTTGTCTCCACATTATCATTGCATTAGCATCTCATTGATTTCAGATTATTATCGTATCATTATCATCGCATTAACATCACATAATTGTCTAAATATTATCTCATTATCAGTCAAATCTTATAATTTATATATATAATATAATCTTAATATTACATAAACAATTAGTCAAACATCCAAACATTACACCCACATCACACTAGAAAACCTCAACAATCAAACATGCAATTAGTCCAACCTCCAAACATTACACCCACATCACACTAGAAAACCTCAACAATTAAACATGCAATTAGTCCAACCTCCAAACATTACACCCACATCACACTAGAAAACCTCAACAATTAAACATGCAATTAGTCCAATCTCCAAACATCACACACACATCACAATGAAACAGGTGTTGATTGAGAAAGAGGGATTCTATTGGAGTAGTGGGAGTCGAGAGGAAGATTACTGGAACAGGGGGAAGAGGAGGAGGGTAAATAAGAGGAGTAAGTAAGAGGAGGAGGAGGGTAAATCAACAAAACTAACTCAGTTATGAAGACACAGCTCATCTAATCAACCTGTAACACTGTTACAAATGAACTGGTGTTGTTGAGATGAGGCTTTTCATTGTCCTGGACGCCCCAGACAGCCATCTGGAATAGAGACAGGTCTGGTAGCCATCACCCTAGAGACCGCCACAGACCAAGACAGAAAAACACAAGGATCCTCACAGATCCTCAGGACAACAGAACTAAAGAGGGGAACCTTAGAACCACAACTCATCAATAAAACTAAAGGGTGGAACCTTAGAACTAAAGTGGAACCTTAGAACCACAGCTCATCAATAGCGCTAAAGAGGAAAACCTTAGAACCACAGCTCAACAATAGAACTAAAGGGTGGAACCTTAGAACTAAAGTGGAACTTCAGAACCACAGCTCATCAATAGAACTAAAGAGTGGAACTTTAGAACCACAGAAAATAGGGTTAGATTATGAGAGGACCTTCACAAAAGGAGAAACAGAGAGAGAGACGGAACGAGGGAGCAAGAGAGATAGAGACTGAGAGATAAAAAGAGTGATAGAGAGGGAGAGTTATGGAGAGAGTAAGAGAGGGGATGGGGGCCTCTTCCTCATCTTTTTGCAGAAGCTGCCATGGTAACCCCCCTTCTGCAGCCGCTGTTGAAACAGCAAGAACAGACAGTGGGCTCTGGAATTACTGGCACCCCGGACAGGCAATGCACAAACAGTACTTACAAAATATAAACATTGTACTTATGGAGATAAACTCAAAATACCAACATGTAAGAATACTGTACTAAATTCATTTACCGATTGAGCCAACCAAAATCATTTATTGGTTTAATTAAAAATAAAAAAATGTAAAAATTTAAAATAAAAATTTCCTCCAAATCAAGGTTTAACAACTAATGGCACCTAATGGCACCCTTAAAGATTATTGTAGAAACCATGTGCCAAAACTAAACCAGAAATTACATTTCACTTATTTAAGTATATCAAAGCCTTAAGGAACTATTTTGAGCTATTACATCGCTTCTTATTTCACTAGGGTATAATAATTCTGTAACACGCATGAAAAATTCCCTCATTCAACACCATGAAGAAAACAAAAGAACTGGCAGTCCAAAAGAGAGAGATGGTCGTAGACCTGGCTACAAGAAGATCCACAAATGATGGAATATACCGCTGAGCACTGTCAGGGCAATTATACAAAAATTCAAAATGTATGGTAAAGTTCATTTTGCCCCCCAGGATAGGGAGGAGGATGGTGAGAGAAGCAACCAAATCCCCAAGAATCATTGTGAAAGAATTGCAGGCCTTGGTGGCGTCTTGGGGTCACCAGGATTCCAAACGTACCATCAGACACCATCTTCAAAACCACTTGCTCTTTGGAAGGGTTGCCAGAAGAAAGCCTTTTCTGACCCCAAGACACAGAAGAAAGCGCTTGGAGTTTTCCAAATTGAATTTTAATTGTGACAGGAAGAAGATGCTGTGGTCAGCATGATGAGACCAAAATGTAACATTTTGGTCAGATACAGCATCAGCGTGTTTGGCTTTGAAACAGAGATAAACAGCCACATTATCTACGACCCACAGAGATGGAACCATTAGAACAGACACATTATCTTTAACCCACAGAGATGGAACCATAAGAACAGACACATTATCTTTAACCCACAGAGATGGAACCATTAGAACATCCACATTATCTAACCCACAGAGATGGAACTATTAAACCAGCCACATTATATATAACCTACAGAGATGGAACTATTAAACCAGCCACGTTGTCTATAACCCACAGAGAGGTTGAACTATTAAAACAGGCCACATTATCTAACCCACAGAGATGGAACTATTAAACCAGCCACATTATATATAACCTACAGAGATGGAACTATTAAACCAGCCACGTTGTCTATTACCCACAGAGAGGTTGAACTATTAAAACAGGCCACATTATCTAACCCACAGAGATGTAACTATTAAAACAGACACATTATCTACAACCCACAGAGATGAAACTATTAAACCAGCCACATTATATATAACCCACAGAGATTGAACTATTAAAACAGGCCACATTGCCTATAACCCACAGAGATGGAACTATTAAAACAGGCCACGCCTTCCCACCTCTAAGCCCCGTTCGTCATGGTGTGACAGTGTATTTTATCTGAGCTCTCTCCTTGACACCTCCCTCCCCTGACGATGTTTCCAAACATCAATTACAGCTGACAGTTAATAACCTCGCCAAGTCTCCACAACACACACACACACACACACACACACACACACACACACACACACACACACACACACACACACACACACAACACACATGCACACATTGTCATTCACATCCTCCATTATACTGCATGCAATGCAGAGGGGAAACACAATCCCAGTAAGTGCCAGTGTGTTCTTATGTGAGAGTGTGTGTGTGTGTGTGTGTGTGTGTGTGTGTCCATGCAACATGCACTATTTAATATTCTGATCACACTGCAGTATTCTCCGTCACATACTGTGCCAACACCTCCTCCTGTGTGTGTGTGTGTGTGTGTGTGTGTGTGTGTGTGTGTGTGTGTACAGTAAAGGTTTGTGTGTCTGTGTGTGTGTGTGTGTGTGTGTGTGTGTGTGTGTGTGTGCCCGCGTGTGTGTGTGTGTGTGTGTGTGTGTGTGTGTGTGTGTGTGTACAGTAAAGATTTGTGTGTGTGTGTGTGTGTGTGTGTGTGTGTGTGTGCTGAATTGACAAAGCTTGGTGACCTTCGACCTTTGTAGATGTAGTGTCTGTCAGACAGCAATCTATCAGGCCAGAGGTCAAGCCAGTGACAAAGGCTAGAGAGCCAATCAGACAGCAGATCCAGCTGGTCGCTGCAAAGCTCCTCCTCTCCCCTCTCATATTCATGATTTTTTTTAATCAATTATTAAAATACAATGTGAGTGAAAAGAAAATGTACATCAAATTAATATTTGGTGTGGCCACCCTTTGCCGTCAAAACAGCATCCCCTGCCTGAAACCTATGCACAGTACTGTCTAAACTGTAGAGATATCCATGCTTCACCCTATGTTCCTATGAAGATCTATTATATGTGAAGTATGCAGAACTCCTACGGTTTTCAAGTAAGTAAGTTAGTCAATGTTATTTATAAAGCGCCTCTCAAAACCAGAGTTACATGGTGCTGTACAACATGAAAACATAAAAGGCTGTACAGTGTCAAATATAATGGATGGGGCAGGGCTAGCGTGTGTGCGTGTGTGTGAGTGTGTGTGTACATGCGTAATGTTATCACGGCTTAGATTGACATGGGCACATGCAGTGATGTACTGTACATATTACATATTACAGTAACCAGCGGCAACACAGACAGACGACTGAGAAGAGCAATGAGAAAGCTGGACTCCTCATTCACCACCATACACTCATATTATATTATACCATAATCATATAGTCCCCATTCACTACCATACACTCATATTACCTTTTACCATAATCATATAGTCCCCATTCACTACCATACACTCATATTACCTTATGCCATAATCATATAGTCCCCATTCACTACCAGCCCATTCACCCATATTAAATTATACCATAATCATATAGTCCCCATTCACTGTATCTGCCATACACCCATATTAAATTATACCATAATCATATAGTCCCCATTCACTGTATCTGCCATACACCCATATTATATTATACCATAATCATATAGTCCCCATTCACTGTATCTACCATACACTCATATTACCCTCATATTACCTTATAACATGATAATATATAACAATAATAATAACAATTATAATAATAATAATAATAATAATAATAATTATAATAATAATATAGTCATCATCCACTGTATCTACTGACCCATACCCACATATTACCTTATACCATTATAATATAGTCATCATCCACTGTATCTACTGACCCATACCCACATATTACCTTATACCATTATAATATAGTCATCATCCACTGTATCTACTGACCCATACCCACATATTACCTTATACCATTATAATATAGTCATCATCCACTGTATCTACTAACCCATACCCACATATTACCTTATACCATTATAATATAGTCATCATCCACATATTATCTTCTAACAGAATCATACACTATATAATCATCCACTCCGACAGAGAATAACAGTCCGTGTCTCTGCCTGATTGGAGACTTCCAGGGGGCAGTTTTCCGGTTTGTCCTGCCCAGTATTTCTCCAGAAATCAGGAAGGAGATCGGCCCCCCCACACACAGTCTAACAGAGTGTCGTACTGTTCTGTGTGACCAGAGATTCAGAGCCTCTTCATCCTGAGCTGGCAGTCAGCCACTGTGGCTCCTATCAAAAAGACGGCTTTTGTTTGTGGTGTTCAGGGACAGGACCACGCATTGCACAAGCTGTTACACAATTCTGACAAATCAACACGCCCTAGTGATGCCTAGAAAGAGTGTGTGAAAGAGTACGAGGTGGAGGTTTGAATTGGGATGAGCTGTTACAGGCAGTGTGATTTAACCAGCCAACACACTGTGTGAAAGGTCTGATGAAGGGAAGAGGACTGAGAGAAAAGGATGAAGATGGAAAAGAGAAAGAGAGAAGGAGAGGGGGATGAACAGAGATGGATGAGGAATAGGGAAAGGAAAGATAAAAGTTATGAATTATGAAACATGACATAAAAATGCTGCTTTCACTCCCTTTCTCTCGTAAGGTCTAATATCTTGAACTGTACCTCCCTCTCCCTTTCTCCCCTCTCTCGCTCTCTTTCTCTCCCTCTCTCCCCCTTTCTCGCTCTCTCCCTCTCTCCTACCTCTCTCTCCCCTCTCTCTCTCTCCCCTCTCTCTCTCTCTCTCTCCCTCCCTCGCTCTCTCCCCCCCCTCTCTCTCTCTCTCCACCCCCTCTCCTCTCTCTCTCTCTCTCTCTCTCTCTCTCCCTCTCTCCCCCCCTCTCTCTCTCCCTCTCTCTCTCTCTCTCTCTCTCTCTCTCTCTCTCTCTCTCTCTCTCTCTCTCTCTCTCTCTCTCTCTCTCTCTCTCTCTCTCTCTCTCTCTCTCTCTCTCTCTCTCTCCCCTCTCTCTCTCCCTCCCTCTCTCCCCCTCTCTCTCTCCATCTCCCTCTCTCCCCTCTTCCTCTCGCCCTACTAACCCCTCTTTTCTCTATGTACCCTATTCAATCCTATCTCCCTCTCTTTCTTTCTCTCTCTTTCTCCCTACAAACCCCTTACTTTTCTCTTCCCTTATTCAGTTCTACCCCTCCCTCTCCCTCTCTCTCTCTCTCTCTCTCTCTCTCTCTCTCTCTCTCTCTCTCTCTCTCTCTCTCTCTCTCTCTCTCTCTCTCTCTCTCTCTCTCTCTCTCTCTCTCTCTCTCTCTCTCTCTCTCTCTCTCTCTCTCTCTCTCTCTCTCTCTCTCTCTCTCTCTCTCTCTCTCTCTCTCTCTCTCTCTCTCTCTCTCTCTCTCTCAATATCCAGCCCTGCAGTTCCCCTTCCCTTTTAAATATGATTTAGAAACGATAAGATTCAAAGGTACGATTTCTAGTTTTCAATGTGTAGAACATTGTAGAAAATAAACTAACAAAAAATTATATATATACATATACCCAATATCTCCCCCTCTCTCCACTATTCAAACCTAACCCTCTCCCCCTCTTTCAATATCCAACCCTCTCTCCCACTCTCCCCTCTGTTCAATATCTAACCCTCTCTCCCTCTCTCCCCTCTGTTCAATATCCAACCCACTTTCCCCTCTGTTCAATATCCAACCCTCTCTCCCACTATCCCCCTCTGTTCAATATCCAACCCTCTCTCCCACTCTCCCCTCTGTTCAATATCCAACCCACTCTCCCTCTCTCCCCTCTGTTCAATATCCAACCCTCTCTCCCACTCTCCCCTCTGTTCAATATCCAACCCACTCTCCCTCTCTCCCCTCTGTTCAATATCCAACCCACTCTCCCTCTCTCCCCTCTGTTCAATATCCAACCCACTCTCCCTCTCTCCCCTCTGTTCAATATCCAACCCACTTTCCCCTCTGTTCAATATCCAACCCTCTCTCCCACTCTCCCCTCTGTTCAATATCCAACCCACTCTCCCTCTCTCCCCTCTGTTCAATAACCAACCCTCTCTCCCACTATCCCCCTCTGTTCAATATCCAACCCTCTTTCCCACTCTCCCCTGTTCAATATCTAACCCTCTCTCCCCTCTTCCTCTACGTCCATATCTAACCCACCATCTTTCCACTTCCCTTCAAATCTCCACTTAAATTTATAGTACATCACTTCCTGAGAACAGAGCTCAGCACGTGCAGTAGTGGAGTGGGTCTGTAACAGTCTACACTGTTATTCAGTAATAAACAGCTGAATAAGACATGTGGTGTAGGCGCGTGCAGTATAATGAATCACAGCTATAGCGCCGGGTGCTGTCCGTGGTGCTGAACACACAACGCCCTAAGCAGAGCACCTCTTCGCCGGCTATGATTCACGTCAAACCGACCGGGAGCAAAAATCGCACCAGAAGGCACAGACATGGATAGCGCACGGTCTGACGGGTTCACTAGCTACAGGCTATAGGAATCTGCTACACTGTGTTAAGCAGGGGCAATCAATCGCAATAAAGGCTCACAGTCATATCGGAAAATGTTGTGGTTATCGACTCAAATAAACAAACTGTAATATTTCAGGAGTCTGTGCTGATCTAAGGCCGTTTTATCAATTTGATTTAAGATGTAAACAAAATTACCATAATGATGACGGTTCACTCTTTGATCGTGGACATCCGTTGCTACAGTCAGCATTTGGCTTTTACCGTATAGGCTTGAAATTACAGAGTAACTGTTACGGTATACCTTGGCAGGGAATACGGCAGTTGATTGGCAAAGTGACAAAAACGGCACAGTGGCAAATATTTGTTGATGTTGTTGCCACGATCAGTGAGAAAAATAAGTCTATTCCTATAGTAAACAAAATCAAAATGGGACCTACAATCAACAATCAGACAGGCTTTATAAATAAAGCACGGAGAGCGTCGCATATCATTAAGATAATCAATAATTAGCTAATGTAAACACTTACACATAAGCGTGATATATGAACGCCCATCCTCGCGGCCGCTCCAGGACATTGTAGAGGAAATTCTGTAGCCTGCGGTAGAAAGCGTTTCGCTTTGGAGGTTTCTTTCCGGAGATGCTGTTCCGCTGCTTGCTTGTAATGGACCCGCGCTTTGTCTCCTCGGCGTCCGCACCTGCTATGAGCAGCGCCCCATCTTTACTCGAATCAGTGGCGCCAGACTCCAGACCAACGAACCCCACCTTCAGCTTCTTCTCAGCGGTCGGCGCAGGGTAAGGTACCCCGCCGTTGCGGGATTTCTGCACCATGATGAAAAGCGAATCATGGAGCGCGGATTTGGGGAGAGGTGGACACAGGTAACGCCATCTCAGCTCTGCGCGTGTGTGTGGAGGTACTGTGGGGCTGCGCTAGCGATGCTCCGCCGCGCGCTTTGCTGGTCTCTGATTAACCAATAGAAAACACAGCTAACGTGAGACAGAAGCCAAAGCATCACATTTCACTTCCGGCAGATTTTTTTTTTTTAATGAATACATTTAGATTTAGGCTTAAATTAAATAATGAATACAGTGCAAGAGTGATTTACAACAGAAATAAATCAATGACTGAGTTAATGTAACTAGTTAATCACACATAAGCCTACTTATAGTTAAGGTATTCAGAGAGAGATGTAGACAAAGAATGATGGAGAGAGTGGTTTGTACTGAATTGTTTCACCTTGAGTTTCCATAGGGAATCTGAGGAAAACTGCACTGAAGGTTTTGCAGACTCTTCTGAATTGTAAATCACACCCCCTCCCCCCTCCCCCTCCCCCTCCCCCTCCCCCACACCCCTGCACACACACACAAAAGCATAACTTTGCTGATATGCAGGAGAGAAAGTGTGAGGGTGGTGGCGAGAAAGCGCAGCACAGCAAAGATGTTGGCTAACCTCTGAGAGCCACAGGGAGAAGAGCTCAGGTGTAGCAGCAAGGCATGGTGGGACAGAGAGGAGAAGAGTTCAGGTGTAGCAGCAAGGCATGGTGGGACAGAGAGAAGAGTTCAGGTGTAGCAGCAAGGCATGGTGGGACAGAGAGGAGAAGAATTTAGGTGTAGCAGCAAGGCATGGTGGGACAGAGAGATGAGTTCAGGTGTAGCAGCAAGGCATGGTGGGACAGAGAGAAGAGTTCAGGTGTAGCAGCAAGGCATGGTGGGACAGAGAGATGAGTTCAGGTGTAGCAGCAAGGCATAGTGGGACAGAGAGATGAGTTCAGGTGTAGCAGCAGGGCATGGAGGAACAGAGGGGAGGGCTGTTTAAAGTCAGAATAAGCACAGGAGGAGGAAAACGGGATAAGATCCTTACTAGGGAAAAGAAAAAGGAAAGGATTTTCAAGGTGAAGAAAGTGAAGTTTTGAAAGAAGGAGAAATGAGAAAGAGTGAGAGAAAAGAAAGAGACAGATTAAAAGAGGGAGAAAGACAGATGACGAAAAATAGAGGTCAGTGTTTGGCCAGATGCCGTTGCCTTGCAGCTATAAATTGCCAGTTCTGCAGCTTGTTGGGTGTTGAGCTGGGAGGTTGCCAGGTTGTGCTGGAAGTTTTACTAGGGTTGCTGGTCTTGAACATCTTGATCTGGAAGGGGCTTAAATTCTCCTGGGTTGCCAGGTCCTTAATCCTCTTAAAGGGTACTGTTGGCATGCAGTCTGCCATTCTGTCTACCAGCCTGTCTCTCTCTGTCTCTGTGTGTGTGGGTGTGTGTGTGTGTGTGTGTGTGTGTGTGTGTGTGTGTGTGTGTGTGTGTGTGTGTGTGTGTGTGTGTGTGTGTGTGTGTGTGTGTGTGTGTGTGTGTGTGTGTGTGTGTCTTCCACCTTACCTGTCTGTCTTTCTGTTTAGTTAGGTTTTCCTTACAATCAATGCAAGGTTAAGATATATCGCTGAGCTCAGAGAACATGGATGTGATCCTTGAGCAGAAAGCAATAAATCATCTTCCAGCATCGATCCAGAGTCTCTCTCCCAGATATCACTTACCTGCTGAGGCCCCCTGGGCAGACTGGGAGAGAGGGAGGACAGACTGGGGGAGAGGTAGAGGGAGAGGGGAGGGAGGGCAGACTGGGGGAGAGGGAGAGGGTGAGGGAGGCTGGGGGAGAGGGAGGAGAGGGTGAGAGAGAAGAGATGAGAGAGGGAGAGGGAGGAGAGATGAGAGGGAGAGGGAGGAGAGGGTGAGGGAGAGGGGGGCAGACTGGGGGAGAGGGAGGACAGACTGGGGGAGAGGGAGAGGGTGAGGGAGGACAGACTGGGGGAGAGGGAGAGGGAGGCTGGGGGAGAGGGAGGAGAGGGTGAGGGAGAGGGAGGGCAGACTGGGGGAGAGGGTGAAGGAGGCTGGGGGAGAGGGAGGACAGACTGGGGGACAGGGAGAGGGAGAGGGTGAGGGAGGACAGACTGGGGGAGAGGGAGAGGGTGAGGAGAGGACAGACTGGGGGAGAGGGAGAGGAAAGGGTGAGGGAGGGCAGACTGGGGGAGAGGGAGAGGGAGATGGTGAGGGAGGGCAGACTGGGGGAGAGGGAGGGCAGACTGGGGGAGAGGGTGAGGGAGGCTGGGGGAGAGGGAGGGCAGACTGGGGGAGAGGGTGAGGGAGGCTGGGGGAGAGGGAGGGCAGACTGGGGGAGAGGGTGAGGGAGGCTGGGGGAGAGCGAGGGCAGACTGGGGGAGAGGGAGAGGTTGGGTGGCTGGCCAGATTGGGGGAGCGGGAGGACAGGGAAAAAAGTTAATATCGGAATATTTTTCAGAATGGAAAAGGTGGTAGGGACTCAATGTGACTCAGATATACACATACTTTTCTTGACAATTTTATTCACAAATTTTTTTGAGAACCCCTTTATGTAAGGAAGTCACTAAAGATTATTTCCAGATGGTAGAGATCGAACTAAAGAAAAGTGTCACATTAAAAAATGTGCTCAGCTTTGAAGGGTTTAGAAAACCTTTTTATTAAGAATTATTAAATTATATGAAAAATAAACTCTGACTGAAACGTAAGTATTGACCACTAGAGATGTCTTTATTGTCCAGTTATAGGAATGTACACAACCTCACAACTCAGAACGATATACAAACAAACCAATCAGATATACAAAAACATATTGGAGATCCTTTTTAGCTAGTATCATTAGTATCATTAGTATTAGTATTATTTGAGGACCCTGAGCTACAAGCGCTTTAGACCACTGGCCTAGGGTTAGGGTTAAGGTTAGCTAACAACCCTTGGACTAGGGTTATGGTTAGGGTTAGTTAACGACCTCTGGCCTAGGGTTATGGTGTCAGGGGTTGGGTCTGGGAGCCAGGTCCACCAGCAGAGGGCGACATAACTCAACACAGGACACCTGAGCTGTCTTTTCTCCCCAGCCTAATATTGAATTATTGTTTGCACCAGTGCGTGTTTTTAGTGTTTTATTTAAGTTTTCTTCTGAGTATAACTGTTTGTTTTGACATTACAACCCCATGGGTTACTCATGCTCTGTAATATTACATTCGTTCAAAGAAGTAAAGCTACCTCCTTTTTCTGCTCTGCCTGGTCTTCAGTGTTTTTTCCTTGCTTACGATATTATTTCTAGTTTATACCTAATTTTTTGTAGATTAGTCTGCAATTAGGTCCTCTAATGCCAGTGTGGATCATGACCAAGGATTAGTTGAAGATCCCTGGCCTCGCACATAATTAGTATCTTGTGAGTCCCACGTTAAAAACATTTGGATGCATGTTTTTACATTGATCACAGTATAGAGCAAAGTGTGCACATCTTTACATTGATCATGTATAGGGGAGAGGCTGTATGTCTTTGCATTGATCATCTATAGGGGAGAGGCTGCATGCCTTTACATTGATCATCTATAGGGGAGAGGCTGCATGCCTTTACATTGATCATCTATAGGGGAGAGGCTGTATGTCTTTGCATTGATCATCTATAGGGGAGAGGCTGCATGTCTTTGGGGAATGTGTGTAGAAAAGGAAAGGTCATGGGTCAAATGATTTGACATGGACACCTGTTATTAGTCAGGTGTCAGTGACATGTTTCCATGTAAACAAAGCAACAACTGTGTTTTGTATGTTCCATGTGGAGTGTGCAGTGTTCTTTAAGATAGTGCAAAAGCTTCATGGCCCAGGCTGTCACGGGGAGAGCATTTCTGACTGCAAACGTGCAAAGGTGAGTCAGTGTAAGTAGAGGCCATTGATAGTGTCTGTCAACATGTCCTCATTTAGTCTGGCCAAACGATTCCCAGAGCCAATATGAGTGGCAGTCCTGCAACAGGAATTCCACAATAACTTCAGTAACTTTACAAATTATCAGAATAATGTGCAGATCTGCATGCTAGGTATAGCCTATGCCTACTTAGAAGACAATGAATCCTGTTTTCCTTCTGGCAGGATCAAGAAACTAAACTAACATACTTTAAAAAAAATGAACCTTTAACTGAAAGTATTTTTTTCAGTCAAATGCAGGTGAAAGCTTTTAGAAACTGTATTGAAAACGCACACCTGTCGATGGTCATGTATCACCACTTGAGTTGTTTCCGTGGGAGACATTTTGCATGTAAACAAACAAACAAAAAAGGGCTCATTGGTGTTTGAATGTTCCAAACAAGTCAACAACTCCATGTATGACATTTCTCTTCCCAGTAACAAACCCAGTGAGTGAACCAAGTATGACTTCAAAGACATAGCAGGAATCCGCTATTACTAACATACTACCTGTCTAAAGATTTTATGAGAATCTCATTCATTGAACTGATCTCATTACTTATGAATCACTTAATGTTAACTGATCAGCATAATTGTAATGAATATATTCTTGCTTTTATTTTATTCTGATTATTGTAATTATTGATGAAGTTTTGTTGAAAATCATCCAATTACTGCAGAATACAAGTGGCTGTTTTTCTTTTTTTTGCATGAACAAAAATAAGTTAATACATTGCGCATAGTTTGGAATCTTTCTAGAACTTCGGACTATTTAACTATAAGATATGTGTGGTTAGTTACAAAGCTTTCCAAAGCCAATCCCTTCATTTTATGTTCATATATTGCATCTGTGGTATCGCTCTGAATAGTGTCTGTGATTGTTTGGTTTTGTTCCATTTAGAGACTCCATTTAGAGAGTGCTCTGCCTCTTGGCCAGGCCATTGTTGAAAATAACAACTGGTTCTCAAGTGACTTAAATAAAGGTTGAAAAAAAGGATTAGGCCAAATTCATGTAAAAAAGCTCTCTTTCCCCTTCTAACAAGAACACCGCCTCAGGAAATATGGTTTGCTTTTACAGACGTTCTATGAATTAAAGAAGAAAAAGTGAAAAGCTTTTGCCGTTAGGGTACAAGCCTTTCCAACAGTCTGAAGGGACAAAATACTGGCACGACTTCTTTATTTAAAACCACTTTGAAAAAGGTAAACAACTTATTTGTTAGTACAGATGACATTGTTCAGATTACGTGTTTTCAACCAGCACTAATTATAATAAGGGGAGGACTCAAAATGACACAAACACACACACACCATGCATGCAGACACACAAACACACACACAGAAGAATTACATGTAGAGTAAGTGCTCAGACGTAACCCAGCAATCCCCTGCTCTAGAGAGCCATTATAGAAACAGTGGAAGAACTACAGCCGAGGTGTGGATGGACAGCAGCTGTAACATTCACCTAGAGGGGGTAAGAGTTAACACAATCTTACTTCACTACTTCATGAGTTATACAGGGTATTAGTGCAGTATATTGTTGTTTACATTTTCCCTGTTCAAATAAAGAATAGAAAACTACAACTATGTACGTGTATATATATTTCTATATTTCATATTTTTTCTTTTCTTTTATAGAACTAATCTTTTCTGTGGTGTATTACAGATATTTCTATTCATGTGCACTCTTCTTTGTAGAATTTAATCTTATATTTTTTGCATTCCTTCATTCTGTTAATTCATCAAACACCCTCAGTAATTGTCTAAGTGTTATTTTAATTAAAATGGATAAAATGATTTTACCCAGTTAATTGATAATTCAACACCCTATTGTTTAAACACAGGTTACAGAGCCATGGAGACAGAACAGTTTCTATTAGTTTTTATCAGGTCAGTATTACATGAAAGAATGATGTAATGTCACGAGGTTAAAAAACATGAACTATTTAATGATCAACTGTTACGCACCAAAAATAAAAAATATTCATTATCAGAATTATAAATTTTCAGAAACATAATATTTGTGAATATTTTCTCAAGGGATGATCACCGTAAGTGGTTCTCTCTCTCCTCAGTATCACTTTATTAACGTCAATAAAAACTGGAGGGAAGCACAGAGTTACTGCAGGTCAAACTATGTTGACCTGGCCACCATAGAAAACACAGGTGACATGGCCAGGCTCACCGCTACAGTGGACCCCGGCTTCACTGGTCTAGCCTGGACTGGACTTTACAATGACCTGCAGGTCTGGACGTGGTCTCTGGAGGACCCACACCTCTTTGGTCCAGGAGAGACTGAGTTTAGAGACTGGGAGTCCAGGCAACCGCCTAACACTGGTTGGGAACCGTACTGTGCATACATGGACCCTTCCTCCCGGAAGTGGTACGCGCTGGAGTGCCGCAACCCGTTGGCCTTTGCTTGCTATGATGGCGAGTTGATCAATTTGATGAAAAATAAGCTTCTTTACCTGTTAAAAAGGCTGTAAGACAATGTTTTTGATCTGTTCACTCTAGGAAGAGAGAATGCAAGCCAGAGGTATGTATATATTAGTACAGCTATGACCTGGTTCGATGCTCAGAGTTACTGCAGACAGCACCACACAGACCTGGTCAGCATCAGGAACCAGACGGAGAACCAGGCTGTGCCCGTTGCAGCATGTTGTATCTCATGGATTGGCCTGCAGGCCACCAAACCCTGGTCTGATGGCAGAAAGCCCACCTTCTCTTTCTGGAGTCCAGGAGAGCCTAATGACGTCGGAGCAAGCTGTGTCACAGTGTGGATGGGAAACTCTGGGAGGTGGACGGACGCGAGATGTAACATCACTCTACCATTCCTCTGTTACGACGGTGGGTGTTTATGTAGAGTCACAGTACTTACAGTATAACGTTTAACGATTGGTTAAACCGGTTTTCTTTTCTCAATCGCAGCATCGGAAACTACATCCATGGCTCTAACCGTTCCACAAACACAAACTAGTGAGGCAATATATCATTTTAAAGTTCTTTGGTATAATGTGTTTGGGATTTGAGTCCCCTAATATTTTATATCAGATAATATTTAATCGTAGAGAGATAGCCTATAAATAAAACCATACTTAGAAATAAAACCTACTTGATATTAAATTCCACAGAGTATATTGTTGGACTGAAAGTGAGAATCTCCTCTGCCACTGAACTAACAGATGAAGACATCACAAACAAGGTCTTACAGGAGGTGTGTAATGTTCAGATCACACAGAATTCAAATAAAACACACATGAACCTAACAGTTAAGATGTTCAATTTGTACCGTCAATGCAGCTCAGAGAGGAACTGATCAGGAGAGGACTACCAGGGGACATCCAACTACGACTGAGAAACATCCAAGCCAACAACAGCACACAACCTTAAAACACAGAGCAGTTGCTAATGCATCCAGTCTATTATGGATTAATAATGCATCCAGTCCATTATCGATTCAATACAATATATCTCACGCACTCACAAACACTCACAGGTACAAACAATTATTGTCAATCGGCAGCAGTGAGGAAAATAACTGAGCAATGACTTTATAGTCTGTCAATACAAAGTATCTAAATTCTACCAGTCAAAATCTTGGTAGCCTACTATCAATTTTATTAACAGCCAACAAGGATTTGTAAACCTAACTTTTGTTAAGCTTTGATAAACTAAGGTTTGCTGGGAAAACCAGCTTTACCTGAAAGCTAGATAGATTATTACTTGAATGTTGCTATTGATTATTATTACTAGAGATCTATCACGTAATATAGCATTCAGTTGACCCCCCCCCCCCCCCACATTTAACTGTCAATGCTAATAAAATCTTCAACTGTTGAATCGATTCCATTTTCACGTACATTTTGGTTGACTGTCCTGTTTATTTTTAAATGTCAATGTTGGAATTCTACGGGGCCCGTAATGGTCGATGGAGAAGAAGAAAAAAGATGAATGTTTTGCGTTTATTGGCAATACTTTCGCATACCCTATCGGCTGGCTGAAGCATAACCTCATGCCGCCTCCGTAGGTGCACTCGTTGCCAGGCCAACCCCATAGCTAATCCTGGACTCCACATGGCTCGTGCTTACAATTGGCTCTAGCCAAGCTCACAGTGAGTGGGGTTTACTTCAGTCTCCCCTCCAATAGACGAGGAGGAGAGTTCACACGACTCAACTTCACCTTCCTTAAAGGACAACAAAAACAAGCATTACAGACTATTAATTCACTGTTTGATACACATTACATTACATTACACGGACAATTAAGACTAGTAGCCTGTTCCACAATGACAAGACTAATTATCTACATATAGCCTGCAGTAGGTTGAGATAAAAGTAGCCATTTACCTATTGTAATAATAATAATAATAGTATTTAATTTTATTTCGTTTTTAGCGCTTTTCTCGAGACTCAAAGCGCTTTACACGATTCTGCAATTAATTACACAGAACGAACAACGAATGGACTGACAGCTATCAAACACAACACTCAGTCTAAGTGATACCACAGCAGCCATTAGTGCCAGACTTGCTCACCCAACATATTACAACAGACTTGCTCACACACATAGGGCACACAGACCAACTCCAGGTGAATTGGCAGTGACTGGTCAGGGCACTGGTAGGAGAATGGAGCATGTTTTTGATGGTGGGAGGAAACCGGAGAACCTGGAGGAAACCCACACAAACACAGGGAGAACATGCAAACGGCACACAGAAAGGCCATTGGGTCAGGTGGGGTTTAAACCCAGGACCTTCTTGCTGTGAGGCAACAGTGCTAACCACTGAGCCACCGTGCTGCGCGAATTGTGTACCGTTGGCAGCAAAAGCCACTTTTCCTTTCATCTGCTCGGTTACCTGGAGGCTTAGGCTTGCAGCAGTCTCCCTCCGCTTGCACTGTGGAGACAAAGGCAGGGAAGTGTGGTAGCAAAACTAAACAGAAAAAGTTAAAAGAGAACGGGGTTCACACTGTCGTTCAGGCTAATTATTTTTACTAAATGAAATAATTCAGGATTGCTCCTCATAAAATCAGTTGTCTCCACTGACCCCCCCCCCCCCCCCCCATACACCTGCTCTATATCAGGGGGCCATACTGTAGCCTATGTCCCTTCGTGTGAATCGATTTTCAAATCCAGTCACAACTTTGTTTTTTCAATCAACCACACTCAACTCAAACTGCAACTGGTATTATAAATACCTAGAATTCCGGAAGAGCTGTATCAACCCGCATGCTGTACATCCTCATCCAAGATTGTGCCATCTTCTTCTACAAAGACTTTCTTCAGTAAATTCATGTTGAGTTCTGTCTCTTATCTTCTGGAAATCAGCATGCTGCGAGATAACCAATCAAATGTATAGCTGAAGCGGGGATTAAAACTTGGCCAATCAAACAAATGTCGCTTGCCCATGACGCCACATCCGCCGCCCCTACTACCACGAGTTGTGTAAACAACATCGAGAAGGGTCAAAATGCGTGTTCAATGTCACTGGCGCTTACCGGACCTCATGAAGATGGAATCTATATGTACATGAGCGCAACTGTAAGTGCAAATCACATTTGTTTATTATGGGAAGGTTGTCAATATTGTAGCGATAAAACAATACTTCAGACGCATACTCCATCAGACGTGTTAATTTAATGTTAGCTAGGATGCTAATGGAAGGTAGCTTACACAATAATTGACTGCGTCTCAAATCGCATACTACTACTTTTTTCTTTTAGTAGGTACTTCAGCTGCCCTTGCAAAGTATATATTGTTGGATGAATTGTGGCATACTGCATTTGACATAGTATGTATTGGGACATACTACATGGCTTAAATATTTAGTAGGGTTGTATGGGTATTGAGACGCAGCATGAGCCTTAGTGGGGTCAACAACGTTGTCAAAAAGTAGTTATTTATTGTAAAAGTTACATATTGCTCACTTTTATTTTCTGTTTGTACCTCTTCTCATTTTGCACAGGCTTCAAGTTTCCATTGAGTTTTGTTAGATCGTCCACAATGTCAACGCAGGCTTGCCGGCTGTTAGTGCTGGCTCTGCGGTCTGCTTGCTGTCACCCCCGCAGCAAGCCTTGTGTTAGGCCGTTAGGTCTAACGTGTGTATCCAGGCCTGGAGCTCTTATTCCGAGGCGATCTTACAGCCTAGATTCCCTTTCGTCCGGTCCCGGGCGGCCCGTGCCACAACAACCAAGGACAGAGAGGATATCGCCCTCCATTGCTCTATCCCAAAGAAACCTGTCTGCTGTGGCTGTATCCGCCCAGGTATCCATGCTGGCTAGCTGTAGAGTGTATAATTTTTTTGTAATTCATTCTCTAAATCTGTACATATTGAGGTAGAAAATGTGTTTAAATGAATCTGTCCGCTTGTTTGTGTAGGGTCAACAACGTGCGCTGTGCGGGTATGACTACCTGGACCTCGGTGAGGTGGAAGAGAACACAAGAAGGGCTCGATCGTGCAAGACGATGAGGCGTTTCATTGTAGAACCGGAGTTGGCTAGCCTAGTCACTCAACACCTAGGGCCGGACTTCGAGGATGACAAGGCGGTGATCATTGAGTGCAACCCAGGTGTGTGTATATATGTCTCTGTGTGAAATTCAAACTTGTTGTCACTGAATGCTAAAGCATGCCGTAACTTATCTGGAAAGCTCCCCGCTGTGAACAGTGTGGTGAAGTTACCTGCAGAGCTGTACATATGTTTTAGATTACATTGTGTCAACCACATTTATTTGTAGGTTAGGAATTTATATTAGGTGGGTTGTGCAGACATGTTCCTGAATGTTGTGAACATGAACCTGACCTGTGTGTGTGTCAGTATTGAAGTGACTAGGAGGTTAATGTGTGTGTAACTGACCACAGTAATGATACTTAGTAACTAGGAACATGTGTATGTAACATTCTAGTAATGATGATATAGTGACTAGGTGTTTAAATATTATTAATATACTTGTTCTGAATATTCAATATGTTGACAGGAAGGTAATAATGAAATGTAAACATTTTATTGATGATATAGTGACTAGGAGGTTAATGTGTGTGTAACTGACCTGTGTGTCAGTATAGTGACTAGGAGGTTAATGTGTGTGTAACTGACCTGTGTGTCAGTATAGTGACTAGGAGGTTAACGTGTGGTTAATGATGTGTGTGCTAGGCCCAGCGGTGTTGACCAGGACACTGCTAAATGCCGGGGCACAAAGGCTTGTGGCTCTAGAAGGGGACAAGTCCTTCCTATTAGATCTCCAGGTAACACACACACACACACACACACACACACACACCTCCGTTTTACTTGTATGTACACCGGAATGGTGTGTCTTTCTTCACTCTCCTCCCCCACTTCCTTCAATTCTCTAAAAATCGACATTATTTGGAATAAAATGACTTGCTGTATCCCTTGTGTATATATAGATTTTAAAATGTCATGTTTTATAGGGTTTTGCTGCAATTACATTACTCAGCCTTATGCCTATTTTTTAGCATGCAAACCACTTTAAAAAGTAATTTACAAATATAATTAAAAAAACTGATAGAAAATCTATCTGAAACCAAATTTCTGTCATTTGAAATTGGTGGCACAGGTGCTACATGGGAAATGTAGTCTTCTTTGATGGTTGCGTGACCTGTGTGTATGACCTTGACCCTGTGTGTGTCCAGGCTCTGGAGGGGCAGCTGGACGGGCAGCTTGAGGTGGTCCACTGTGACTTCTTTAAGCTGGACCCTATCGGTAACGGCCATGCCAGACCTCCAGTCATGTTCACCGACAAACTCTTCTCTGACCTGGGCATCTCCGAGGCCAGCTGGGCCGACGGTGAGCTGTCACACACGCACGCACGCACGCACGCACGCACGCACGCACGCACGCACGCACACACACACACGGTTACACAGGCACACAGACACAGAAAAGCTCTTTTCTGACCTGGGCATCTCCGAGGCCAGCTGGGCCGACAGTGCGCTGTCACACACACACACAGACACAGACACACACACACACACACACACACACACACACACACACACACACACACGCACACACACGCACACGGTTACACACACACACCAACAAGCTCTTCTCTGACCTGGGGATCTCCAAGGCCAGCTGGGCCGACGGTACGCACTCACTCACACACACACACACACACACACACACACACACACACACACACACACACACACACACACACACAAAGGAGTGTTAAACCCTGCTCTTCGTCCCTCTAGCGGTCCCTCTGAGGGTGGTGGGTATGGTACCCCAGAGGAATGAGAGGAGCATGCTGTGGAAGCTGGTCTACGCCCTGTTTGAACGCCTCTCCATCTACCGCTATGGACGCGTCCAACTCAACCTCTTCATCAGCGAGAAAGAGTATCTGGTGCGTTACCTTTTCTCTGAGTCATAGATGTGGTGGTAATAAGGAAGACGAGGGTGGTGATGAGGATGATGAAGATGTGGACAGTGATGTCTATGACTGGATATGTAACCCTTGAGAGGAAGATTCTCTTATAATGAGGATGATGTGGATAGTGATGGTTATGTCTGTATGAGTCCGAGAAGGACATTCTCAGATGGACGTTATTCTGAAATTTAGAGCTCTGATGACACAGATCTTTATGTCTGTATGTGTGTGGGCCATGAGAGGAAGACCCTCTGGTTTTGTGATCTCGGCTAGTGATGATGAGTGTGACAGATGTCTGTATGTGTAACCCTTGAGAAGGAGATTTATCTGGTAGTGATGAAGGTGACAGATGTCTGTATGTGTAACCCTTGAGAAGGAGATTTATCTGGTTGTGATGAAGGTGATGGTGATGTCTGTATGTGTAACGCTTGAGAAGGAGATTTATCTGGTAGTGATGAAGGTGATGGTGATGTCTGTATGTGTAACCCTTGAGAAGGAGATTTATCTGGTTGTGATGAAGGTGATGGTGATGTCTGTATGTGTAACCCTTGAGAAGGAGATTTATCTGGTAGTGATGAAGATGATGGTGATGTCTGTATGTGTGGTCCTCCTCAGAAACTGGTGGCCCGGCCTGGAGACATGCAGAACTACAGAGCCTTTGGAGCACTGTGGCAGATGGCCTGTGACATCACACTTCTACACAAGGTACCACAGAAGATGAAAAAGAAAGCCAGGCACACTACAGTGTTAAAGACACAAAAAGCTGTTTGTGTTTTCCTTCATAACCTGGAAAAATGGCTTATACATAAACAGTTAGGCCCAAAAATATTTGGACAGTGACACAAGTTTTGTTATTTTAGCTGTTTACAAAAACATATTCAGGATACAATTATATAATCAATATGGGCTTAAAGTACAGACTCTCAGCTGTAATTTGAGTATTTACATCCAAATTGGAGCAAGGGTTTAGGAATTACAGCTCTTTAATACGTAGCCGCCTCTTTTTCAAGGGACCAAAAGTAATTGGACAATTGACTCAGAAGGCTGCAAAAAAAAATAACAACGCTGCATGGGCTCTTCCCTCATTAACCTGTCATCAATTAAGCAGTTAAAATGTCTGGAGTTGATTCCAGGTGTGGCGTTTGCATTTGGAAGTTGTTGCTGTGAACACACAACATGTGGTCAAAGGAGCTCTCAATGGAGGTGAAACAGACCATCCTGAGGCTGAAAAAAAAGAAGAAATCCATCAGAGAGATATCAGAAATGTTAGGAGTGGCCAAATCCACAGTTTGGTACATTCTGAGAAAAAAGAGTGCACTGGTGAGCTTGGGAACTCAAAAAGGCCTGGACGTCCACGGAAGACAACAGTGGTGGATGATCGCAGAATCCTTTCCATGGTGAAGAAAAACCCCTTCACAACATCCACTCAAGTGAAGAACACTCTCCAGGAAGTAGGTGTATCAGTATCTAAGTCTACCATAAAGAGAAGACTTCATGAGAGTAAATACAAAGGATTCACCACAAGGTGCAAACCATTAATCAGCCTCAAAAATAGAAAGGCCAGAATTGACTTTGCCAAAAAACACCTGAAGAAGCCAACCCAGTTCTGGAACAGCATTCTTTGGACAGATGAGACTAAGATCAACCTGTACCAGAATGATGGGAAGAAGAAAGTTTGGAGGAGAATTGGAACAGCTCATGATCCAAAGCACACCACATCTTCTGTAAAACATGGTGGAGGCAGTGTGATGGCATGGGCATGCATGGCTTCCAATGGCACTGGGTCACTTGTGTTTATTGATGATGTGACAAAAGACAGAAGCAGCCGGATGAATTCTGAAGTGTATAGGGATATACTTTCTGCTCAGATTCAGCCAAATGCAGCAAAGTTGATTGGACGGCGCTTCACAGTACAGATGGACAATGACCCAAAACATACTGCAAAAGCAACCCAGGAGTTTTTTAAAGCAAAGAAGTGGAATATTCCGCAATGGCCGAGTCAATCACCAGATCTCAACCCAATCGAGCATGCATTTCACTTGCTCAAGACAAAACTTAAGGCAGAAAGACCCACAAACAAGCAACAACTGAAGACCGCTGCAGTAAAGGCCTGGCAAAGCATCACAAAGGAGGAAACCCAGCGTTTGGTGATGTCCATGGGTTCCAGACTTCAGGCAGTCATTGCCTGCAAAGGATTCTCAACAAAATATTGAAAAGTAACATTTTACTTGGGGTTATGTTTATTTGTCCAATTACTTTTGAGCCCCTGAAATGAGGAGCGTTTGTATAAAAATAGCTACAATTCCTACATGTTTAATCATATATTTTTGTTCAACCCCTTGAATTAAACCTTAAAGTCTGCACTTCAATTCCGTTGTAGTTGTTTCATTTCAAATCCAATGTGGTGGCATGCAGAGCCCAAATCATGAAGATTGTGTCACTGTCCAAATATTTTTGGGCCTAACTGTACTTCTAGAAGTTGGTACTGAAGATTTATTTAGATAAGAATCTTGAATCGTGAGTCTAGTGCATCTGAATCTGGCTATACTGAGCCACACTGCAGAGCTGTGGACAACCCCATCTCTGCTGTCTGTATGTAAACTCACTCCTGCCTTACTCTCTCTGTCTGTTTAAACTCACTCCTGCCTTACTCTCTCTCTGTCTGTTTAAACTCACTCCTGCCTTACTCTTTCTCTCTGTCTGTTTAAACTCACTCCTGCCTTACTCTCTCTCTCTGTCTGTTTAAACTCACTCCTGCCTTACTCTCTCTCTCTGTCTGTTTAAACTCACTCCTGCCTTACTCTCTCTCTCTGACTGTTTAAACTCACTCCTGCCTTACTCTCTCTCTCTGTCTGTTTAAACTCACTCCTGCCTTACTCTCTCTCTCTCTGTCTGTTTAAACTCACTCCTGCCTTACTCTCTCTCTGTCTGTTTAAACTCACTCCTGTCCTACTCTCTCTGTGTCGGCACACTCTTATTGTACTCTCTGTTCTCCAGGAGCCCTGGGAGTCGTTTGTGGCCTCCACCAAGCAGGGCGGGGCCGTTCAGAAGAGCATGGTAAGCTAGCAGTAAAACTCTCGTCTCAACATGCAGTCAGTCGACATCTACATCTTGATACCTGTGGGCTGTGATTCGTATTACATAAGAGAAGAATATTTGTGTCTTGACTTCTCTTGTCTGCCCCCCCCCCTCCTCCTCCAGCTGCCCAATGACCACCTGTGCCTGGTCCGACTGACTCCCAGACCGGAGCTGTTCTCTGCTGAGCTCAGCCCGTCTAATGCCAGCACCCTGCTCATGATGCTCAAACAGTGCCTGGCCAAACGGAAAGCCCCGCTCCTGGACAGGCTGAAGTAAGCAGCAGGACCCGCCCCTGTCCTCTCCACCAGATGCTACATATCAAACACAAGCACACAGACACATGGGGTCACAGAACGGATGTTTTTGAATGATGGTCACGTCTTGTTTTTGTCACATTCCCCCTGCACACCCCCCCCCCCCTCGCTCTCCTCTCCTCCCTGTCTCTCTTTCCCCCTCTCTTGTCTCCTCCCCCTCCCCGTCTTGTCTCTCTTCCTCCACTTCCCTCTCTTCTCATCTCCTCCACCTCCTTCTCTCTCCTCTCCCTTCCTCCCCAACACCTCTCCTCTTCCACCCCTCTCTCTCTGGCGCCCCCTGCAGTCTGTGGAGTCCAGAGAGTGGCTCTAAGCTGCTGAAGGAGATGGGCATGCAGGAGGACATCCTGACAGGCCATGTCTACCCTGAGGAGTACCTGCGGCTGTTTGGGCTGATGGAGCGCTCCCAGGAGTTCACCCAGAGCTGGCTCTACGAGGAGATCCTGGAGAACTCCCTGAGGAAAGGCTGGGCGTAAACCACGCGCGTCGCCACTTGCAGTCCGGGAGGAGAAGCGCACCATCACTACTGTCAAAAAGACTGGCTAGATTTTGACTGCTGACTCCCTCTCTGCTTTGAAAAGCAGGGTTGCTAAAAAAATCACGTCTGTAGCGGTTTTGTCCACCCAGCATCTCATTGTTGAGAGTTGTGGTCAGGGATCACAGATTAGGTCTCTTTTAATCAATGCATTCATTATGATAAAGCTAAAAATAGAAAATGTCCTTGAGACTCAAAAGACATTTGCAGAATACCCCTGTTAACGTATGGCAGTGGCTGGTTAGAGGGACTGCTTCTGAGAGAACAGGATTGTCATGTTATTTTGTGTTCGATTTGGATTACTCAAATCACAATAGAGTATGAAGTTGTTCCTGTTTTTTAAATGTGTAGGTTTTTGCTAACCCAGCAATAAATATGAACTTGTGCATCAAGGAGGTGGGATACTTCTTATAATGTTATGCCTCATTTCTGAAATGGAGGTGAATGGGCCTTTTTTCTGTGCTGCGTTTACCAACGTAATGAAATTTTTTCGAGCCTAACAGGAGGGGTGCAACACATTGCTCATA
Source organism: Galaxias olidus (assembly GCA_026901105.3). NCBI lineage: Eukaryota > Metazoa > Chordata > Actinopteri > Galaxiiformes > Galaxiidae > Galaxias > Galaxias olidus. Next base: position 225,872 of record JAPMUY010004478.1, read on the forward strand.
GGATGCTAATGTGTTGAAACAACGGATGCAGAACAATAGCATATAAATATGAAGATGATATGGCTTACTGACCAACCAGTTATGAGACCGTTAGTCTACTAAATAATAGTTTAAAAACTAGTTTACTAAGAATGATGTTTTCTATTTGTTACGATGCACATTATTTATGATTTGAATAAAGAACATAGTAATTGCACATTAGTGTTGGGTTAGGAAAATGTGCAATTAGATAAAAAATTAAGTAATACATTTTGACATTTTTGTTGAAAATAAATATTAAAAGGTAGTTGCTATAAATATGACTGCGCCAATCTTATTTTGCCACAAGATGGCGACTCTTTCCAGCAAATGTGTATGACCGCCCAGAAAGACAGAACGAAGGTGCCAGGACTAGCGAACCTGTGGTTTGTTCTGTGTTGTTAAACCGCTGTCGCCAGTCAAGGTAGAGGAAGCGTAAATGGGCACCAGCAAGACTTCTGTTCAGCCAAGGGAATCAGGTCTCCCGTTTAAAGTGGTCAATCGTAGGTGCCCTTTCATTGCATTAAAAAATAGACTTTGCTTCAAGATGTTGATCTTTATGTGGATATTTGCAAGGCAGATGTTTAACGTTAACGTTAGCTAGGTAACTGGTTAGCTATAAAGCTAGCTAATGTTAACTGGCTGTTTTATGTGGGGGCGAACGTTGTGTTTTGTTCCCGATTCGGCACTAGCGTTAAAGTGTATGGATTACGTTGCTGGCGACTCGAGCTAGTAAATGGAATAATTAATTTATGTAAAATTTTCAGTAAGCACAGTAAAAACCACTGGATGTGACGTGACATGACTGTAAACGTACCAACCCCACGACATGAGACAGTAATACCAAGCCAACCTTTATGCTAACCTTTGGCTTTGACTACGTTTTTTGACTATACGGTACCGTTAAACATATCGTCTGTCACAACACACTAATTTGCTTATCTGTGCGTGCTTGCGCGTGATCAAATTACGCGTGTACATGGTTACTAAAGTCGTAGCTAGTAATAGTAGTAGTGTAAAAAAAAAAAAGCCGATTTTGCTTCAACAGCTATGGTAGATGTTGTTCAGCTTGTTTTTCAGGATCCCCCTCCCGCTGAACCGTGGGTTCAGAACCCATTAGAGACTGATCTGATTTGCTATGTGTTAAGATGTACACTGAGTCCTCCATGTTTGTTACAGAGCTGGTTTGGGAAGTGGAGCGCTCCACCGGTTAGTCCCTCATGAGACCAGCTAGATGGGTTTCTTAAGTACATTATTTATGATTCACCCTCTGTCCCTTTGCTGGCTGATGATGAGCCAACACAAAGAGGAGAGGATGGATGGATGGCCTCGGGATGGAAAGGTGGAGAAAGAGGTGTGTGTGTGTGTGTGTGTGTGTGTGTGGGCGGGCATAATTTAGGGGGGGGACGCAGGTGACATGTCCCCCCCACTTTTTCAATAGACAGTATAACTTTACATATAAAGCAACTGGAGGAACTAGCTGCCCCCCCCCCCCTTTAAAATCAAAATTTTGCCGGTGTGTGGGGTGGGTGTATGTGTGGGTGGGGTAGGTGTGTGCTTATGTTTGAGTAGATAGATAGAGGAGAGTGATGATTCCCCCTCCAAACACATCCAAAGGCCCCTGGGAAATGCAGTCCAAACAACACCTGTAACTGTTGCGTAAGCATTAGCAGCTGTTTGTTTGGAGGCTGGCCGCATCCTACTGGGAGCCAGTCTGATAGTTACATACCCTGCACTGCTGTAGTCCTGTAGTAGCATACCCCCCTGCACTGCTGTAGCCCTATAGTAGCATACCCTGCACTGCTGTAGTCCTATAGTAACATACCCTGCACTGCTGTAGTCCTATAGTAGCATACCCTGCACTGCTGTAGTCCTGTAGTAACACCCTGCACTGCTGTAGTCCTATAGTAGCATACCCTGCACTGCTGTAGTCCTATAGTAGCATAACCTGCACTGCTGTAGTCCTGTAGTAGCATAACCTGCACTGCTGTAGTCCTATAGTAGCATACCCTGCACTGCTGTAGTCCTGTAGTAGCATACCCTGCACTGCTGTAGTCCTGTAGTAGCATACCCTGCACTGCTGTAGTCCTATAGTTACATACCCTGCACTGCTGTAGTCCTATAGTAGCATACCCTGCACTGCTGTAGTCCTATAGTAGCATACCCTGCACTGCTGTAGTCCTGTAGTAGCATACCCTGCAGTGCTGTAGTCCTATAGTAGCATACCCTGCACTGCTGTAGTCCTGTAGTAGCATACCCTGCACTGCTGTAGTCCTATAGTTACATACCCTGCACTGCTGTAGTCCTATAGTAACACCCTGCACTGCTGTAGTCCTGTAGTAACACCCTGCACTGCTGTAGTCCTGTAGTAACATACCCTGCAGTGCTGTAGTCCTATAGTAACACCCTGCACTGCTGTAGTCCTATAGTAGCATACCCTGCACTGCTGTAGTCCTATAGTAACATACCCTGCACTGCTGTAGTCCTATAGTAACACCCTGCACTGCTGTAGTCCTATAGTAACACCCTGCACTGCTGTAGTCCTATAGTAACACCCTGCACTGCTGTAGTCCTATAGTAACATACCCTGCACTGCTGTAGTCCTATAGTAACATACCCTGCACTGCTGTAGTCCTGTAGTAGCATACCCTGCACTGCTGTAGTCCTATAGTAACATACCCTGCACTGCTGTAGTCCTATAGTAGCATACCCTGCACTGCTGTAGTCCTATAGTAGCATACCCTGCACTGCTGTAGTCCTATAGTAACATACCCTGCACTGCTGTAGTCCTATAGTAACATAACCTGCACTGCTGTAGTCCTATAGTAGCATACCCTGCACTGCTGTAGTCCTATAGTTACATACCCTGCACTGCTGTGGTCCTATATCCAGCCAGCCTCACTGTACAGGGATAGCTAGGTGTCTTCATCAGGCCTGGACAGGAACAGAGCACAGTGCGCTCTGCTGCTACTGCTACTAACCTGGAAGCATACCAGAGATGGTTGAATCGACACACCCTGTAGGTGTAAAGACGAGAGATATAGAGATAGAGAGGTGTGTGTGTGTGTGTGTGTGTGTGTGTGTTTGGTCACTCCTTTTGGAGACTGGCTGAGCAGCGGTTAGTTATTACGCGGACCCTGTGATGAAGGACAGGCCAGTCTTGAGGCACTGAGGTACCTGCTTCCTGGTTTAGACCTGTCAGTCATATACACTGGGAACGGAGTTTTGCTTTTTGAAAGGAATCCTAACAACCATGACATGCAGTAAATCAACGGTACTGTCAAGCGTGGCTAACTCCCTCTGAACTATAGCTCATGTTAATTAGCTGATGGGTCTGGTACACCTCTCAGTCACTCATGGTGCTTTTGGAAACCAGCATTCCTACTGTGTGTGATTGACAGCTTTGGGGATGCCGGGTTGAATGCTGTTGGGTTTTATTATGTATGGTTTGTTTACTTAGGAATGATAACAGACTGGTTTATGGAATTAATTCACCAATTAATACCTTTCTCTCTCTCGCTCTCTCTCTCTCTCTCTCCAGTCTCTCTCCCCTGCTCTCTACCTACACCTCCGCTCTCTTTCTTCCTCCCTCTTTTTCGTCCTCTCTCTTATTCTCTCTCCCTCTCCATTGCAGTCTGAAGGAGTGCAGCAACTGGTGGGTGGAGTCGACCTTCCCAGCGACAGGTCGTCAGGGGGTGTGGTCTTATGGAGGACGGTCAGTGTTTGGACTGAATAGTGTATAGACTGTATATAGACTGTATGTAGACTGTATGCACTGTATATAGACTGTATGTAGACCGTATGTACTGTATATAGACTGTATATAGACTGTATATAGACTGTATGTAGACTGTATGCACTGTATATAGACTGTATGTAGACTGTATGTACTGTGTAGACTGTATATAGGCTGTATGTACTGTATAGAGTGTATAGACTGTATATAGACTGTATAGACTGGAGACGGTCGATAAACTGTGACCCCCCCCGTATGCATTGTCTATTCAAATCCCTTCACATGAAGTAGTCCCAGCCATTCTCAGCAAAGAGAAAGTGATGCGTGGTGTGGATGTCTTCTCTTCCTCGTTGGTTTAATTGGTTTGTCTTCCTGTGTGGTGTGTCTGGTTCCTCTAGGTCAGTCTGATATGGAGGGTGTGGTGGTGATAAGAGGAGATCTCTATAACAACCAGACCCTGTCAGACCCTGTGGGGCTCCCAGCTCAGCAGAACCTCATCCAGAACCACTCTGACCCGGAGAGAGAGCAGAGAGAGGAGCCAGGACTCATCCAGCAAAACTCACTCAACAACAATGGAGAGGAGGAAGAGGAGGGTTACGGGAGTATGAGGGGAGAACGGAAGGAGGAGAAAGAAGAGGAGGAGAAGGATCAAGTGATGGAGGAGGAAGAGCGGTCTGAGACGAGCAGCTCTGTATGCTGTCAGTCCCCAGACACTCCCATGACAGACTCCTCCTTCTCAGACACTGGTACACACACACACACACACACACACACACGAGGGGGCTTCTAGAGGATGAGTTGAATGACTTAGACTAGAGGTCAACCAGCCCTCACTAACAGGCCAAGGGCAGTAGGGCTGTATTGTTGGCTGACCTCTAGTGTAAGGGCAGTAGGGCTGACTGACCTCTAGGGTAAGGCCAGTAGGGTTGTATTGCTGGCTGACCTCTAGTGTAAGGGCAGTAGGGCTGACTGACCTCTAGGGTAAGGCCAGTAGGGTTGTATTGCTGGCTGACCTCTAGTGTAAGGGAAGTAGGGCTGTATTGTTGGCTGTGTATTGGCTCTTGGCCCTGCTAAGCGCTCAGCAGACCAAATTTAAAGTCTTGGAGTAATGATGTCACAGTGAGTGCATGCACCCCACTCTGAATGGAGGAGAGTTACAGAAAGAGAGAGAAATATGACAGGGAGGATGAGAGAAAGAGAGGGAGGAGGATAGGAATAAAACAGCAAAGAGAGGGAGGAAAGAGGCGCTCTTTAATGACTGACATTAGATGAGGAGGAGGTGTTAACCAGTATAACATCACTCTGGTAGCCTTCAGTTCCACTCTGTCCTTTGGCAGATTAAAGGAGTCTTGTCTAGTCATGTATGGCTAAGCACCACATGAGAAGGATTTCTAGACTGCAACCATTAACCCTAACCCTTCCTGACTGACTGTTTGTAGCCTGCTACCATTCCTGAATGACTGTTTGTAGCCTGCTACCATTCCTGAATGACTGTTTGTAACCTGCTACCATTCCTGAATGACTGTTTGTAGCCTGCTACCATTCCTGAATGACTGTTTGTAGCCTGCTACCGTTCCTGAATGACTGTTTGTAGCCTGCTACCATTCCTGACTGACTGTTTGTAGCCTGCTACCATTCCTGAATGACTGTTTGTAGCCTGCTACCGTTCCTGACTGATTGTTTGTAGCCTGACTTCACTCCTGAATGACTGTTTGCTGTCCGCTTTCATTCTCGACTGACTGTTTGTAGCCTGCTACCATTCTATTCCTGACTGAATGTTTGCAGCCTGCTTCCATTCCTGAATGACGGTTTGCAGTCTGCTTCCGTTCTTGATTGACTGACTGCTTCCATTCCTGACTAACTGTTTGTAGCCTGCTACCATTCTATTCCTGAATGACTGTTTCCTGCTACCATTCCTGACCGACTGTTTGTAGCCTGCTTCTGTTCTTGACTGACTGGTAATAGTCTGCTTCCATTCCTGACTGACGGTTAGTCTTGTGACTGACCGTTCTTGGGGAGGGAAGAGGAAGAGGAAGAGGAAGAGGAGGAGGATATTGTCCTAGCGTCCATCCCTTAATGGCTGAGTGTTGGTAGTGTAGTTACTGACTGTTCTTGGGGAGAAAGAGGAGGAGGATGGCCGTCCTAGCGTTCATCCCTTAATGGCTGAGTGTTGGTAGTGTAGTTACTGACTGTTCTTGGGTAGGAAGAGGAATAGGAGGAGGAGGAGGATGGCCGTCCTAGCGTTCATCCCTTAAAGGCTGGGTGTTGGTTGTGCTGTGGAGTCCTTTGTGGCGCATGGCAGGCCCTTTGAAGTTATCACTTTCTCAGCGCTCATTCCTCACATAGCTGTGTGTGTGTGTGTGTGTGTGTGTGTGTGTGTGTGTGTGTGTGTGTGTGTTTGTGTGTGTGTGTGTGTGTGTGTGTGTGTGAGCGTGCGCGATGCTATGAATGCCTTTCTCACTGCGTGTGTGCCTTTTTTTTGCTAAGTGCCTTCACATTCTAGTTGTCCTTGTGTGTAGTGTTCAAGTCTGGTTTTTTTTGGTCCTGAGCTCCCAGTTGAAAATGGTGATACTATTCCTATGCAGTAATAATGTAATACTAATGTCCTGTTAACTTACCCTTTACTAACCAGCCTCACAGGAGTGTAGTGCATTGCTGTCTGTCTGCCTGGCTGCCTCTCTGCCTGCCTGCCTGCCTGCCTGCCTGCCTGCCTGCCTGCCTGCCTGCCTGTCTGTCTGTCTGCCTGCCTGCCTGTCTGTCTGTCTGGTTTGTACAGGTTATTGTCTCTGGTTTCACCTGTCACTGTGTTCCTTCCTGCTCTCTCTTTCACCACAGGAAGTCTGGTGTCTCTAGAGACTACATATCCCATCAGCCC
>JAPMUY010004478.1:240000-250000 GCA_026901105.3 Galaxias olidus
ATAGCTGGTAGACCTCTCAGCACACACTGTGGTCTGATGGGATAGCTGGTAGACCTCTCAGTACACCCTCATGTCTGTCTCCATGGTAATGGCTAACTACTCATACATTACTTTCTTACTGAGACTGATGAAACTACTCACTAAGCGTGTGTGTGTGTGTGTGTGTGTGTGTGTGTGTGTGTGTGTGTGGCCGTGCCCCCTCTCGCCTGCTTCTCCTACAGCACTCCTCTGTGTGTGTGTGTGTGTGTGTGTGTGTGTGTGGCCATCAATGTGCGTGCGTGCGTGTGGCGGGGCGTGTGTGTGTGTGTGTGTGTGTGTGTGTGTGGCGGGGCGTGTGTGTGTGTGTGTGAGAGAGTGCTTTCTTTGATACACTCCTCGTCCTTTTCCCCCTCATTCTATCTCCTGTTACCCAGCATGCAGTGTGATTTTTTTCAGAACGGCTGACCAATCACACGGTCTAACTCAACCTTGACTCTCTGTGTCTTCTCCAATGATCGTTCTTTAGGGGCGGAGACCGACCAATCCTCGAAGGAAAGGGCGGGGGGTTTCTGTGACAACCAGTGGAGCAGCGGGGACGGAATGGATCGGGGGACGGATCGTACCATTGAGGAGGGGAGCGGGACGGAACATACTATTGAGGAGGGGAGCGAGACGGATCGTACTATTGAGCAGGGGAGCGGGGTGGAGCGTACCATTGAGGAGGGGAGCAGGACGGATCGTACTACTGAGCAGGGGAGCGGGGCGGAGCGTACCATTGAGGAGGGGAGCGGGGCGGATCGTACCATTGAGGAGGGGAGCAGGACAAGAGACCCCACATCACAGGAGGACATGAGCCAGACCAAGGATGAGCGTCTGGGAAAGGGAGAGGCAGAGGAGAAGAAAGAGGAAGAGAAGGTAGAGCAGGCTGAGGAGGCAGTGGAAGCAGACGGGGAACAGATAGTCAATGAGGTGCAGGAGGAGACTAAGCAGGAGAAGCCTCACCTTCCAGAGGACCTGCATCCAGAGGCCCTGCATCAGGAGGCTCAGCTGCACCCAGAGACCCAGCATGTAACAGACCTGCATCAGGAGGCCCATCTGCACCCGGAGGCCCAGCTGCACCCAGAGACCCAGCATGTAACAGACCTCCATCAGGAGGCCCATCTGCACCCGGAGGCCCAGCTGCACCGAGAGACCCAGCATGTAACAGACCTGCATCAGGAGGCCCATCTGCACCCGGAGGCCCATCTGCACCCGGAGGCCCAGCTGCACCGAGAGACCCAGCATGTAACAGACCTGCATCAAGAGGCCCATCTGCAGCAGGGTTCCCAGCTACACCTAGAGACCCATATACACCAAGAGGCCCAGCTGCACCCAGAGACCCAGCCTGTAAAAGACCTGCATCAGGAGGCCCATCTGCAGCAGGAGGCCCAGCTGCACCCAGAGACCCAGCATGTAACAGACCTCCATCAGGAGGCCCTCCTCCATCAGGAGGCCCAGAGACCAAACCAGGAGTTGTGTCAGGTCTCGTTTGGGCTGGAGGGGGTGGAGACTCTCCGAAGCGGAGCAGCGTCATTGGACGAAATGGCCAAACGCATCACAGTGGAGGAGGTCTGTATGTGTCTGCGTTGCTTGTTTGTTTTTATCTGTTTATTTTGTTGACCGAATGTTGTTTTAATTTGGAATGGGAGGAGCTGCACAGAGAACGCAGACCATCATACTGTTCACTATGGCCGGTTTCCCATACAGGGATTAAGTCTAGTTCTGGACTAAATCTCACTGTCAGTGGAGATTCTCCATTGAAAATGTTTTTTTTTTTACTTGGCTTAATCCCTGTACGGGAAACCTGGTCTATATGACCTTCACCAGGCTCTAGGGCTGGGCGATGGAATGTTTTAATAGATAGAGTTAGCACAATGTGTAAAAAGGCTACATCAAAAATAATCATGATTTAAACGAGGCACGCAGCACGACTGATGTAGTAATGTGAAGAATCTAAATAAATAGTATCTAATATGTTTTTGTTATTTTTACCTTATTTCCAGGTAGTGACACAGTTTCAGTGCACGCATATGCCTCGACAATTTAATACCAAACATCTAGTGTTTTATTATATAAATAAAGAACATTGGCGATAATATAAAAAAAATTGTGATAGGTTTTTTAGGATTTTATGTTCAAAGCTCGTTATCAAGCTTCCGTTGTTTTAGAAACAGTCGTTAATGTCAGGGTTACCGCTATACTGCCGTGGGTGTGCGTGTGTGTGTGTGTGTGTGTGTGTGTGGGGGGGGGGTGTCTATTAAAGGTCATCTAATGACACTCCCTGCCAAGTCAGCCCAGGACAACCCTGTGGTGTGGTGTGGTGTGGTGTGGTGTGTGTGTGTGTGTGTGTGTGAGAGTCAGCCCTGTGTATCCCTGTTCTGCCAGTCAGCCACATAATGGAGCCCTGTTGACCCCACCCAGAGCCACAATGGATGTGCAGTTTCCTTGTTGTAATGGCATTATCCAGTCGTTAATTGGAGCTGATTAGATCCTGAAGGCTGGGATTGTTGTCGGTGAATACAGCTTTGTTCATGTTTTGGCCTGGGGTCCCAGAAGCAGGAGAGCCAGGCTAGTGATAGAGCTGTCTGAAGCTGTTGTTGTTATGAAGCTTACAGGCAGGCTTCAAACTTTACATCTGAGGAGTTACTCAGGTAAGGTCTGATTGTTGTGACTCAGGTAAGGTCTGATTGTTGTGACTCAGGTAAGGTCTGATTGTTGTGACTCAGGTAAGGCCTGATCGTTGTTAATCAGGTAAGGTCTGATTGTTGTTACTCAGGTAAGGTCTGATCGTTGTTAATCAGGTAAGGTCTGATTGTTGTGACTCAGGTAAGGCCTGATCTTCTACAGCTTGTGAGTTGTGTTGGACAAAAGGGTTCTCAAAAGTCTTTAAGTGGTTTAATTGTGAAAGCATGAGGTTAAGGAGCATCTTCCGTCTGAAAGCAGGAGGTTTAAAGATTATCTTTGAAAGCTTGAGGTTAAGGAGGTTAATGAGCATCTTTGAAAGCAGGAGGTTAAGGAGCATCTTTGAAAGCAGGAGGTTAAGGAGCATCTTTGAAAGCAGGAGGTTAAGGAGCATCTTTGAAAGCAGGAGGTTAAGGAGCATCTTCAATCTGAGAAGTAGGCTAATAGGCTCCTAGGGAGGAGAGAGGGCTGCTGAATTCCCTCTCTCCCTCCCTCCCTCTCTCCCTTCCTCTCTCTCTCACCCTCCCTCTCCCCCTCCCTCTCTCTCTCCCTCTCTTTCTCCCTCTCACCCTCCCTCTTTCCCTCCCTCTCTCTCTCAGCCTTTAAGGAGGTTAGCATAAATGCGTTGTACACTGAAAACTATCCTCTTTCTTTGCTTTGTCCTTATTGCTCTTTCTCCCTCTATTACGGTCTGCACAGCTCTTAACAGTATCTATATATAGTTTGTTTTGTTTCCTTAGTGTAGCTGTGTAGTGCTGTGGACCACCTTCTCCATAATAGGAGTTTTGTGAACCTTGTTGGTATATACTGTATACAAAATACAGTACAGCAACTTTGGGGGGAAAACACTTACAAAGGTGGGCAACAGCATTATAAACATTAATAACTAACTGACTTCGCCAATAAGTGCTATCGCTACTATTTTCTGTAGCCTACATGTTTATATTTCCAGCACATAAATTGTACAGTCAATATTCTCACCTCTAGTGGCCGAAGTATGCCAGTGCAGTAGAGTTTTTATTGGACAAAAGTGTGGTTTCCTTAGCAGTATCGATATTTTTTTTGATGTAAGGCACTTTAACAAACAAACACACAAAAAAAGACAAGATAAAGCATGAACTGTTATCAGTGGGCAGTGGCATAGGTAAGTGCGTGCGTAGTTTAGTAGGTCGGTAATGTCATCTTTTGATTAGCCTACTCAACTGGCCAACAAACCATGTACCGCAAACCAACAAAAAACGTTTGCTTGTATCTCACAATGTCACACTCTAGAAGCCGCCATCACTACAAATGACATTCCCGCTCTTACTAGTTTTAATGTTGCTGCACATAAGCGCTCCGACCTTTTCCTTCACACTTGCACTCCGATCGTTCGGCGGGACTAGTGAAGTCCACTTGTTCCGGCGTTGGATTGGGCTGCCATGGAAACCGCAGGAGGTAGCTTTGTGCGACGGGGTTCGACACCGCTGCCCACAGACACTGCGCTGCTGCCGGGTTTTTCAGCCTCACTTCGCGCGCTGCGTTTAGCGGATGAAGCTTTCTGTTCAGGACTGCAACAAGTCCTGATTAAAAAAATAAAACTGCAAGCGCGTCTCATTAATTTATTATATATGTACATAACTGTCAAAAATAATGTAGGCCTAAGTATTAAAGTTATTAACAACAACATATTCATTAAATTAATTATTATGTAGCCTACATTTATCATCCATGGATTTTAACTGTTGCATGTTTGGAGGAACTGTTACTGCGTGCTTATAACTTGTGTTCTGTTTTGGATGAGGACTGTTTTCTTTAGGTTGCCCTCCTAAAAAAGAGATTTGCCTGGTTAAATAAAGGAGGAATAGTTAAATAAAGCTCCTGTGTTCTTCAGAGCGCCCCCACCCCAGGGCTGGTCTCTATCCTGAAGAGGAGGAATGTGTCTGTGGAGGGCGTCTGTGCCTCGACCCGTACCCCACCCCCAGAACAGAAACCGCCGGCCAAGCGACGGGTCCGCTTCAAAGTCCCAGACGACGGCTTGGAGAACGGTACGGGAGAGCTTTTTCTTTTTTTAAACATAAGAAACCTGATTCAACAATATTAGTGTTAGGATATAGAGGAGAGGAGAGCCATACCGTTTATCCTATGCAGGGTCATGGGGGGGCTGGAGCCTATCCCAGCCGACACAGGGCGAGAGGCGGGGTACAGCCTGGACAGGTCGCCAGTGTATCACAGGGCCAACACATAGGGACAGACAAATCACACTCACATTCACACCTACGGGCAATTTAGAGTAACCAAGTAACCTGCATGTTTTTGGACTGTGGGAGGAAACCGGAGTACCCGGAGGAAACCCACGCAAACACAGGGAGAACACACAAACTCCACACAGAAAGACCCTTAGGTCAGGTGGGGATTGAACCCAGGACCATCTTGCTGTGAGGCAACAGTGCTACCCACTGAGCCACCGTGCTGCCGTGAACACAGTGGAGGGAAATTATGGAAGGGTGGGGTGGGGGGGTTAGGGAGTTTGCTTTATAAATTAATTTCCCCATAATTGATGCTGTGGTATAGTCGCTTGTTTTAAGACAACATAACAAATGTTTCCCCTCGGAGGTTATAAAACAGGGGACATCAGGTCCTCAGACTAGTTCAGTTCTGTGTTCTGTTAACTCTCTCCTCTTCAGAAGTGGCGGGCGGAGACTCCTGTCTGCTCCTCTTCCTGCTTTGCCTGGTAACCGTGGTGATCAGCCTGGGTGGGACGGCCCTCTACTGCGCTCTGGGCGATGCCCAGTCCTCAGTCTGCAAAGACTTCTCCCGTAACGCAGACTTCTACCTGGCACAGGTGCAGCGCGGGGTGGATCAACTCGAACACTGGCTGACCCCAGGGTCCTAAAGAGAGAGGGAGAAATGGAGAGAGAAAAATGGAGAAAGACAAATCGAACCCTGGCTGACCCCTGTCAATAGGTTTAGGGTAGTGGGTCTGTTCTCTGCTCTCTGTCCATAGGGTTAGGGTAGTGGGTCTGTTCTCTGTTCTCTGTCCATAGGGTTAGGGGAATGGGTCTTTTGTCACTAGGACCACATTGGGGAGTGGGACGTGTATTTGTCTATAATCATCAACAGCATACCCATGGAGCACAGGCAGTGCTGCCCACTACTGATCTCAGAGGAGTGGAGTTAGCGGACACTACTGGTCGCTGTGTCCAGCTCAGAGCTGCCACAGGAATGGACTGAACTGGACTTGACGCCCTTAACACTGATCCTAAGTCAGCCTCCTGACCCCTCCCCCGGCTGGACTGCTGCCTTCACACAACAACAACAAACAACACGGCAGCCTTTTTAAAAGAAAAATGGATTGACTTTGAAGTTGTTTTTAATCGTCATTTTTAATCATGACAGAACTTTAGAAAAGGAACACTTTTGTTCTGTGGCAACAGAACTTGAAAATCATGTCTTTAAAAAAAACAAATACTCAAAATAATGAAAAAGGAATGTTTTTGCTCTTTGATTTAAATCTTGTGTTTTGGTAATCAGTCAGACTAGTCAGAGGAGATGGGTCAAAGGGTGGGGCGTTAAGGGGGTCGCAAAGAGATTCTCCAAACTCACAACTTTTACAGATGATACTTCATGTAAATGAAGGTCTATTCACGGCACCTGTTGTCATGGCAATACCCGTTTAGCAGTCAGTGACCTTGCTCATCCGAAGGTCAGAGTCACCTAACAAACACTGACCCAGGGTCTGCTGTTAAACCTGGTTGTAGCATCAATTCACATATTTGTGTGTTAAGAGTAAAAAACAAGCAATCCTGACAGAAAATAAGCAATAGATGTCTGTCATGTAGAGTCAGGGAGTTAAAAATCAGTCTTAATTTTGGTACGGGAAAAAGAAAACAAGTGTATTTCTACTTCTTGTAAAGTGTTTGTCTGAACGAAAGGCGTCTTCATGACGATGGGACTATTACTAGCGTTCGTATCGTTTTTACCCGTTAACGTCTGTGTTTGGTGATCTGTTTAGACATTTTTTCCCTTTTTGTGTCTTTTAATCTATTCAATCATTCTATATTTTGTTTGAATGTTGCTAAAAAGCACAACATGTTTGTCATCTTCAACTTGTCAATCCTCACCTTACTAGAGCTAGTTTTCTTATTAAGTGAGTTTCTACGCTCTTAAATAACATTCTCCCCTCTCGGTCAACCTGAACTTTCCATACACATTGGGCCGACGTAATGTGGCATCCATTTTGTGTACTGTGGAGATTCAGAAAGCTAGTTTTAGACAAAAAACAAGATAGTTTGAGATCAACGTGACGTCCCAGTGTGGAGAGTCGTTCCTTTAATCATGATGCAACTTTGACTTTTCTTTGCACGCGTCCTCTGGCTGGTTCAGAGGATTGTCTTGGTCTTCAAGGTTTGGACTTCTAAAGTATTTATGTCCTGTAATGGTAGAGGTCACAACATGGCCGGCCTCAGAACAACAGCAAAGCTGCATGTCCCTTTCTGTTTAAGGTGGTCTCACTTGGATGGGGTTGTTTAAAGTTTGTGACGGTTTTATTTTTTATTACTTTTTTCTTTCTTTCGTGTGGTACTTATTTAAGGTATGTTTTAAAAGAAGATAACTGACCTATTTTTAAAAGATGTAATACTTGGCTGCTGGGTAAAGTACTGATTTTGACAGTTTGAAAACTATTATAATGTTGGAAATCTGTTTAATTTGACTATATTTGGGAGGGCGTTTTAAAATAAATTCCAATAGGCAGGTCGATACAGCCTTACCTGAGACGATAATAGTAATAATACATACAGTTTATTTGAGGGTGCCTTTTGAAGACACTCAAGGCCACCTTACAGTAGATAAGTGTAGTTACTAGATATTATTCTACAAAAAATACCACATTGAAACAACAAGAAATTCAAAGGAATCAGGTTTATGGCCAACAAAGTTCACCCTTACAGTATGTGTCTTGGTGTTATGGAGCACAATGTGTTGAAAAAGTTCAATTTGAATCAGAATGTCCATAAAGCTTGTGTTTCACAGGTTAAAATATGTATCAATGTCAGATCTGTTTTAGTGTGGTTTCATTTTTTATTTGAAATCTGAAAGGGACTATGTCTGTCTCTTGCTGTTGCTCTACAACAGACAAGTGCAATACCCAGTTTTACCCTCATGAGTGACAGGCGTTTCTCTGTCTAAATCTGTTGGAAGGGAAACAAATAAATGTTATGCTGGCACTGAGATCTGAATGGCACTCATTTATTACATTATTTAGTGAAAACGTTTGCATTTATGAATATGTAGTACAAATTAGTAGTGTTTGAAGCAGCAATGGTAACATTTTTTCTTTGCTTTAACATATAATCTTTAACCTGTCTATGTTCAGGTCCACTTATACACTTCTACATTTCGCTGGGTAAATAACATGCAAACGAAACCATTTAAATTTCTAACCTAAATTGTAAATCTATTTATTAAAGCAATTTTGTAATGTTGTTTATTTAATGCCACTATTGCAGAAAGATGGTCAGTTGTTGTCTTTCAGAACTACATAGTAATCAGTAAATTATCTTTTGATATTTTAAAAAATATTGTTACCTGAAAATAGGCAGTTCTACTCTGACATCATTGGTCAACATCACACAATGTCAAGTCATGCCTTTTTACTAACAGGTCATTTTAAACTTGTAATTTGAGTAGTGTCTTTACTATTATTGGTTTAATTGAAAAGTCATGATAGCGAACTAACAAAACTACCCTGTTGATAGTTGTTTTAGTCAATAAAGAATCAAACCAAAGCAAGCAATGAAGAGCAAAGATGAACGTAAGTGGACGTGGATTTATATTACGTCATCGCGCTATTGACGTCCAACACGGATGTAAACACAGTTTTCCAAGGAACACGTGAGACTGGTAAAATGTCACTTAAAATAGAGCGGTTTGTTAGTCAGGGAAAAGGAAATGGCCTTAGAGCCACTACCAAAATACGTGCCGGAGAACTAATTCACAAAGCCGAACCTCTTGCATGCTGTGTGTCAAATAAATTCGCTAAAGACATCTGCCAACACTGCTTCTCGCGGTAAGAATGCTAATATGATTCTTGGTGACTTGGTTAACTACTTAAAATGTTTAGCTGTTAAACTTACGCTGACCTGTTTTTATTCATTTTATTCCTGAATGACTGGCCATATGTACATTGGTCTGGTGGTCGCTGATCCATACATAGCCTACTTTCTCTCCAATGCAGCTAGCCATGACTTTTATCCGATTTCCCGCTAAACATTTCCATCTCTGACCTAGTGTGGATGCCACACTTTGAAACAAACACTAGATGGCAATGTTGTTCTTTCTCTGATCGAGCTCCCGCCAGGGGGAAAAAACATCTAAAACTGTCTCGTCAATGTCCTGTTTTAGAAATTAATTTATCTGAAAAAGTAATGTCTCATGTTTCCAAACCCGTTTTATTTATTTCTATGCTAGTCTGCCTCTAAACAAATGGACTGACAACTTTATGTTAAGAGAGAATCCGTATCAGTGTTCCAGAAACAGATGGGGGGTAACAGTTATTTCTCCTCAGTCCAGATGTTTGTGTGTTGTTGTTGTTCTAAGCATGCTGCACATGGGGTGAGAGCAGTATTTACATGGTGAGTCACTGCCAGCGGGAATTCGTTTTAGAAAAAAGGATTGCATTGATGGGAAGACAATGGGTGAAGAATTATGCTCTGAAACTCATTTGCCTAGATTTTTTTTATCTTTCTCTTCTCCTTCACTCTTTAATTTTTTCCTCTATTTCTATGTCTCACTCTCTCTGATATGAGAGTGGGTCTACATGTAGATCAGTAGTCTGTAGTATTAATCTCTCTCTATCACTGTTTCTCTTGCTCTCCCTCCTTCTATCTCACACACTCTCTTTCTCTCTCGTACTGTGCGTCCGTTCACAATAAATCTGCTGAGACAGTCAAAGTGTGTTTGAGCGTGCCTAAGCCCTCTGACCCAGGGACCGGCCGGCAGAGAGAGAGAGGGCGAGTACTCAGGACAGAGTGTGTGTTTATTTAGGAACCAAAGGCCCCTCACCGCTCTGGGCAGATCCACTATTACATCAGCCCCACGCTGGATTGTGTGCGTGTGTGCGTGTGTGTGCGCTTGTGCGCGTGTGTGCGTGTGTGTGCGTGTGTGTGTGTGATTGTGTAATTGTGCGTGTGCGTGTGCGTGTGCGCGTGTGTGTGTGTGTGGGGGGGGGGGGTTTAGACCACAAACAGGTCTAGGGTTTAGACTACAAACAGGTCTAGGGTTTAGACTACAAACAGGTTTAGACTACAAACAGGTCTAG
>JAPMUY010004478.1:255000-267500 GCA_026901105.3 Galaxias olidus
TAGTAGGACTAGCATCTCTGAACCTTCATAAACACAGTAAAGGCTGCTCTGATGTTCATGGAGGCTGTGTAGTGGAACCAGCATCTCTGAACCTTCATAAACACAGTAAAGGCTGCTCTGATGTTCATGGAGGCTGTGTAGTAGGACCAGCATCTCTGAACCTTCATAAACACAGTAAAGGCTGCTCTGATGTTCATGGAGGCTGTGTAGTGGAACCAGCATCTCTGAACCTTCATAAACACAGTAAAGGCTGCTCTGATGTTCATGGAGGCTGTGTAGTAGGACCAGCATCTCTGAACCTTCATAAACACAGTAAAGGCTGCTCTGATGTTCATGGAGGCTGTGTAGTGGAACCAGCATCTCTGAACCTTCATAAACACAGTAAAGGCTGCTCTGATGTTCATGGAGGCTGTGTAGTGGAACCAGCGTCTCTGGACCTTTTTAAAACGGCTCCCTCCCTCATTCGCTCTCCCTCCTCCCTCTGCTCTGACACACTGACAGGCTGAGACTCTGATTGGGAGTTCATAGTGTGTTGTTATTGTAAGTCAGAGTGATGTATTGGCCCTGGGACCTGGCAGCGGTGTAATACAGAGCAGAGCACTCCTATAGGCTGAACGCTTTGGAGACATGACATGATGCAGGCCAGAGACTTCCTGGATAAGTGGTCCGGTTAGCTGTGACCTCACCGCGACCCCCGGACAGACGGACAGGAGAAACCCATGACCCTGTAGTCCGTCAGCCTAACGACTGGGTCAGTCTTCTGAGCGGAGGTCACGCCAAAGGTCAATAGGTCAATAGAGGAACAGTTGTGTCTCTTGTGTAAGGAGATCTATCCCCCAGAGCTAGACAACATAGATCTGCTCTGAGATAAGAGGAGGAGGAACATGTGGAGGTTTGACCTCTAGGGTGAGAGGTCACACTAGAGACAGGACGACCTGTGTTTGTTCTGAGAACGTGGCCCTCTCTTTCTCTCTCTCTCTCTCATCCACATTTTCTTTCTTTCTTTCTTTCTTTTGTTATCACATTCCCTCTTTCTTGCTCTAATTCCCCCTTTCTTTAATTTCCCCTTATCTTTCTCTCTTTTCTTTATCACATTTTCTGTTTTTCTGTTCTATTCTTTATGTTGCTCTCTCTCTCTCTCTCTCTCTCTCTCTCTCTCTCTGTCCTCTGATCTTTACCTTTTTATTTCCTTCATCTAATCTTTTCTTTCTTTCTCTCATTCCTCTTTTTCTTTATCACATTTTCTCTCTTTCTTTTCTCTCATTATTTTGTGTTGGAGGAGCTTAATGAAACCATTACCTTTGACAGTCCTTCTTGATAATGATAAAGGAATGATAATGCTGTGATTCACCATGAATCTTTAATGGGACTCCATTACCCAGAGGCAGGGTGAAATCAGGGAAGTTATTGTTGGGGTCTAGATCCTATCTCGCCCGCTGTAATCGTGTTTCCACGGTTACCCAGATTAGCTGACAAATTAAGCTGATATCTGGCTCTTTGCATAATCTGTCTTTTCCACGGAAATGCTCGAGGTGAAGATTCCCGTAGAGAGCAGAATCCTATGGGGTGTGTGTTCTGCTGACGATGACACACACACACACACACACACACACGCATGCACACACACAAACACACACACACACACACACACACAAAGGCACACATACATACACACAAACACACACAGACACATACACACAAACGCGCACACACACAGTCACACAAACGCGCACACATCCTCTCAGACAGATTTCACTTTAATTTTCTTTCCAAGTCATGTGTTTTAAAGACCAGACAGAAAATTACCATTTCCTCTTGGCAATCTCCCCGTTGCCAGATTGGTCCCTATCCTGAGAACTGGAGGCATAATGCTTTGCGTTGCCAGCTTGGTCCTTATCCTGAGAACTGAAGGCATAATGCTATGCGTTGCCAGGTTGGTCCTTATCCTGAGAACTGGTGGCCTTATGCTCTGGGTTGCCAGGTTGGTGCTTACCATGAGAACTAGAGACCTAATGCTATGCATTGCCAGGTTAGTCCTTATCCTAAAAACTGGAGGCCTTATTCTATGCATTGCCAGGTTGGTCCTTACCATGAGAACTGGAGGCATAATGCTATGCGTTGCCAGGGTGGTCCTTATCCGGAGAACTGGAGGCCTAATGCTATGCGTTGCCAGGTTGGTCCTTATCAGGTTTGACTGACGCTAAAAGCCTTAAGTCCTGCTAAGAACTCTGGGAAGGTGATTGATGAGTTCTAAAGCCTGAGAGCCAATCAGAGAACACCAACACAGCGCTCAGACCAGACTTTCTGCTAGGCCTCTTGGGATATGACGATTATGGTCTGTGGTCTGTGTCTCCCGTGACAACACACACCAGATCAGAACGACCACGACCCCTACTAGTCTGGGAGGTTCAGAGCTTTATTCTTTACCTCTTGCTTTTCATATTTAACAATAATAATAATCATATTAATGGATAAAGATAATGTATTTGTGTCAGTGTGTGTTCATTTGAGATCTCAGGGTCTCTTCTATAAATGAGGGCGTGTCTCAGTTGCAGCTGTCCTCCGTAGAAAGACTTTAACGGTGATTTATTTATCATCATCATCATCATCATCATCGTCATCCGCTTGGTCCGGGGTCGGGTCGCGGAGGTAGCAGTTCAAGCAGGGCATCCCAAACTTCCCTTTTCCGGGCCACATTAACCAGCTCTGACTGGGGGATTCCAAGGCGTTCCCAGGCCAGTGTGGAGATATAATCCCTCCACCTGGTCCTAGGTCTGCCCCGCGGCCTCCGCCCAGCTGGACGTGCCTGGAACACCTCCCTAGGGAGGCGGCCAGGTGGCATCCTTACTAGATGCCCGAACCACCTCAACTGGCTCCTTTCTACGCAAAGAAGCAGCGGCTCTACTCCGAGTCCCTCACGAATGGCTGAACTTCTCACCCTATCCCTAAGGGAGATGCCAGCTACCCTCCGGAGGAAACTCATTTCCGCCGCTTGTATCCGCGATCTCGTTCTTTCGGTCATGACCATAGGTGAGAGTAGGAACGAAGATAGACCGGTAGATTGAGAGCTTTGCCTTCTGGCTCAGCTCTCTCTTCGTCACAACGGTGCGATAGAGCGACTGCAACACCGCACCCGCTGCTCCAATTCTCCGGCCCATCTCTCGTTCCATTTTACCCTCACTCGAGAACAAGACCCCAAGATACTTGAACTCCTTCACTTGGGGTAAAGACTCATTCCCTACCTGGACTAGACAATCCATCGGTTTCCTGCTGAGAACCATGGCCTCAGATTTGGAGGTGCTGATCCTCATCCCAGCCGCTTCACACTCGGCTGCGAACCGATCCAATGAGTGCTGCAGGTCGCAGACTGATGATGCCATCAGGACCACATCATCTGCAAAAAGCAGTGATGCAATCCTCTGCCCACCAACCCGCAGCCCCTCCCCGCGGCTACGCCGTGAGATCCTGTCCATGAATACCACAAACAGGATAGGTGACAAAGCGCAGCCTTGGAGGAGGCCTACCCTCACCGGAAACGAGTCCGACTTACTGCCGCAGACCCGGACACAGCTCTCGCTTTGGGAGTACAGAGATTGGATGGCTCTGAGTAGAGACCCCCTCACCCCATACTCTCGCAGCACCTCCCACAGTATCTCCCGGGGAACCCGATCATACGCCTCCAAATCCACAAAACACGTGTAGACCGGATTGGCACACTCTCAAAGATCCTCGCGAGGGTAAAAAGCTGGTCCGTTGTTCCACGACCAGGCCGGAAACCGCATTGTTCCTCCTCAATCCGAGGTTCGACTATCGGTCGAACCCTCCTTTCCAGCACCCTGATTTATGATGATAAATGGTGATTTATTTATATGATTTATTTATGGTGATTTATTTATAAAATTTAATTATCGTATTTATTTATTATTTGGGTCACAGCGCTTGACGAACACGCTCCTACCTGACTCCCAGGCCTCTGATTGGTTGCCCCAACAGGTAACGCTAACTTAAGGATCATAACATAATAGTCTAAAAATGGGAGTGCTTTAATTTTTCGGTTATGTCTCGTTGACGACCTTCATAATATTTCAAACCCTATCACAAAGTGCCCTCTTTTATGTGAACAGCACACACACACACACACACCCCTACACCCCCCCCCCCCCCCACCCCCCCCCCCCCCCCCACACACACACACACACACACACACCCCTACACAGACTGAGAGTGAACCTCTGGAGCTGACATGTTATTCCTGCTCTGGGTCCAGAGGTCTGGAGCTGACATGTTATTCCTGCTCTGGGTCCAGAGGTCTGGAGCTGACATGTTATTCCTGCTCTGGGTCCAGAGGTCTGGAGCTGACATGTTATTCCTGCTCTGGGTCCAGAGGTCTGGAGCTGACATGTTATTCCTGCTCTGGGTCCAGAGGTCAGGCCCTCTTCACTGTCACACACACACACACACACACACTCTACTTCTCTCTCTCTCTGTGTCTGTCTTTCTGATTGGTCTCTTAACCCTTTATTCCCACTCTCGTTCTCCTCCTCTTCTCTCTCTTGGTCTCCCCATCTCTCTACCTTTCTTTCTCTCTTTTTTTCTAAGTCTATTTCAGTAGACTTCCTGTCTAGAAAGTAGACTTCCTGTCTTCCCAGAGGGCCTGAGCTCATCTCTCCCAGGTGTTTTTCAAAGCCTGGTTAAGCTGTTTGAAAAGAGCAGCAAATTACTTTGAGTCTGAGGCTAATTGTCTTACCACAGCTTTTACTACTCATATCAGCCTGTACACACACACACACACACACACACACACACACACACACACACACACACACACACACACACACACACACACACACACACACACGTTGACGTGCCCTTTCTTTTCCATGTCAGTGTTTTCCCAAACACACAGTTCAGATAGGAGGCCATGTTTCACAGACAGACAGGTGTTCCCTACATGAGACTGGGTCTACATGCTGATCACTAGTATTAACCTCTCTACCTCTCTCTGTCTCTCTACCTCTCTCTCTCTTCCCCCCCCTCTCTCTCTGTATCTCTCTACATCTCTCCTTCTACCTCTCTCTCTACTTCTCTGTCTCTGTACCTCTCTACCTCTACCTCTCTCTTTCTCTCTCTCTCACTCTCTCTCTCTCTCTCTCTCCTTCTAACCCTCCCCCCTCACTGTCTTTCTCTCTCTCTCCTTCTAACCCCCCCCCCCCCTCTCTCTCTCCCTCTCTCTCTCTAGGTGTGATTCTCTGTTGAGGTGTTCTCAGTGTAAGACAGCACGTTACTGTGATGTCACCTGTCAGGTATGTCGTCTTGCTGTAGGTCTGCTCTGTAACATCCAATACAGTGAGCCTCAATGACTCTGTTTCCATGGTTTCTGTTGCCTCTTAGAAAGGGGCGTGGCCAGCTCACAGGCGGGAGTGTAAATGCCTTCAGAGTCTCCTCCCCCGAGTCCCTACAGACTCCGTCCGCCTCGCCGCCAGAGTCCTCTTCACTATGGTACGCTGCCGAGTCACAGTTCAGAACAGCGATACTCATAAGCCCAGGTCCATTTAGTTGAGTCACTGTTGTGAGTCTGTTTAGTTGCGTCACTGTAACAAGTCTGTTTAGCCGAGTCGCTGTAACAAGTCTGTTTAGCCGAGTCGCTGTAACAAGTCTGTTTAGCCGAGTCACTGTAACAAGTCTGTTTAGCCGAGTCACTGTAACAAGTCTGTTTAGCCGAGTCACTGTAACAAGTCTGTTTAGCCGAGTCGCTGTAACAAGTCTGTTTAGCCGAGTCGCTGTAACAAGTCTGTTTAGCCGAGTCACTGTAACAAGTCTTTTAGCTGACAAGCTTGCATTCATTCTTGATTCCACCTTTACCTCGGCTGTGTCTCTCTCTCTCTCTCTCTCTCTCTCTCTCTCTCTCTCTCTCTCTCTCTCTCTCTCTCTCTCCCATTGTAGTTGGGCCCCCCCCAAGACAGGGGACAGGAGCTCTACACTGTGGAGGACCATGAGTCACGTGAGCCCCCCCCCCCCCCTCTTTAGCCCCCCTCATTAAGATTAACCTTTGTCCTATTCTTTGTATTAAACAGTTATTACTATACATTAGACGTTGGTGTTATTACTAATATCTAATAGCTTGTGTTGTCGTGAACAATAGACTGTATATTGAAATGCTATGTGTTAGTTGTACCATTGCACCATAGCTGACGTTTCGAGGTGTTGTGTTGTAGACCTGGAGGAGATGAGTGAGGAGAAGCTGGAGGGACTGACTCATCTCAGCTCCATGCTCCAAGTCTACCTGCAACAGGAAGCGCCCAAACTCGCACAGGAAGTGACATCACTACCGCCGTCGACCTGCCTGGACCCGCTGAGCTTGATGGCTAGAGTGAGTCTCCTGAACACATACACATACACACACACACACACACACACACACACACACACACACACCTGTTGTACAGCTGGTGAGATCTCCTCGTCCTCTCTGAGTGTTCCTAAACCACAGCCACCTGTGGCCTCCTCCTCCTGGGTCCTAAAACCCACCATGTTGAGTCAGCATCTCCATCCCTGAAGGACATGCTCAGTGGATAAAGACTACAGAGCTATAATGCATGCACAAACAGTTATCTGGCAGAGTGTGTGTGTGTGTGTGTGTGTGTGTGTGTGTGTGTGTGTGTGTGTGATGAACTGTGTTTGTGGCAGTTATGTGACTGGTTGCCATGGCACATGCGTTGCCCTGGGAGATGCAGAGAGGTCTTTAAGATTGACAGACAGACCATCTGGAACTCTCAGAGGAGCAGAGGGCGATCCTTGCCAAGGCACACGACAAATGTTTCTTCAGTGATTTCTGCAAGAAGTGATTAATTCTGGAGAGGAACAGTTGCACGTACATGGACAGTTGGCACCATGCCAGACCATTGTCTTGTTCATCGTACCACACAGAGACAAAGTACACACACACACACACAGACTGACTCACACACGCAGCCAGACATGCACACACACACACACACACACACACAGACAGACAGACTCAGTCAGACACGCACACACTGAGACCCTGAGACCCACGCACAGACGCACGCACACTCACACAGATGGACACACTCAGACACACTCCTTACAGTACTAGCAGTTTAATATGGAGCGGGGCTGTTCCAGTACTAGCAGTTTAATATGGAGCGGGGATGTTCCTGTACTAGTAGTTTACTATGGAGCGTGGCTGTTCCAGTATTAGTAGTTTAATTTGAAGCGGGGATGTTCCAGTACTATAGTTTAATTTGGAGCGGGGATGTTCCAGTACTAGTAGTTTAATATGGAGCGGGGATGTTCCTGTACTGATAGTTTAATATGGAGCGGGGATGTTCCAGTACTAGTAGTTTAATTTGGAGCGGGGATGTTCCAGTAATAGTAGTTTAATATGGAGCGGGGATGTTCCAGTACTAGTAGTTTAATATGGAGCGGGGATGTTCCAGTACTAGTAGTTTAATATGGAGCGGGGCTGTTCCAGTACTAGTAGTTTAATATGGAGCGGGGATGTTCCAGTAATAGTAGTTTAATATGGAGCGGGGATGTTCCAGTAATAGTAGTTTAATATGGAGCGGGGATGTTCCAGTACTAGTAGTTTAATTTGGAGCGGGGATGTTCCAGTAATAGTAGTTTAATATGGAGCGGGGATGTTCCAGTAATAGTAGTTTAATTTGGAGCGGGGATGTTCCAGTAATAGTAGTTTAATATGGAGCGGGGATGTTCCAGTACTAGTAGTTTAATATGGAGCGGGGCTGTTCCAGTACTAGTAGTTTAATTTGGAGCGGGGATGTTCCAGTAATAGTAGTTTAATATGGAGCGGGGATGTTCCAGTACTAGTAGTTTAATATGGAGCGGGGATGTTCCAGTACTAGTAGTTTAATATGGAGCGGGGCTGTTCCAGTACTAGTAGTTTAATATGGAGCGGGGATGTTCCTGTACTGATAGTTTAATATGGAGCGGGGCTGTGTCTGCCAAAGTTAATGGATGGGGCTGTGTCTGCCCTGTTGTTTGGCATTGCTCTCCTTGGGGATAGGAACAGGCTGTAATATTATTTATTTATTCACTATTAACTCCAAAACAAATTCCCGTCTTCTCCCTCTGCGGAGGAGGAATATCCAATTAGGACGGAGGAGCTATCGTCCACGGAATAGATGTTTGTGTTTGTGTGTGTGTGTGTATAGTGTGTGTGTGTTTGTGTGAGAGCAAGTGGGCGGCTTGCTATGCACAAATGTGCGAGTCCTGCTCGGAGAATTGTGTGTGTGTGTGTGTGTGTGTGTGTGTGTGTGTGTGTGTGTTGCATGGAATGTAAAGATGAGTAGAAACGAGATGGAAGTGATTAAA
This sequence comes from Galaxias olidus, assembly GCA_026901105.3. NCBI lineage: Eukaryota > Metazoa > Chordata > Actinopteri > Galaxiiformes > Galaxiidae > Galaxias > Galaxias olidus. Next base: position 263,356 of record JAPMUY010004478.1, read on the forward strand.
TTTGGAGAGTTTGAAATGGGAATAAAGATGCAAACAGATGGAGATGGAGAGGAGTGTTACCTCATTTAATCACTGAGCTGGGAAGAAGCAGCATATTACCCAGAGAAACAGAACGGAGAGAGAGAGAGAAACCGAGTGAAACAGATAGAGAGATACAGAGAGAGAGTGATACAGAGAGAGAGAGTGATACAGAGAGAGAGAGAGAGAGAGATACAGAGAGAGAGTGAGATACAGAGAGAGAGAGAGTGAGATACAGAGAGAGAGAGAGATACAGAGAGAGAGAGAGAGAGAGAGAGAGAGAGACAGAGCAATGGAAGGATGTTAGCGGAGAGATGGAGACAATGTTTTATTTAAATAGCACTTTAACGCAGAGTCTTTCAGGAACATGATTTTACAAGACTAGCTAGCCAAGGAAACTAATCACACATGTTCATTAGATAAAACATGTTGACCCCCCCCCCCCTTTCCACCTCCCCCCAGTCCTACTCCTCCCTACACAAAAAACAAGTCCCCAGACTAAAGAGAGATGGAGAGAATACACCGTTAGAGAAAAGAGAGAGAGAAGACGTAGTTAGAGCCTGGAAGCGACAGATTTTCATTTATTATCTTTTTATGTTACGATGCTGTATTACTGTGTTGCTATGTTAATAATGCACACCATGCATTGTTTTGATACTGAACTGTTGTTTATTTTGCTGTTGTTTTATTCATTGTTTTTATTTATTTATCGTCAGTTTTTCTTTTTGTGACGGTCTGATGTACTATATTACACACACACACACTACTTTGTTAATATTTGTTACCACTTATGCATTAGTTTGATATTGAACTGTAATATCTTGCTTTGGCAAAATAAGTGTTCTCTTTTCATACCAGTAAAGTACACAAAGAGACAGAGAGACAGACAAATAGAGAGAGAGCGATAGACAGAGACAGACAGAGAGAGAGACAGAGAGAGACAGGTAGAGAGAGAGATGCATCTGATGCATCTAAGATCTAGTCCTGAAGACTCGCTTCACTTTAAAGCACTCAAAACCCAAGAACTGATCCCTAAGAAGAGTCCCCTCAGTCAGTTGGTGCTGAGATTGACTAATCATGTTCAACTACACTCTCACACTAACACTGCTTTAGAAATACAATTTAGTGTCAATCAAACTATCAAACAAAGCAAAGAGTCCTATTTGGAACATTGGAATCAAGAAACTAAAACTCAAAGCAGATTAGACTGTTACCATTCCCTAAACAGAGAATATAAATTGGCTGAATATCTCTCCACTGTCAGAGATATTAAGCAGTGGCAGATCCTTACCAAGTACAGGCTAAGTGACCACCATTTGGCAATCGAAAAAAGGAGATTTAAAAAATCATGACTTCAAAAAGAGGAAAGGATATGTGGTCACTGCAAGACAGCTGAGGTTGAAACAGAGATGCACTTCCTTTTAACGTGAGAGAAATTAAAAAACACAAGACAGCAATACTTTCCCAAATTTGAAGTACTAATACCGAATTTTAATAAACTAAATGACAACTACAAATTCAGAGCTCTCCTAGGAGAGGATAATAATGTGGCAAACCTTGCTGCAAAGTAAATTTATGTATGCCACAACCTGAGGGATAGTGAGTGATCAACATACACACATGCACACACACCCATCCATCCACCCACCCACACACACACACATTGACATAAAAATTACAATTCAGAAACAGATACATTAAACACATACATGCAACACAACACAAACAGGGAAACAAGTGATGCAGGACACACACACGCACACACACACACAGGCCCACAACACACTGCAATTAGTTTGTACAGTACCTGAGTATTAATGTTTTTACACAAATGCATTTGTAATTGTTTCATTATTTTTTAAACTATCTGTCTTATTTTGATCTATGCAAACCAATTAAAAATTGTATTTGTATTATTTTGTAAACTGCTTTGGCAATATTGCCTACTTGTGTACAGTCATGCCAATAAAGCATTGAAATTAGAGAGAGAGAGAGAGAGAGAGAGAGAGAGAGAGAGAGAGATGCATCTAAGATCTAGTCCTGAAGACTCGCTTCACTTTAAAGCACTCAAAGAGGAATAGAAGGCTCCTCTTTCTGTCTCTGTGCTGCAGTCACATCTTCAACTCGTTGTTAAAGAGACGGAGAGAGAATATAGAGGTGGACTTCTGCTGACTTTGACCTTTTTGACCTCTGGTCAGACTCAACATATGGCGGCATCAAACGCCCCACACGGGACGACCATCTTGCTTTTTTACGAAGTGTGTGTTTCTCTCTCTCTCGGTGTGTGTGTGTGTGTGTGTGTGTGTGTGTGAGAGAGAGAGCACATTGCCTGAAGGAGGATCTTTGCTGAGCTGGCCACAAAAACAATAACAGCCTCACAGATCACCCTGAAGTCACTGAGGTCAACACACATACGGCACACACACACACACACACACACACATACACCGAGAGAAACACAAAAAAACACACTTTCAAACACACACACATAAAAACACACATGCACGCACGCACGCACACACACACACACACATATAAACACACATGTAGCGCGCACACACACACACACGCACACAAAAACATTCATATGCTCTCACACTCTCTCCCCTTGGGGCAGTGCTGCAGAGAATCCCATTACTGGAGCTCTCAGCCACTGAGGGTATTAGGGTGACATTACAGCAGGACACATCTAACCTGCTGGACTCTGGTACTCTGTAATCTATACATGGTACTCTGTAATCAATAGATAGTACTCTGTAATCTACATCTGGTACTCTGTAATCTAAACACGGTACTCTCTAATCCAATAGTCTTTTACTCTCCTGGATTATCAGGATAAATCTAACCTGCTCCAGCTGGTACTCTGTAATCTATAGATGGTACTCTGTAATCTATAGCAGGTACTCTCTAATCATATAGGGTTTTACCCTCCCAGACTACTTAATCTAGATCTGACCTGATATAGCAGGTGCTCTGTAATCTATAGATGGTGTGTAAAGATTGGATCCACGACAGTACTCTGTGATCTATAGCTGGTACTCTGTAATCCGAGTGTTTTACCCTCCCAGACTACTACTTCTAGATCCAACCTGCTATAGATGGTACTCTGTAATCCTAGTTTTTTACCCTCCAAGACTACTTCTAGATCCAACCTGCTATAGATGGTACTCTGTAATCCTAGTTTTTTACCCTCCAAGACTACTTCTAGATCCAACCTGCTATAGATGGTACTCTGTAATCCGAGTGTTTTACCCTCCCAGACTACTACTTCTAGATCCAACCTGCTATAGATGGTACTCTGTAATCCTAGTTTTTTACCCTCCAAGACTACTTCTAGATCCAACCTGCTATAGATGGTACTCTGTAATCCTAGTTTTTTACCCTCCCAGACTACTTCTAGATCCAACCTGCTATAGATGGTACTCTGTAATCTAGTTTTTTACCCTCCCAGACTACTTCTAGATCCAACCTGCTATAGATGGTACTCTGTAATCCTAGTTTTTTACCCTCCCAGACTACTTCTAGATCCAACCTGCTATAGATGGTACTCTGTAATCCTAGTTTTTTACCCTCCCAGACTACTTCTAGATCCAACCTGCTATAGATGGTACTCTCACTATGATTCTCTAATCTAGTAATCTAATCTAAATATGGTACTCTGTAATGTAGTGATGGTACTCTGTAATCCAACAGGGTTTTACTCTCCTAAACCATCAGGACAGGTCCTCCCCCCTCTTCTGTTAAAGAAACACACCACTAGGGAGCACTGTGAACACAGCCATCATATTCTGCTCTCTCTCTCTCTCTCTCTCTCTGTCTCTCTCTCTCTCTCTCTCTCTGCTCTCTCTCTCGTCCTCCTCTCTTTCTCTCTCTCTCCCTCTCTCTCTCTCGTCCTCCTCTCTTTCTTATTAAAACAAAGACCCCTAATGGGTCTCCCATTAATATAATTTTCAATAATAAAAGGTTTAGCATCCTGTATTTGCCTTTATTCTGTATTGTGTGTGTGTTATCTGAGTGTAGGTAGCTGTACACTGTGTGTGTATGTGTGTGTGTGTGTTGTTGTTCTGAGTTAGCCTGTACACTGTGTGTGTGTGTGTGTGTGTGTGTGTGTGTGTGTGTGTGTGTGT
>JAPMUY010004478.1:270000-282500 GCA_026901105.3 Galaxias olidus
AAGATGGACCAAATAACTATATACTCTCACACACACACACACACTTTAATCACACTGTGAGGGCGCAGCAGAGACTCAGGGGTAGGAGTCAGAGAGAGTCACAGGCAAGTCTTATTCTACACACTTTATCAGCCTCAGAGATTGTGTGTGTGTGTGTGTGTGTGTGTGTGTGTGTGTGTGTGTGTGTGTGTGTGTGTGTGTGTGTGTGTGTGTGTGTGTGTGTGCAGGATGATGTGCGTGTGGGTGCTGTGTGTGTGAGCTAATGATTGAGTTCTGCGTTATCGCGCTAGCACGTAGCGTCTCGTCCCGCGCCTGCTATTGTCCCCTACTGGCGCCACAGGCAGCCATGCTAATTAGCTTAGCGACAGCGTAGCATAATGACGTTAAGGGTATTGTGAAGGCAGGCGCACACGCTAACACACACAGACAGAAGCAAACGATTGTTTAATTGACCCCGCTTGTTCAATGTGTGTGTGGGCTGGCTGGCTGACTGGCTGGCTGGGGGAGAATGAGGGGGAGGAGGGAGGATGGAGAGGCAGGAGGGAGGATGAAGGTGGTGGGGGAGGAGGGAGGATGGAGAGGAAGGAGGAAGAGGGAGGATGGAGAGGGAGGAGGGAGGATGGAGAGGGAGGGGAGGAGGGAGTATGGAGAGAGAGGAGGGGGAGGGAGTATGGAGAGGGAGGGGGAGGAGGGAGTATTTCGAGAGAGCAGGGGGAGGGAGAATGGAGAGGGAGGGGGAGGAGGGAGTATTTCAAGGGAGGAGGGGGAGGGAGGATGGAGAGGGGGGATGGAGAGGGAGGGGGAGGAGGAGGGAGGATGGAGAGGGAGGGGAAGGATGGAGAGGGAGGGGGTGGCGGGAGGATGGAGAGGGAGGATGGAGAGAGAGGGGGAGGAGGGAGGATGGAGAGGGGGGAGGGAGGATAAAGGTGGAGGGAGGATGGAGAGGGAGGATGGAGAGGGAGGGGGAGGAGGGAGGATGGAGAGGGGGGAGGGAGGATAGAGAGGGGGGAGGGAGGATAAAGGTGGAGGGAGGATGGAGAGGGGGGAAGGTGTAGAGGGGGAGGGAGGATGGAGGGGGAGGAGGGGGGATAAAGGTGGAGGGGGAGGAGGGAGGATGGAGAGGGAGGAGGGGGAGGATGGAGAGGGAGGAGAGGGAGGATGGAGGGGGAGGAGGGGGGATAAAGGTGGAGGGGGAGGAGGGAGGATGGAGAGGGAGGAGGGGGAGGATGGAGAGGGAGGATGGAGAGGGAGGAGGGGGAGGAGGGAGGATGGGGGGGAAGGGGAGGATGGAGAGGGAGGATGGGGAGGGAGGATGGGGAGGGGGAGGATGGGGAGGGAGGATGGGGAGGGGGAGGATGGGGAGGGAGGATGGAGGATGGAGAGGGAGGAGGGGGAGGATGGGGAGGGAGGAGGGAGGATGGAGAGGGAGGAGGGGGAGGATGGAGAGGGAGGATGGAGAGGGAGGAGGGGGAGGATGGAGAGGAGGAGGGAGGATGGAGAGGGGAGGAGGGGGAGGATGGAGAGGGAGGAGGGGGAGGATGGAGAGGGAGGAGGGAGGATGGAGAGGGAGGATGGAGGATGGAGAGGGAGGAGGGGGAGGAGGGGGAGGATGGAGGAGGGGGAGGAGGGAGGATGGAGAGGGAGGAGGGGGAGGAGGGAGGATGGGGAGGGGGGAGGGGGAGGATGGGGAGGGAGGATGGAGAGGGGGGAGGGGGAGGAGAGGGAGGAGGGGGAGGATGGAGGATGGAGAGGGGGGAGGGGGAGGATGGGGAGGGAGGATGGAGAGGGAGGAGGGGGGAGGGAGGAGGGGGAGGAGGGAGGATGGCTCACAATAAGAGTAGTGAGGTCAGCATCAACAATGGCTTACTGTTCTGCTGGAATGGGATTGGAGGGGCATTAGGTGGAGCTATTGTTGGAGCGCTGTGTGTGTGTGTGTGTGTGTGTGTGTGTGTGTGTGTGTGTGTGTGTGTGTGTGTGTGTGTGTGTGTGTGTGTGTGTGTGCAGATATTTGTTGTTATGTCTCGGAGGTAGGGGGGGGGCTAATGAATTAAAATTGTCTGCAGCTGTGACAGCAGAACTCTCTCTTCTCTTCTCTCCTCTTCTCTCTCCAACATCTGAGGAGGAGGAGGAGGAGGAGGAGGAGGGTGTACAAACCAGCAACCTCAGGACTAGTAAACACATTATGCTGCTCCCCCCTCCTCTCTCCTCCCTCCACTCCCTCTCTCCCCCCCTCCACTCCCTCCTTCCTCTCTGTGAGCAGTGGCACAGCTTGTTAAGACAATAATCATCACGACAAGACTACATGTACACACACCTTCTCCAGGCGTGTGTGTGTGTGACTAGAAGGACACAGCTCCCTCTAGTAGAGGCGGGGTCTGGGGTCACTAGATGCGTTTGGTCCAGATTGAAGCGTTCTCCTGGAGGATTCTGGGAAGACGCCAGTACAGGAAGTGGTGTTTGGTTGCCCTGGCGCCCGTGTTTTCTTTAATGGTCGTGCACACAACACTTCGCAACGCTAACAACCAACAGACGACCACCAATACTAATGAGGCTGTGTGTGTGTGTGTGTGTGTGTGTGTGTGTGTGTGTGTGTGTGTGTGTGTGTGTGTGTGTGTGTGTGTGTGTGTGTGTGTGTGTGTGTGTGTTGGGAGAGAGTGTGGAACATACACCAGGAATAAACTTGCCAGGTATGATTACAGCAACTGATTTACAATAACAGAAATATTCATAATTTTCCATAGCTTCTTACGGTTAAGGTGAAGATGTTCGCTCTATGTTGTAGATAAAATGTTCTTTGTTATGAAAGCCTTTGCTTCCCTTTTAGGATTTTTCTTCATATGTTCCAAACAACCTTCGTTTTCCAGGAGATAGGATTAACCATGTTAAGCTAATTAAATCCAATTACATTCTGAATAATCCCTATTATTTATTTATTATGAGAAGGTAAAAAAACAGGATTTCTTAAATAATGTTCTCATGCAGAGGGAACTGTCATAATTGTTGACTAGCCGTCATTAAAACTGAGCTGTTGTTGTTGTTTTTATTGTTATTGCTGTTGTTATTATTGTTGACTTCCCGGGCCCTTAGAGAAATAGAGAAATGTTCAAATGAGTTATTGTCGTGGTCTTTTGTCAGAATCCCAAAGACGTCTGTTCCCTGCTATTCCTATTGATGTACCACAACAATACTCTATATGATTGTTGATTAAACTGATTCAAATCCCCCTGATAGTGGAGCTCTGGTGATGAGGCAGATGATTATTTCTCTGAAATGTTTTGAGCTCTAGTGAGTTAGAGAACACAGCGATTGAACTGTGGTGGAAGTCTCTGACTAAAACACAAACATCTCTTTCTGTCTCTCTCTCTCTCTCTCTGTCTCTCTCTCTGACTGCACTGCAGTCAAACATACTGTGTACCTGGATGGAGAATTATCGACAACCTGTTTTTGTTACGTGATGTGATTAACCTGTGTAAGGGTAAGGAGGTGGATGTGGGGTTGCTGTCTCTGGACCAGGAGAAGGCATTTGACAGAGTGGACCATAGATACCTGTTTAAAACCCTTAATGCATTTGGCTTTGGGGAAACGTTTATTTCATAGATTAAACTAATTTATTCTCACGCTTCAGTGCTGCTAAAGGTGGGGGGAAGGGGGGGGTGGGGGGGGAGGGGGGGAGACACTCAGCCGCCCAGTGGCAGTTAACAGAGGGATCAGACAAGGTTGTCTGTTGAGCGGTATGCTATACGTTTTAGCCATAGAGCCTCTCCTACACAGGCTCAGGCAAAGCTTGACAGGATTGGCTCTTGCAGGTAAAAAAGAACTGAGCTATGTTAGCATTACAGCATACGCTGACGATGTCACCGTTTTTATTAGAAGACGGGAGGATATTGAAGCACTGTCGGTGAACTTGCAGCTGTATGAAAAGGCATCTTCAGCCAAGGTGCATTGGGAGAAATGTGAGGCATACATGGCACATCAGTGGGAGGGCACAGGGCCACCAGTACGTCCCGCAGGGCTGGAGAGGAGCAGAGAGGGGGTGAAGTGCTTAGGGGGGTTTTTAGGTAGTGAGGGCTTTCAGGGTAAGAATTGGGAGGGGTTGGTGGAAAAAGTAAGTGCGCGATTGTCTAGATGGACATGGGTCCGGCCACAGTTGTCATATAGGGGGAGGGTCGTGGTAGTGAACAAGCTGATTGCCTCTCTGCTCTGGCACCGCTTTACTGTTTTACTGCCACCTGAAATGCTAGTCAGGGAAATGCTAGTCAGTCAACTTTTTCTGGGGTGGCTATCACTGGACCAGACCTGCTGTCGTATACCTGCCAGTGTCAGAGCGCGGACAGGGACTGATTGACCTCCGCAGTCGCATTACGGCTTTCAGACTGCAGTGCCCAGCGTCTACGCTATGAGAAGGAGCAAGGTTGGGGCAGCACAGCCTCAATGCTTCTGTGCAAAGTAGGCAACTTGGGATATGACAACCATCTGTTTCTCTTTTAGTTGGATGGGGTGGACTTATCACAAACCACTCCTTTCTATCAGTCTGTTCTTCGTGCGTGGAACACAGTTCTAAAACCTGAGAGGGACTGTTCTCAACAGTATGGGACTGTAAGAGAGGAGCCTCTGTTCAGTAACCCTGTTTTACAGTGCACTATGCTGAACGCTGCCAGTGTACTAAGAGTCATGGTGAGAGCCGGGCTCACGAGAGTGAAGCATTTAAGATCGTAAGTGGAAGACTGCCACACAGTTGTCTGGAGAGACTGGCATTAAGTCTCTGTGGCTTCTGGAGAGACTGCAGGGGGAGGGGGTTGGTGCTCCTCCTGGCAGGTTCAGGGAGGCACTGGGGGCGGAGTCATCAGTAAGGGGAACAACTGCCCAAGAGGGGTTTCCTCAACTCTCTGATTCCCCTGCTGTGGAGGAAGAGGAAGAAGGGGAGGGCGAGGCTCTTCTGTCATTTGGTACTCCTGAGTTAGCAGACTTCTCAGAGGCATCAGAGAAGGCTCTGTATGTTGTAAGCATGAAGGTGCTGAATAAACAGTCACTAACTGGGGTGTCAGAGTCAAGGTGGACAGGGGTGTTTGCACCAGGCACATCCCCTAGAGGCAGCTGGAGGTCCCTCTATAAGACTCCCATAGAGAAACGCTGTGCGGATCTCCAGTGGAGAATTATACATGGGGCTGTGGCCACAAACAGGCATGTGGCACATCTAGATCCTATGGGAACTGCCTTTTCTGTCAGGCGGAAGAGGACCTGCAGCATTTGTGGCTGAGCTGCCCCAGGCTAATGCCACTGTGGCGTTTATTGAAGCAGTGGCTTCTGGGCCTTGGAGAGGTGATCGGCGAGGCCTGCTTTCTCTTGGCCCGAAATACAGAGCAGCGCAGTGCAAGAGAGTTAGCCTGGTCAATTTTTTATAGGTCAGGCAAAAATGTCTATATGGCTTACTAGGAGAAATATGATGAAGCAGACAGGTTCAGTAGATCTGGAGTTCATGTTCAGGGGGCTGGTGGTGGGCAGGCTAAAAATTGAATTTACTTATTATAAAATGATTTTAGATTTGAAGGAGTTCATGGGTATTTGGGGACTGGGGGGTGTATTATGTACTGTATATCAGGAGGCATTGGTTCTGTGTGTGTGAAGGTTGGTATGGTCTTGTGTGTGATCATGATGATACTGCATTACCTGCTTTTACTCTATTTATGACTTATTGAAGCGATGTGAACTGCTAATGTTGTAATAAAGGACTGGTTAAAGGTCAAAGGTCTCGCTCTCTCCATCTCTCTCTCTCCTCTCCCTCTCTCTCTCTCTCTCCCCTCTGTGTCTCTGTGACATGGTTTCTCTCTGGTCCTGTGTGTGTGTGTGTAGTCAGTCAGCTCAAGGTTGGTGATAACGTCACTAAGTCCCTGTCAACCGCCACCATTCAGTCCAGAGATGAAAGGCTAAGATACACACACACACACACGCACAGAGACACACACACACGCACAGAGACACACACGCTCAGACAGATGCACACACACAGACACACACACACACACACACACACACACACACACACACACACACACAGAGACACACACGCACAGACAGATGCACACACACACACACACAGAGACACGTCATAAACACACACACACACACACACGCACAGACAGACGCACACACACACACACACACTCTGTATTAGTAATATTTTAAGGTTAGGGTTAGGGCTTTGTGTGTGTGTGTGTGTGTGTGTGTGTGTGTGTGTGTGTGTGTGTGTGTGTGTGTGTTTAGGGTTGGGTGTGTGTTTAGGGTATGGGTGGTGTGTGTGTGTGTGTGTGTGTGTGTGTGTTTAGGTCTAACACTGCCTAGGAACCTGGGAGACCGTCCCTAACTTTAATATCCCCTTAACTCCTGGAGAGTTTTGTTTACAATCAAAGTAGTAATGCTAAGACCCGTTCCTCTGTAGTATTTGTTCTTTTCAGACTCCACAGATGGAGATGTTATTCTCTTTCATCCTCTGGTTCTCCGCTCCGGCCCTGAAGGAAAAGCCTCTGGCCTCTGGAGAAATTAGAGCTGGAGATGAAGAATGAGTCTGTCAGTGAACACTGGGTCTGTTTGCCCCAGCGAAGGAGGAGCAGGCAAAAGTTGCTAGCAGCTAATGACTCTGGGGTAGATGACGCTAACTATCGGCTAGCATCTAATGACTGGGGTAGAGGACACTATTGGCTAGTATCTAATGACTCAGGGGTACAGGACGCTAACTAGCGGCTAGCATCTAAAGACTCTGAGGTAAAGGATGGTAGTTAACAGCTAGCATCTAATGACTCACGTAAAGGGATGCTAGCTAGCAGCCAACATTGGAATACTGTTCATGTAAAAGAACGCTAGCTAGTAGCTAGCATCTATAGACTCTGAGGTAAAGGGACGCTAGCTAGTAGCTAGCATCAGAAGACTCTTGAGGTCCCACGAGAGACACACACACACACACACACACAAACCCTCACACACACACTATGTCCCACACACACCCACACACACTATGTCCCACACACACACACACACACACACACACATATACACTATGACACACACCCACACATATACACAATGTCACACACACACACACACACACACATACACTATGTCCCACGCACACACATATAGTGTGTCTCACAGTCCGCACGCTCATATACAGTGTGTGCACACGCGCACATACGTCCCCAGTGTGGTCTGCTGGAATCTGCACACGTTCGCTGGTTTCTGTGGCGTCAAACAATTTGTCATCCTGAGTAGCCAATATCTCTGCCTCCTTACTGCCATTGCCACGGCAACAGAGCACACACACACACACACACATACAGCCGCAGTCTCTTCTTTTTTTTATCCCCCTCTTTTCATAACTGTTATTTAAAATAAATAAAGTCTTTCTCTCATCCCCTGCTTCCTGCTTTCCTTCAGGCATGGCGCTTTGTGTTCTGAGACCCAATTAAACCTCCTCCTCTCCTGTCCTCTCCTCTCCTCTCCTCTCTTATCCCATCCTCTCCTCTCCTGTCCTCTCCTGTCCTCTCCTCTCCTCTCCTCTCCTCTCCTCTCCTCTCCTCTCTTATCCTATCCTCTCCTCTCCTCTCTTATCTCATCCTCTCCTCTCCTCTCCTCTCTTATCCCATCCTCTCCTCTCTTATCCCATCCTCTCCTCTCCTCTCCCCTCCTCTCCTCTCCTCTCTTATCCCATCCTCTCCTCTCCTCTCCTCTCCTCTCTTATCCCATCCTCTCCTCTCCTCTCCTCTCTTCTCTTATCCCATCCTCTCCTCTCCTCTCCTCTCGACTCCTCTCCACTCCTCTCCTCTCCTCTCCTCTCCTCTCCTCTCGTATCCTCTCCTCTCCTCTCCTCTCCTCTCTTATCCCATCCTCTCCTCTCTACCTCTCTTATCCCCTCCTCTCCTCTCCTCTCCTCTCCTCTCTTATCCCATCCTCTCCTCTCCTCTCCTCTCCTCTCTTATCCCATCCTCTCCTCTCCTCTCTTATCCCATCCTCTCCTCTCCTCTCTTATCCCATCCTCTCTTCTCCTCTCCTCTCCTCTCCTCTCTTATCCCATCCTCTCCTCTCCTCTCCTCTCTTATCCCATCCTCTCCTCTCCTCTCCTCTCTTATCCCATCCTCTCCTCTCTTCTCTTATCCCATCCTCTCCTCTCCTCTCCTCTCTTGTCCCATCCTCTCCTCTCCTCTCCTCTCTTATCCCATCCTCTCTTCTCATCTCTCTACCTCTCCACTCCTCGCCTCTCCTCTCCTGTTTTCTCTTTCCAATATTCTCTTTCCAGCTGTCTCCCACACACAAATGAGTGTAGAGAGTATGTGCATCAATATACTTTTGTTTTTTTACACCTCTCTCTCTCTCTCTCTCTCTGTGTGTCTGTGTGTGTGTGTGTGTGTGTGTGTGTGTGTGTGTGTGGGAGTTGACCTGCTATTCTGAAGGTCATCCACTCCTGAAAAGTGTGGATCTCTCCCGTTAAAACATCCCCTCCTCCAATTGGTGGGCTGCCACGGTTTCCATGGCGATTTGACTCTTTCAGAGGAGAGGAGGAGGAGGAGCAGAGAAGGTGTGAAAGTGAGGAAGTTAGTTGTCCTCCTCTCTCCAGATAGACATATGGATATGAATATATCTGTATATAAATAGAGGGAGATCCTTTAGATGCATTAGTACTGAGAAGTGATAACAGCTTTATGGATCTGATGTTTGATGACTTCAGAACTCACCATTGAACCGCTCTTTAGAGCTTTCCACTCTGTGTGTGTGTGCGTGTGCGTGTGCGTGTGCGTGTGCGTGTGCGCGCCCGCACATCTTTCACAACCTGTCTGTAGTGTGGCTCCTCTGTGATGATCAATAAAATGATAGATGGAGTGTGTGTATGTATAAGTGTGTTTGCCTGCTTCAGGCTTCATGTTGGTTAATCTGAAGCATCAGTCACTGCTGCCTCTCTCTGATAATGACTGATATATTGCGTATACAGTGTGTGTGTGTGTGTGTGTGTGTGTGTGTGTAACGCTCCAGGGCAGCATGCTCCACTGTTGTCTCTCTCTTGTCTCTCCTGTTCTCCTCTGCCTCCCAGCTCTCTGCTGTTTTCTGACAATTACACCCATTTAAGGCTAACCTCAGACACTCTATCTGGGGCAGCGTGTGTGTGTGTGTGTGTGTGTAAACGCTGACCTTATTTCAATGTGGTCTCAGGTTAGTCAGCCCTCATTTTTCCTGTTTTCTAACAGAATACCTGTCTACACACACACACACACACACACACACAGCCTGTCTGCCTGCTAGCTGGTGTGAGGAGGACCGGTTGACTTTGTCTCAGGCTGGACACAAACTGAAAGGTGAGTCTGGGAGTGGAACAGCAGACTGGACTGTGTTAAGACATCTCCTCTTCATCCTAACCTCCTCTTCTTCATCATCAGCCTTTTCCTCCTCCTCCCTATTTCCTCCCAGCCTCTTCCTCCTCATCAGCATCTTCCTCCTCCTCCTCCTCCTTCTCTTCCTCCATCTCCCTCTGTCCTAACCTCCTCCTCCTCATCATGATCTTCCTCCTCCTCCTTCTGTTCCTCTTCCTCCATCTCCCTCTGTCCTAACCTCCTCCTCATCATCATGATCTTCCTCCTCCTCCTTCTCTTCCTCCTAACCTCCTTCTCCTCCGTCTCTCTATGTCCTCCTAACCTCCTCTTCCTCCTAACCTCCTCTTCCTCCGTCTCTCTATGTCCTGCTAACCTCCTCTTCCTCCTAACCTCCTCTTCCTCCGTCTCTCTATGTCCTCCTAACCTCCTCTTCCTCCTAACCTCCTCTTCCTCCGTCTCTCTATGTCCTCCTAACCTCCTCCTCCTCCCTCATTCCTCCTCTGTCCCAGTAGATTCTGCTTCTTTCTCCCTCGTTCTTTTTCTCACTCCTTTCCCACTCACACCTTCCTCCTTTCCCGGGTGCCCCCCCCCCCCCCCCTCCAGCTCTCTGCTCTCCGCTCTGCAGAGGTCAACATTCATATCCTCAACCTTCAGGGGATCTATGAATCAATACATACACATGCTGCATACTACACACACACACACGCTACACACTCTACACATACACACGAACACACGCCACACACACGCAACACACTCACCCTACACACCATTAACCAGTCATGACCAGACTGTTGAGGTAAAACTCTCCTGTTCCTCGTCTCTCTCTCTCTCTCTCTTTCTTTCTTTCTTTCTTTCTTTCTCTTTCTCTTTCTCTCTCTCTCTCTCTCTCTCTCTCTCTCTCTCTCTCTTTCTCTTTCTCTTTCTCTTTCTCTTTCTCTCTCTCTCTCTCTCTCTCTCTATCTTCTTCTGCATCTCGCTCTCTTTCTACCTTTTCCCTTCTGTGGGGGTTTCAAAGGCACCTTGAAAAAGAGTCAGTCCCAGACACACACACACACACACACAAACACACACACAGACCCCGACACACACACACACACACACGCACACACACACACACACACACACACACACACGTGGTCCCTCCTGTTTGGTGACAGGACAGGGGCTTCTACTGATACAGCTAGTGTGTGTGTGTGTGTGTGTGTGTGTGTGTGTGTGTGTGTGTGTGTGTGTGTGTTTGGCCGAGCAGAAAAATGTCTCTTCCACTACAATGGCCTAACAGAAGAGTCTATTTAACCTGTTCTCTCCTCTCCTCTCCTCTCCTCTTCTCCTCTCTTTCTCTCCTCTCCTCTCTCCTCCTCTCCTCTCCTCTCCTTCTCTCCTCTTAGTATGTATTAGTACTTCTTAAATCTCTTTCAAGCTGCTGCTGGAAGGTGGCCTCCAGACAATCACCTGGTGTTGTTGATTTCACCGCAAGCTGTGTGTGTGTGTGTGTGTCGGTGGTGTGAATGTATGCGTACGTGTCTGTGTGTGTGTTAATGTGTATGTGTTGTGGTGTGTGTTTGTGGTGTGAATCTGTGTGTGTGTGTGTGTGTGTGTGTGTGTGTGTGTGTGTGTATAACTGCGTGCAAGTGTGAGCATTTCTTCAACACTTGAACTTTTCTCTCAACCCTACCGGTCCATATCTTCTGAATCTTCTAGCCTCCCATTGGACAAGGAGCCCCCTTAGCCACACCCACCTCCTTACTTAGTTGCAGTGCAGCAGACTGATTGGACAGATGTGATGTTCTACGCACTGACAGCCAATCAATACACTTTATCGTCTTCATTAAGCAGTTAGGTGCTTCCTGTTTCCTCTGGTCTAACGAGCCAGCAGGAGTGATTATCCGCCTGATTGGTTGTGATGCTGCTGACACTTTGATTGGCACTTCAAGTGGCCAATAATTAAGATGTGTAATAATTGACAGGGAAACGGGGACAAGAAACTGCATTAATAGGGAGAGTGTGTGTGTGTGTGTGTGTGTGTGTGTGTGTGTGTGTGTGTGTGTGTGTGTGTGTGTGTGTGTGTGTGTGTGTGTGTGTGTGTGTGTGTGTGTGTGTGTGTGTGTGTGTGTGTGTGTGTGTGTGTGTGTGTGATAGCGGTAAAGGTCGTGCTGTCTGTAGAACAGAGGGTTTATTCAGAAAAGCTTTTTGCTACAGAAGTCACCCAGCACAGCTAATGATGGGAGACATGAAAGAGACAGGGAGAGAATGGTAACGAGGGAGGGAGGGAGGGAGAACGGGAACGAGGGAGGGAGGGAGGGAGGGAGGGAGAACGGTAACGAGGGAGGGAGGGAGAACGGTAACGAGGTAGGGGGGGAGAAGTTGAAAGGGTCTGGTCTAATACCGTTCTCCTCGACACACCTTCCTCTTCTTCCTCTTCCTCCTCCTCTCTCTCCCTCTTTCTCTCTCTCCCCCTATCTATCTATTTCTCTCCATCCCTCCCTATTTCTCTCTCTCACCTATCTCTCTCTCTTTCTCTCTCCCCTCTCTCTCTCTGGGGCTGGAAGAGACTTAAATTGTGATGGAATCGTTGAGGTGATACACACACACACACACACACACACACACACACGTCTAAGCAGTTGTGTGTGTGTGTGTGTGTGTGTGTGTGTGTGTGTGTGTGTGTGTGTGTGTGTGTGTGTGTGTGTGTGTGTGTGTGTGTGTGTGTGTGTGTGTGTGTGTCAGACTGGTATGGTGCAGGTCAGTTATATTCTGACTGCAGACTCCTAGTGGGAGCTCTGTTCTGCAGTCCTAACCTCTCTCTCTCTCTCTCTCTCTCTCTCTCTCTCTCTCTCTCTCTCTCTCTCTCTCTCTCTCTCTGTTCTAAGCCTGTCTTAGCATGGGGAGCTACAGTAGTCCAGTCCAGACACAATAACAACACAGAACCATTACCCAAAATATCAACACAGAACCATTACCCAAAATAACAACACAGAACCATTACCCAAAATAACAACACAGAACCCTTACCCAAAATAACAGAACAGAACTCTCTCCCTTGGTTTATGTATAGGAATGAATAGTTATTCATTTATGTAAACAGGTTTGAATAATTTATGTAAACAGGTTTTATTCATTTATGTCAACATGTCCTTAAAGCAA
>JAPMUY010004478.1:312500-315412 GCA_026901105.3 Galaxias olidus
TAGCAAGTTAACCATTAACTAATCGTAATAGACTAGCCTACTTTACCTAACCGTAAAAAAAGCACGTAAAAACCAATTGCTTTATAACTATAACAGCATGGTGTTTGGACAAGATACAACATTTCAAACCATTTAAAAACTGAATATTTTTATTTGTATGCTCATCGCTGTCATAAAGAATAACTTGTTCATAGTAGGCTAGACAAACGTAGCAGCTCCAATGTAACCAACGACAGCACATTCACGCAGCGGTGTAGAAAATCGCGCTATGTAGCGTTTTGAAACTGTTTGAATCACCACAAATCTAAAGTTTTTGCTTGTCTGAGCCTATTCAGTAATTCAAATGTAAACCTCGTTTCACAACATATACGTGTCAACATCGATAGAGCTCTTGCTAATTCACATTTAGTTTTCAAAGTGCGCAGGTTTTGTTCTTGCATGAACAAATCCTTAAATTTAAGCAGTTTGATCAAAAAATGTATGCTTTATTTAATATTAAACTACTGATGTACTTATTTAAGCATTTATTCTTAAATCATGGACAATTCAATCTTTCCATATACTTACTGTTAATAACATCATATTGTAATTTATAAACTCGCCTCTGCGTGGTGCTCGACGCTGAACTTCGTTCGAAATGCTTTATTTTGGTAGAAAACGGGCACCGATTTTGCCGCGCACCAAGTCTTGAAGTCTTCTTGCCTACCTGTTCCCATACTTTTTAATGGTCAAACTTTGATTCATTTGGAAGTAAACCCCTGTACCTACATGACCTTAAGTGGAATAAGCAATCAGTCAACAAATAGTTATTTAAAATACGTGCTATATACTTTACTTGTGTTGCTACTAACTTAAATTTAATCCGTCGGTCGAGGCCTTTCATCTCTGAGTAGTCCAAGGCCTTTGAAAGATTCTCCCAAAAAATAAATAAAATCGATCCTAGGCAGAGGATTGCATCACTGCTTTTTGCAGATGATGTGGTCCTGATGGCATCATCGGTCTGCGACCTGCAGCACTCGTTGGATCGGTTCGCAGCCGAGTGTGAAGCGGCTGGGATGAGGATCAGCACCTCCAAATCTGAGGCCATGGTTCTCAGCAGGAAACCGGTGGATTGTCTACTCCAGGTAGGGAATGAGTCTTTACCCCAAGTGAAGGAGTTCAAGTATCTTGGGGTCTTGTTCTCGAGTGAGGGTAAAATGGAACGAGAGATGGGCCGGAGAATTGGAGCAGCGGGTGCGGTGTTGCAGTCGCTCTATCGCACCGTTGTGACGAAGAGAGAGCTGAGCCAGAAGGCAAAGCTCTCAATCTACTGGTCTATCTTCATTCCTACTCTCACCTATGGTCATGAAGGGTGGGTCATGACTGAAAGAACGAGATCGCGGATACAAGCGGCGGAAATGAGTTTCCTCCGGAGGGTGGCTGGCATCTCCCTTAGGGATAGGGTGAGAAGTTCAGCCATTCGTGAGGGACTCGGAGTAGAGCCGCTGCTTCTTTGCGTAGAAAGGAGCCAGTTGAGGTGGTTCGGGCATCTAGTAAGGATGCCACCTGGCCGCCCTCCCTAGGAGGTGTTCCAGGCACGTCCAGCTGGGCGGAGGCCGCGGGGCAGACCTAGGACCAGGTGGAGGGATTATATCTCCACACTGGCCTGGGAACGCTGTTGGAATCCCCCCAGTCAGAGCTGGTTAATGTGGCCCGGGAAAGGGAAGTTTGGGATGCCCTGCTTGAACTGCTACCTCCGCGACCCGACCCCGGACAAAGCGGATGACGATGATGATAATGATGATGATGATGATCCTAGGCAGAAGAAGAACTGCTCTCTCAAAGTTTTCCGTGCCTTCACTTCTTCAGGACAGCTCAAACAAACGCCATTCTCCACTATACTAGTATTTGAGTCGCTACTAACTTAAATTTAATCCGTCGGGGCCTTTCAACTCTGACTAGTCCAAAGCCTTTGAAAATTCTCAGAAAAAATTATAAAAATCAATCCAAGGCAGAGAAATAACTGCTCACTCAAAGTTTTCCGTGCCTTCACTTCTCCAGGACAACGGTAAAACACACGTCATTTTCCACTATAGCTTGCTAGATAGTTTGTTTTGATTTAGAAATCAGTCGCGTGGTTTGGAATCCATGAAGCAAGACCTATTTTCATTGTTTTATGTAAGCTTATGGTAATGTCAGTCAGTTGGGCTACTATTACATAGGCCTGTAACACATTGTATTTTAACTTTAGCTATGCTGATTGATTGTGAATGTAAGTGATGCTCATCGGTAACGTTATCTGTACCAAGATAAAAGGCGACCTAGTTGTTGCATTCTTGAGCGGGGTAATTTTCAGTAGGCCTATCAAGGCAGTTCAGAATATATTTATGATCAGCGGATATGAAAAACGTAATATTTAAAATACTTCTGCTTATGAAGAACTATGCGTGCTAAGAGTTTGAGGTAGCATATCAATTGCCGTGAGAAAATCGGGACCTTTCCTTTCATCTTTTGTTTTCCTCTATGTCCACCGAAGCGTTGGTAGGAGTTTGTTGGGCAGAGAGCTTTGACTTTTGCAAGATCGATTGGGCGAGAACTGTGGGGGGAGGCAGGGAAAACGATAGTATTTCAACGAGAGAATGTGCCTGTTTATTACCACTTTATAGGCTAAATAAGCAGATATGTACAAATAATACTGAGCAATGATATTGCAATGGGACCTACATTTTATTGAGATGTTTTGAAATGTGTTTTCGACCCGGTGATTATCTGGCACTGATTATGAGTGTAAAAACGCAATTGCAAGCAGTACCTTGGCAAACTGTCGGTCGAAGCCTAGAATTGTTGTTGACTAGGGCCGCGTCATAAAAAAGCTAAGTTGTTTGACACGTTCGCGGTTTTCGCGGTTTTCAGCATACTCGTATTTAATATTT
>JAPMUY010004483.1:0-2500 GCA_026901105.3 Galaxias olidus
TTTAGACAGCACTTTCAAATTCCCCCCGTCACGCTTTCTCCCACTCCCGGTTAATTGTTTATCAATTCTCCCTCTGTGTCGCCGAATCCCTCTTTCTCTCTGTCTTTTGCTCTCTCTTTTGCTCTCTCTCTCGCTCTCTCTCTCTCCCTCCCCCCATTTCCGCCAGTCTCCTTCTTCCTCGGTCTATCAGGTATGTGTGCACACAGCTCCTCCACACAAGGGGCCAGTGGTTTACAGCAGTAGCCCCCCGCCCCACGCTCCACCCCCTCTCCACACACAACTCCCCTTCCCCACCCACAGGTTCAGGCAACAAAACGCTCCCCCAAACAAGCCAGCCGAGCGAAGGGACTCCCGGGGGCCGTGCGGGTCGGCCCGCGAGGGGCCGTGTCTGCGTGTCAATTAGCAAGCGAGAGCGCTGTCTGCTCCCCCCTCCGTCCCCACCTCCGCACCCTGCTCCTCCGACAGGGGACCACCTGAGATAAGTAGGAAAGTGAGGGAGGGAGAGGCGGAGAGGGCTCCCCAGGGAATAACCGGGGATTGTAGGGAAAAAGTGGAGGGGTAGAGAGAAGAGAGGGAGCAGGAGTCGGAGGAGGGGAAGGAGATGCGGAGTCACGCTGGGATGACATCAAACAAAGCCCGGGAGAAAAAACGGGTTCCCGAGTATAAACTCAGAGGACACACCGAGCGGCTCTCTCCTCCGAGCAGAACGGATGTCGTTATAGTCTGCCTCCACAGAGAAGAAAAGCCCGGGTGTCAGGCTAAGGTGGGCAGGTAGGTAGATAGGTAGGTAGGTAGTTAGTTAGATGGTAGGTAGGTAGAGAGAGAGAGAAAGAGAGAGAGAGAGAGAGAGAGAGAGAGAGAGAGAGAGAGAGAGAGAGAGAGGGAGAGAGCGAGAGAGCGAGAGAGAGAGAGAGAGAGAGAGAGAGAGAGAGAGAGATTGAGAGAGAGAGAGAGAGAGAGAGAGAGAGGAGCTGAAACCATCAGCACCTGACCAGACACCTAGGTGTGCTGTCGGAGACAGGGAAGGGTTCGTCGTTCAGGTCAGGCCAGCGATGCAGGGCTGTACGGAAGCCCCAGAGGGCCACTTTAGGGAAAAGGCAAAATGGGTCAGTCCGGGTTGTTTAACAAGGTCATGTGAAGTGATCCGTCTCGCCCAATTAGAGCCGAGCCTCTGGGTCTCAGGAACACCTTGGTAGGTGTTTAGACGGTGTGTGTGTGTGTGTGTGTGTGTGTGTGTGTGTGTGTCTGATGACGCTTGTGTCCAGCCATTAGAGAGTTGAACACAAAAGCAGTGTGCTGTTTCGCAAAAACATAGTAAGCATCGGACACTCAGTCACACATTATTTCTCTCCGTCTCTCTCTCTCTCTCTCTCTCTCTCTCATTCTCTCTCTGCCTGTTACACACCTTCGCTATTGCTCTCTCGCCCGCTCGCCACTTGAGTTCATTAGGGCTGTCCAGCCAAAGTTCTCGGCTCTCGTTCGGCAGAGGGACCGCCTCGCTGGGGAAGGATCTATTTCCAGCGCGACAGGAGGTGGAGGTGCGCGGCGACGCGCCAGGGTGGTGCCGCGTCTCCACAGAGGGTAATTACTACACTTACTGCCAAAGGAGAGGCACAGGGCAGGTGACCGGGGACAGGTCCGCCAGGCACCCAAACCGAGTAATTACCCTGACACAAACGCGGGTTAGCGCTCGCCACGGGTCCAAGGGCGGCCCACTGAGAAATGAACTCGAACCCCTTAAGGTTTTTACTTCCATCCAACAGACACAGAGACTAATAGGGACGCATTTCCAAAAGCAAACGGGAATGCATTGTGTTTAATGGGAACCAATGGGAATGCATTGTGTTTAATTGGAATACATAGGAATGAAGTGGAATTAATGGGTGTTTTTAGACAGGGGGGGCCATCGGCCTTTCTATGCTAACAGGATTTGCCTAATGGTGACTTCCTGTAGAGTATACAGTGTAGACAGACTGTGTGCCATTGTTGTGTTAAGATTCGTCATTCCTACTATTCCAGAGCACCTGCTGTTGTCAACGGCATTATCTCCAGGCCCTGCCTTTAGATTGGGTTTGTTGGGCATGGCCATATGATCAGTGACAGGTCATTTTAAGTCTCCTTGTTTTTCCAACTATATAATTTTGTATGTCATTATTTATGCAATCGTATCAGAAAATAGCAGTGAAAGATTCAAATGTGATCCTCGACTATGAGCTGAAATTGCACCCCACACAAAAGCGTCGACTTCATCCTGAAAACCCCATTGTGCAAACCAAACCGCGTCCCCGGGACAGGGGGAGAGGACCAACACGTCCGCGCCCCGCTCCGCACTGCTTCCCAGAGGGGAGGGCCAGGCTTTCCTCTGTCCATGCTTGCAGCTCCTTCAGCAGGGCTTTGCATTGCAACCCAGAGCAGGCAGCAAAGTTCCACAAAATCCGAGGAAGATCGGCGTAAATGCTGCAAAATATGATTACACAAAGAGGAGACAAAGAGAGAGAGA
>JAPMUY010004483.1:7500-20000 GCA_026901105.3 Galaxias olidus
TCAGGGATATCAGATCCAGCAGCAGGCTTGTGTGTCGGCCCCTTTATCTGCTTCAGCAACACACCACAATCTGAAAAACGACTCTCCTTTAGCATGAAGAGTGCTCGTATTTTACATGGCTCCATAATGAAACGTTGGATTGTTTTTCTTTCCAGCTCTGGTGATGAGGCTGGAGAGCAAGCGGGAGTCCGTACCCGTCTCTCCTCCTTGGGCCCTGATTGGGATGCACGACGCGGCGTAGCCAGACAGACTTAAAGACACGCGGAATGTCTTTAAATGGGACCGCTGCCGTCCTGCCTTCCCTCAGACGTCAGGGTCACAGAGCTATATTACACGCTGTCCGCAGTAAACGAGGCTGAACTACAGTGTGTGTGCGCGTGTGTGTGTGTGTGTGCGTGTGTCACTGTGTGTGTGTGTGTGTGTGTGTGTGTGTGTGCGTGTGTTACTGTGTGCGTGTCCATGCGTGTGTCATCGCAGATCTAGAATCTGTGTGCGTGTGTGTGTGTGTGTGTGTGTGTGTGTGTGTGTGTGTGTGTGTGTGTGTGTGTGTGTGTGTGTGTGCGTGTGTTACTGTGTGTGTGTCCATGCGTGTGTCATCGCAGATATAGAATCTGTGTGCGTGTGTGTGTGTGTGTGCGTGCGTGCGTGCGTGCGTGTGTGTGTGTGTGTGTGTGTGTGTGTTTGAAGGACGAAGAGAAACATGCTGGCAGGAAAAGGAGCGAGCAGTCATCCGACGGGGCCAGAGCGAATTAAAACCACGCGCGGCCTTTACACCGTCCGCTGTCTTCCTCGCTGCCCTCAGAGCAGGGGAAACAATCCCCATTACTTAGTCCCCCTCCTCTTCCTCCTCCTCCTTCTCTTCCTCTCTATTCCCACACTTTGTCCGCCAACCTTGTGCTGTCCTTCCAGCGCCTCCCTCTCTCCTGCCTTTTTGCTCACGCTTTTATCTCTGTGGCTTCCCGCCGGTATTCCAATCTGGGTTCCTTAGTCACCTAAATCAACAACTCCCCCTCCTCCTCCTCCTAATCCTCCTCCTCCTCCTCCTCCTCCGCCTGCCCCCTCTGTCTCATTTGTTCCATCAATCCTTTTCCTCTCCCTTTTGCTCCCCGGAATGACATCACCTGTTCTGGGGAACGGCAGGACAGACTCTGGAGGTTGCACATAAAACACCCGCCAACACATGACACACACACACACACACACACACACGCGCGCGCGCGCGTACAGGATACTCGGAGAAAAACACACAGATTTGTGCTACGGAATAGCAGTAATATTCCAACAGGAAAAAGAGACGCCCTCTGTATCCCATGTTTGGATGATGAGTTAAACAGTAGCTGTGATGAATGTAGTTCTCAGGCTGGTTATGTGTGTGGCCTGTAGCCTGGGAGGGGAGGGGAGGGCCTCGCAAGACAGACGGGGACTACAAATACCACCAAGACACACAGGTGAATTAGTAGAGCACCTATTCGCTACCCCGCTCGCTTATGAAGAATGCCTTCTGTGCACAGACGCACATTTGGACTCTCGCACATCCTGCACACACACACTAACACACACCAACACACACTCAGGCAAGCGTACACACAATCCATTATACTGCAGCCCACCCAAAAATTAGATCACCAGCAGTAGGAGGTATATTTCATAAGATCTATGTGGCGGTGCATTGTAAGTTTGTGGGAGGTATATTGTGACTTATGCCTCCCCTTTATTCTCTGTCTCTGGGGGGACGGTGTGCGTAGGCCCCCCTGTGGTATAAAGGAACAGATCAAGACTGAAGACGCACGCACACACGCAGAGAGACAGACACACAGATACACAGACACAATACACAGAAACAAAACACAGACACACAGACACAAAACACAGACAAAAAACACAGACACGGAAACACAGTGACATAAAAACACAGACACACGGCGAGACACAAAAGACAGACACAGAAACGCAGAGAAACGTAAAAAGACAGACACGCAGAGAAACGTTAAAAGACAGACACGCAGAGAAACGTTAAAAGACAGACACGCAGAGAGACAAAAACACAGACACACACAAAGACATAAAAAAGAGACGCTCAGAGAGACGAACAAAAGAGACACGCAGAGAGACAAAAAACAGACACAGCGCCCTCTTTAGACTAAACGGATGCTTCGACAACACCCTCTCATTCCTCTCCACAGGAGGAGACACTTACTCTTCCTCTCCCTCACTCTCTGGCTGTTTCTGGTTCTCTCTCTCTCACACACACACACACACACACACACACACCAGACAAACACTCCCCCTCTCTCATCCTCACAGTTCTAATCATGTGTGTAACAAAAAAAAAAAGCACACGTAGGCAATGTTCATTTTGAAGATGAACCAACACACGAATTTAGAAACACACACACACACACACACACACACACACACACACACACACACACACACACACACACACACACACACACACTCACACACACACACTGATTTAGGCATACACACACACACACACACACACACACACACACACACACACACACACACATATCTAGAAACCAACACACACACACACACGCACACACAGACGGCTTCCAAACATGGTCCCAGCAGGACGCGCGGCCGGTTTCTTCGCCCTCGCCCTCACCACATACGCTCTCTGCAACCCGTTATCCCCACTGCCCTTGGGCTCCGGTTCTCAGGCTGACTCCGTAAAGACAAACACCCTCCTCCCACGCTAAGGCATACGAGCCTTGTTCACTCCTCTCTGAACACGCTAAGGGATACCAGCCTTGTTCAGGCCCCTCCTCTCTGAACACGCTAAGGGATACCAGCCTTGTTCAGGCCCCTCCTCTCTGAACACGCTAAAGGATACCAGCCTTGTTCACTCCTGTGTGTGTGTGTGTGTGTGTGTGTGTGTGTGTGTGTGTGTGTGAGTGTGAGAGACAGAGAGAGATAGAGATCACACGTGTGGCTTTTCACTTTACCTTTAAAAGCTAAAAGGCCTTTAACCTTTTTACACGTGGTTCCGTGTTACTCGGCGCTAGCTGACACTTCCAGGCTTTGGAAGGGGTAAGCAAATAAATAGAAAAGATCTTATTACCAAGGAGGAGTGTCTCAAGGGCATTTATGCAAACCTCGCCAAAAGCAATAATTGGAAACCACTTGAGTCCGTTTAGACCTGCAGAAACCCGAGCAGAGGATAATTAACTGCGGGGGGGGGGGGGGGGGGGGGGGGGGGGGTGAAGGAAGGCGGCGGAGCAGGGAATACGTCAAAAGGTTTTCGGAGAGGAGGACCACCGTCGAGCATAGGCAACAGGAACGCACGTGACACACACACACACACACGCACACGCACACACACAGAAATACCTACATTAATACGGATTTGACACACATGGCGAACCTTTACTACGCCGCCACGGAAATATCACGGCGAATGCAGCCCATTTTCACCTTTGCCGGAGCTCGATATGCGAGTGGATGTTTATGGGAATGGTCGTTATGGAGATGCCACAGAGGTGATGTGGCGAGGCCACAGCTGTCGATACTGTAAGGAGGAGACTGGATCACTGTCTATAGAGTACGGCTGCTTCTGCTCTCTGAGTCACCTTGATGTGGAGACAGAGGACATACACACACACACACACACCGAATAGTAACACACACACACACACACACACACACACACACACACACACACACACACACACACACACACACACACACACACACACACACACACACACACACACACACACACACACACACACTAACACATACACACATTCTAACACACACACACCTGCACACACTCACAACACATACTAACACACAAACCCACACACACACGCATACTAACACACATTCACGCACACACACACACACACACACACACACACACATACACACAC
This sequence comes from Galaxias olidus, assembly GCA_026901105.3. Taxonomy (NCBI): domain Eukaryota; kingdom Metazoa; phylum Chordata; class Actinopteri; order Galaxiiformes; family Galaxiidae; genus Galaxias; species Galaxias olidus. Next base: position 11,400 of record JAPMUY010004483.1, read on the forward strand.
ACATACACACACACACAGACAACTATGTGCAAATAGACAGAAGCACATAGAAAAACCCCACATTATGGAGCCATGGCGTGACTGTCTGTGTCATGTAAGAGATCACACACGCTCAACACACATCGGAAGACATGAGAGCAAGTTGTCAGGACAAACACGCACACACACACACACACACACACACACACACACACACACACACACGCTTGCCCACACACGCACACACACACACACACAACACACACACACATCCCCCACCCTCATTATCCCATGTGCATCATGCCTCCCATCCCAGCAGTGTCACAGCATTCTCCCAGACAGTTTGAGTTCCGTTTGAAATGTGGATCTGGGGCAGCAGCGGAGGCAGACCGGAGTGACAGAAAGGCGCGCAGACAGACAGACTGACAGACAGTCGGACAGGCAGGCGTGGATCCATCACGGGGGAGGGAGGCGTTATGGGAAAGCTGTCAGTCATCGAGGGGAAGGCCAGACCGCTCGGCCCCCAACGCCAGCTACTGCTACTGTAACCAGATGTTTGGCTGAACCAAATGGTCTGCTAGCGTGGGCCCACATGCGCACACACACACACACACACACACACACACACACATCAGCAAAGTTACGCAAGCATGAAGACACCCTCACATTTACACACACACACACACACAATGTCTGTGAAAGACACACACACACACACACACACACACAGAAGAAGACACATTCACACAAAAAAGCGGACACACTCCAAGACCCCCCGCCAATCTCTAATCAGGGCAGGAAGTGAACGGTGCCAAAACACTCCGTCACCACGGAGACGAGGAGTTTGCCTGGGGGGTCAAGCCTAAATAAGAGAGGGAGCGAGAGAAAGCGAGACGGATGGGAGAATGAGAGACAAAGAGAGAGAGAAAGGGAGGAGGGGGAGGACATGACAGGACAGGAACGTTCAAGCCAGGAAGGAGGGGGGGTGGGAGGTGGGGGTGGGGGGGGGGGGGTACAGAGAGATGGCGAAGGCGCCAGACACACACAGCAGCTCACTGAAGTGCTGAATTGACTTGCATGGAGCCCTGCCCTATCTACTCAGCACACGCTCTCCAAGGTACACCTTCCTCCTTTCCCCCTCTCCCTCTCCCTCCTTCTCCTCCTTCATCCATTTCCATGTGTTTAAGTAGCGTGGGTTAAGTACCCGACGCTGAGGGCACCGCGGCGGGACCCCCAGGGAGGGAAGTGGGCCGAGAGCCGGCATTCCCCCGTGGTGCCGCTGCTCACGTTCATCCCTCCTTTTTTGTCCCCTCCCCCTTCCTTTTCTCTGCCTCTCCCCCGAGAGACCACCCCCCCCCACCCACCCACCCACCCCCCTGGCTCCGTGCTCCCTAACGCTGTCAGACAGTGAGGAGGGGAGGGGGGGATCCCACTCCGGCCCCGGCGAGACTCTAATTAAAACGGTACAGGAGGAAATGTCAAGTGGGCGCTACGCTTTGCTTAGCCCAATCCCTGGACAACGCTGCACGTTTGTCAGGAAACCCCCGGGAGCAGAGCAGGGTCCGTTTCCTAGAGCCCAGATTGCACAGAAGGCAATCGGTAGCAGTACGTGTGAGTGTGGTAGTTAACAACACTTCTCGTGTTTCTGGTGTTGTTGTTTGACAGTCGTTTTGGGATTCGCTCGGAAGCAGAGAGCGTAACAGCAGGAAAGACAAGTGCACATGAATGTCTATGTATGCAAAAGTGGACATTGTTTGTATTGGTTGCCATACAAGTGAGTTTTAGTGATTTTCTTTTAGCACACAAGGGCTTAACAACGAGAAACCAAGAAAACGTCCTTCCTGGCTTTGGGTCTCCCTTCAAGCTTTTAGACAAAGTAGTCATGCTATGTGTCTCTGAGCACCAACATCCAAGCTGGTTCTCTTTAACAGCCTCCTGTCACGTGCGGCTTTTTGCATTTTTTTTTATACAATGAGATATGCCTAGCCACGCCACAATTTCTGATTGATTTTTTTTTGCAGGCAACATTAGAGGGTGACAAGATACATGGGTGGAGATTAAATTGATGCGACTCCTTCCACTGAGTTGAAGGTCAATAGCATGAAAAAGGCAAGATATTGAATTTGTATTTGGCATTCTGAATAAAAGACAAATAATAATGCCGTTCCAAAATTAATATTGTCTGGGGCCTCTTCTCTTGCTATTTCAACATAAATAAGCGGTATCTTTTCAGTTGTATTCTTATTTTATAGTAATGCAATGAAATTACACATAAAAAAAACAGCCCACAATACAGAGCAGAGTGAGGAGGATAGACAGACTCACAAAGACAGCCCCAGCCCCACACACACACACACAGACACACACAAGCACGCACACACAAACACACACACACACACACACACACACACACACACACACACACACACACACACACACACACACACCCTCGCACACACGCGCAATATTACCAAGGCACCTATCTCTCTTAGCCATCTGAGTAACACACACAGAGTCTAATTGGTCTATTAGGTCTGGCATTAGCTGTGGGCGGGGGTTCCTGCAGCCATTAGACGTGACCCAGTGTCTGTCTGACTGACTGGCTGACTGCACGGCCATGGGGACGCGGAGCGAAAAGCTAACGCTGGCGCCGCCGCACCATTAGCCAATTAAAACAATCACGACTCAGCTCCCCGCGCGCTAACGAGCCCGATTAGTGAGACGCGCAAAAAATAAGCACTGGTCCTCGTCGCGCGCCATCTTATTTTCCGCCTTTCCTCTTTGCTTAAACATCCGATTACCTACTGGGCCCGGTGCTGGGCGCGCAGTGGGCCGAGGCCGTTTGTCAAAAAAGGCTTGCGGTCTATTTAGAGCTCTGTGTTGGACGGGCCGCTGGATGAGGGAGAAATCCATAGCGCATGCATTAGTCGGCCATATCGCTGATTTATGTTTTGCGGGGTTGTGGCACGATGGGCGGGGAGAGCGGGCTGGCGTAAAGAAAGAAAGCAAGATGGGGGTGGAGTCTGGGGGAGAGGGGCGGAGGGGGGGCGGGCGGGGTACTGGACAGGGTCCACGGCTTGCACCGCCGACCATTAGGAGGAGTTATGGTCGCCAGAAACAGAACTCTCTCTCTCTCTCTCACTCGGTCCCCCATCAATCCTGGATCATTTTGCGCCGTGCGCGTCAAGGGGAGATCACGGAGATGGATACAGCCGGACGACCACAGCACCGGAACGGGACCGAGTGAATAAAGCTAGGGAGCGGTGTGAAGCAACCAGGGTGTCACTGGAGGGCAGGAGAAGAAGAAGAGGGAGGGAGCTCATTGGGCAGGACAGCCAGAAAAATAAACAAGAGGACAAAGGCACATAGGACGAGCGGCAGTGTCCCCACTAGGATTCTTTTTGCATGAGGGCGGGGCGGGGCGGAAAGAAGTGCCATCACTCCCGGTTTCTTTTCGGGGCCGGATCAATACGCTCGCTAAGTGCTGTCTGACGAAAAGCATATTCCACGTTTAAATTCACTTCAGGCAGCGGTGGCTGTAATCCTATCCCTACATTACCCTGCTGCCCTACAGGCAAGCTTGGTGCCATTTCTCACAGATAGAGGAGTGTGTTGCTTCGGCTGTGTGTGCACGCGTGCGGGCGTGTGTGTGTGTGCGAGCGTGCGTGTGTGTGTGTGTGTGTTACATGGATATTCCTGTTCTTGGTTCTGTCAAAATATTTTTGAGCTGTGAAGCACTTTTACCCAAGCCATGGTATACAGTAGGTGCTAGAATTAAATTAGATACTGTATATGTTTATATTTGTGCATAGATGATATTCCTAACGCTGAACAGGAAATGCCAACCAGCTAGAGGCCCTGTACCGTGTAGCCAACAGTCTCTCTCTCCCCAACAAATACACAGAGTATGTCCCTACAAATCCCTCCACAAAGCCTTGGACAGGAAGAGGAACAAACAATGGCACACGGAAGAATCATGTGAGGACTAAAACGGACAGGGACCGGACAGATCCCTATTTTGGAAGGCGGGCGCGTCTCCACTGCTGTGGCGCCGCCTGTGTGCTTGCGAAACGCTCGCCCCCCTTGGCTACTGTACACTGTGAGTCAGACAGACTGGCGGAACACCAGGAAGATATCAACAGAGCGGGTGAGGGATGTCAAAATGAAGTGAGAAACACTAAAAGAGCCCGTGCCCACGCTGCAGTGCTGTTTGTTTGCCAGGCTGAGAACACCGTTCACTCCCTAACACTCTCCCACTCCCCCTTTTCTATCACTCTTTCAATCCATCCATCCATCCATCCATCCATCCATCCATCCATCTATCCATCCATCCATCCATCCATCCATCCATCTATCCATCTATCCATCTATCATCTATCATTTATCTATCTATCTATCTATCTATCTACCTATCTATCTATTTATATGTCTATATTCCATACATTCATCCATCCATCTATCTATCTATTTATCTATCTATATTCATACATTCATCCATCCATCCACACATCCAGCTGCCCCCTTTTCCTAGTTTCCCTCCCATATGACACACTTCCATTACTTTTAATACTATTTTGGGACCAACACTTTGGGGGAGCTAGTGAACGCCCATCGGGGTACGAGAGGAGGCAGTGGACTAGAATTACAGAGGCTCCTAAAAAGTGTGTCTTTCCATGAAAACCGAGAGGAGCATCCCAGGGGCCACACCACAGTGAAAGTAGTGTACGTAGGCACAGCATACGTTTAAGGGGCAGAGAATCCATGAAAAGGGAAGCTCCTACCAGATGCCTAAATAATAGATGCGCGTGAAGCCTCGTTGTCTATAAGGTAGCTCTGCTGACCTTTCCCTCACTCACGGCGTTGCCGTCTCCATCGCATTCTTATTCCGTTCACACGTCCCCCCCTAACCGCACACAACACATGCATATTTCATCAGAAATGTATTTGTCAACGATTGCACATACACACGCGGGGGCCCTCCATGAAATTACCCAGGAGCTCGTCCGGTTCCCCTTGTCATCTGCCCCTCTCCGCCCCGTCTCCATCAGCATTCATATTAGTGTCAAACCATTTGAGCTGCTTTGCCACCTTTATGAATAGCCATTACCCGTCCATTTGGGAGCCGTGCCGTTATCAGTTCACCGCGGGCCCAAATCCCATTTCACCCCGCGGCCGGCGCCGCCGACTCAAAGCCCATCACGGGCCCCATACATCAGCTGCAGCGCCCCCCCCCCCCCCCCCCCGGCCCTTCGCCCCGCGTCCCGCAACATTTATACCCCCCCGGAGAAGGAAATGAAAATGTGTACACGAACTAATATGGGCGTGGAGCTACGTCACGGTCTGTCCTCAGAGGGGGTGTGGGGGGGGGGGGGGGGGGGGGGAGGGTGGGATCTTTTTTTCTCTCTCTCTCATTCATTCATGCTATCTTTCACCCTCTTCCTTCCCCACTTTCAACTTCGCTCTCTTTCCCTCCATCTCTTGTTCTCTCTCTGTCCTCCTGCCTTCCCTCTCTTTCACTCTCGCTCCTTTCACCCTCTCTCTCTCATTCTCTCTATAGGTAATACTCCTTTTTTTTGTTACAGGTGGGAAAGACACGTGTATAGGAAACAGAATATGGTAATGCTGTGTGATTCACGTGGGGCGCGGGTGCATGACATTATCATTCCAGACACGACGAGCGGAGCCAGGAGCAGCCAGCGTGTCACCATGATGGAGACATCATGTACCAAGCCATGGTTCCACGGTTAGCTCAGACTGAACCCCGTCTCAATGGGCCGGCCACTTTCATAACCCCGCTCGCCTCCACGACTCAGGGCCACCGTCTGTGGCCCCTCTCATGGCGTAGTCGTGGCCCTTCAACGACCCCCGTCTATCTCATTATCGTCTCAACCTTTTTATTTTTTGGCTGCCTCTTGTTGCACCCCCCACCCGCCTCTCCCCGCCCAACCCTCTAACATCAATATTCCCTATCTTTGACCGTTCCCTTCGACCACCGTCCGTCCTCCCTCTCCGCTCATTGCCACTCGTCCCGTCAGGACGTTCCACGGCGTGGGCTGAAGCCGCCGAGCGCTCGCTAAAGGCCACGACGCCTAATTAGAGAGATTAGACGGGAGGGGGGGAGGGGGTGACTCTGCCCACGATAACGGCTCTGACCTACCACTAATGTGCTCCGCCCAGCCCATTTAATCCCATTCCCATCCATTATCTTTACCCTCTTTGTGGCGCGCTCTCCTTCTTGTCACTTTCCGCAGAATGTCATCCTTTGTTTAAACAACTCGCTGCCTTTTATCAAAGCCGAGGGGAAATGGTACAAATGTGACAGGAAAGAGGCCCGGAGAAATAAAAGGTCCGCCATTCCACCCTCTTCTGGGAAAAAAATGCTATCAGAGTCATTTCACACACACATCAGGAGGAGAGTAAACACAATAATACATTCTTATAAGTAGGCCATTGTGCTCAAGCACAAGGAAGGTGGAGTGAGACGACACACCTGTCTATTACACACAAAGGGTAGAAAGCCTGTTTGGTGAGTCCATTAACGGTGCAACTACAAACCTAATACGACTTTATGATTATTATAATTAGGGTCTAAATGTTATTATTATATACAAGAAAAAATTAATGTGAAATATATCTTGATCAGACTTATTTCATACCATTTCTACAATGTTCTACTGTGTAGCATACCTGTGAGATCTATATGAATTGAACAATGTCATAAAAATAAAGTGTATACAGTAGTGTGTGTGTGTGTGTGTGTGTGTGTGTGTGTGTGTGTGTGTGTGCGCGTGTGCGTGCATACGTGCGTGTAAAAGCTAGTTTGTTTTTGCCTGCAGTCTCCAGTCCATCAGCCTCTTCACTCCGTGTCACGTGCCGTGGTTGCTAGGCTTCCCAGACTCCTACTGGGTCATGCTTCAACCCCTCACATCCCCAACAACAAGGCCCCCTTTCAAACGAGCCACCAAAGACTCCCCCTCCGCCAGCCACGCGGCTACCCAGCTATGCTAGGCCAAGGTTGGGTCAAGTTGATAAGGAGCACTCCCTCCTCTAGGTTGAGTTTCCAGACAGCGAGTGTTGGAGACGCTGTCATGCCAGGCAGACGAGCTGCGGCGGCTTTGATCTCGGCATATGGATGCCCAGAGGTGCCCGGCGATCCTCAGCTCAGGATAGCTCGATAAGGGGGCCAAATCCACCCAAGTTATCACCCGCGCTATCAAATGGTCAATTTCACAGACACATCAACACACACGCAGACACAAACACACACACACAGACACACGCACGGCATTTAAACTCCCCTCAGACCTTTTATGAAGTCTATCTGTCCTACTTCCAGAATGCAACCCACTGCGTGAAGGGATTTTCCCCGCCTATCCACCACCGAGGGGACAGAGCGTATACCAGCAAACCGGAGGAGGGGGAAAAGACAGAGACGATAATGAAAAACAAAGATTAAGACGATAAGCCTGAAATGGCCACAGTCTTATAAACGGAGTGCTCTATCCCGCCACAGACAAGCAGCTTAAAGATGACATTTGTCTGTTTGGATTGATAACTGTTTCGCGAGTCCCTTTTCGGCTTACACTGGTCCAGCTTTGGGAGATTAGGCGGGGGAAATGAAAAGCATATCATGCTGGCAAAGGGACAAATGCAGTGTGTCTATCAGTGTCCAACATCTCTGGCCGGGAACGTCACCCGTAGATTATGGCTATGAACAGCACAACATGGGGCAGGACTCAAACCAGGCGTAGGCCCAGAGCACCACAGCCCCACATAACAAGCACAGACACAACACAGCGGAAAAGTTCCTTCTCAGTAATGGCTGCTAAGTTGGCAGACAGCTCCTGAGAATTGTATTTACTGTCGTCTGAAATCAAACTGAAAAAGGTTCACTCTTCCACAGATGTTTGAATTAAATACATTTGCTGAATGACCCACTGGAGCTTTTTTGTTTTTTGACTAATGATGCAATTACAGGTATTGTAAATACATTTCCCATCTAACAATGTTGATGTTTGCATGAGATGAGGGACAGTACCCCTTCAAAGCAGCTTGTGCTATTATTCTATTCAAATGTAGTAAACAAAGATGGCACATCTATCGAATAATGCTTTTCATACAGACAAAAGCATTGACTAATTCCATTAGCAAAATTATTATTTTGATCAATATTTGTCTCAATCCAAGAAAAACGACGGCAACACAGCATGATATTAAAATGCTGCGCGCACTTATTTTTTTATTTGCTAATACTTTCCATGAAAAGAGCATTGTCTTCTTGTTTGCCCCTGCCTTATAACAATTAATTATAAAGAGAAACCTACCACTGTGGCCAACTGTTAGTATAAAGTAGACTACTCACACATACAGTATAACAGTGCCATTAATATGGCACACGAGTGATGGGTTTCTCTGTCAATAGGTTATCATCTTACGCTCTGGTCTGCACTGCGCGCCACCAGCTGTGTGCTAAATGGAACAGGAAGAGCCGCTACAAGGAAAATTCTCGGAGCTGTATGGGAACTGTAATTGTCGGGGCAAAGGGAGCACTTTGAGATGATTTTGTGGTTATTACTGCAACAATTATCTTTCGGTTTCTTGGAACAATGACATTCTATCTGA